>VMDR010000210.1:141371-329366 GCA_007922815.1 Macrotus californicus | reverse complement strand
CGCTGCCCCTTCCTCTCCAGCAGAGTGATTGTGGGCCCGGGTGCTTCTGCGGGAGGGCTCAGCTCAGTGCTGGATCTTTTTTTTTAAAAAGATTTTATTTATTTATATTTAGAGAGAGAGGAGGGGAGAGAGAAAGAGAGGGACAGAAACATCGATGTGAGAGATCCGTTGATCGGTTACCTCTCACAGGCACTCCGACTGACCAGGGACAGGGCCTGCAACCCAGGTGTGTGCCCTGACCGGGATCAACCGGTGACCTTGTACTTTGTGGGATGACGCCCAGCCAACTGAGTCACACCAGGCAGGGTTTAGTGCTGGATCTTGCTGGTTGTTGGTGAAGGAGGAATTTTGGAGAACTGATTGCAGCCTCCAGTTTTATTGATTTTAAAACAACAACAATATTAAAAAACCAGAGGCTCAGAGAACAGTGGGACCAGGGAAAGGAAAGTTCCTGCCCCTTTCAGTTGCTTCTAGAATCTTCCTCCATGGGTGACTGTTTGGAGAAAGTGGCTGGATCCCTACATAGAATTGCCCAATCCTGGGAGTCTCCCCATCTCCTTGGGGGTTTCCCTTTGCCCATAGGCTCTCTGCTTCACCTCTGGCCACTGCGTTCATCTTCCAACCTCAGGCAGGAGACAGACTGAGTTCTCCCAGTGCGGCCTGCCCTCTGGCACTGTAAGCATCACAGCCCGCACGTCTGAGCTTGACCGGGATTGGGCCCCTCATCACATGATGCAATGTGATGAAGCCAGTTGCTTAATATGGAACCTCACCACCTCCATGTACTAGCTGTGAGGCTGAGGGCCAGCTACCTCCTCTCTCTGGGCCTCAGTATTCTCATCTATTAAATGGGAACAACAATAGCATTTTCTTCAGAGATACCATTCTTCCCAGTCCCTCTTAATCTGAAATTAAAAGCAATAATAAACTAAACAGCCTGCTTCTTCCTTGGGAAAGCCAAACAACAGGACCCAGAAGGAAAGAGCTGGAAGAAGTCAGGCTTTGGAATCTTCTAGTCCTCACACAGGGAGTTTCTGGGGTGGCAGAAATCGTCCAGGGCTGGAGAATGTGGCTGGGGCCCGGCACATCACTGCCCCCAGATGACATGGTGATGGGGTCCTGGTTGCTGGGCCTCTTCTACCCTGAAATCCTCCTCAGGGCAATAGGGATATGGACCTTGGGGATCTCTAAGGTCCCTGCAGCCCTGCACCCTCTGCGATTCTCAGCCGCAGGGCTTAGCCCTCATTCTCTGGGATGCAGCCCAGGCCTCCCACAGCCACAGCAGCTAAAGAGGCAGCACTTGGCAGGGCCCTGGCCCACGGCCCGGAGGAGGTCACTCGGCCCCAGGGAAGCCCCTGGTTTGCCGGTTTGGATGCTGTAGAGGGCCCGGCAACAGGAGTTTTGGCCTGTTGGCATCTGGCTCCAGCCAGAGCTTTCCAGGGATGGACCAAGAGGAACAGCAGGGCTGGCAGAAGCCAGGAAAACAGCCTGGAGCTCACACTCTGTGGCCTTGTTTTGAAATCTACAACCTCAGCCACCTGGGAAAGGAAGACCTGGCAGGAGACAGTGGCTGGGGGTGGGCGGGGGGGTGGGGGGGGGGGCCAGGGGACGCTTCCTGTTTGGAAGGCATGGGTCAGGAACGGATTCCCTGGAGAGGAGAGACTGGCAGGAGGCTCTGGAAAGGCAGAAAGCAGGGCCCCGCAGCTGCCCCATCACTGACTCAGTCAGTCAATAAGCAGTGATTCAGCATGTCCTCTGTGTGCAGCACCAGGCGGCGGCTGTGGGGGTGTCAGCAGAGGGGTCAGACAGGGCTGGCTTGGAGGGCTTTATGACCAATGAAAAACGTATGTGGCATGGACCATTGGGTGGGACAGGGCAGGGTGGGGAGCACTGAATCCCAGGGGGCTTCCAGGAGGAAGCAGGAGCTGGCTGCCGTCTTGTGTCAGGAGGCTAGTTTTCCTCCCCTGGGCACTGAGGCATCCAGAACATCCACTTCATTCATTCAACAACAGTTGGGCATGCCTGGGACTGTGAAGGGCGCCCCGTGCAGTGGTGATTCATTGGCGCCAGGGACCACCATCCTGCAGATTCACTGGAGGCCAATATGATTATGATCATCAGTATCTGCAGACAGGCAACCTGAAGGCCAGTCAAAGTGCCTCACCCAGGTTGCTCAGCCTCCGAGGCTGGGAGCTGGGATCTGAATCCATGTCCAACTGCCTTTGCGTCCTGGATCTATTCCATTAAGATGCTGACTCCTACTATTGCCTGGGAGCCAGGACGGACAACCCCCACCCTCACCCCCTGACACCCTGCCATGCAGATTGGGCAGGTTGTACCAGAAATGGAGACATTTCCAGGGAAAATTGGCTGCTCTGGTTATCTGTCCCCACTCAGTGTTTGCAGGGTCACCAGGAGAATGCCCGGGGGCTCTCTCTTTCCACAGATACTTCAGTTGGGAATGCAACATCCTCCAAGGTCCCCCTGAATCTTGATGCCTTCCCTCCCACTTGGTGACTCCACTCCAGGACTTCTTGGTGACTCATGCAGAGGGAAAAACATGGCTTTGAAGAGCCCTGGAGAACCACCTGGTGAAGGCCTTTGACCTTGAGCAAGTTCAGAGCCTGCTCAGCCCCAGCTCCCTCATCTGGTAAAATGATGACAACCAACCATGACAAACAACACCTAAGCTTGTTCCGAGAATCCAACGAGCTAGGCTGTGTGAAGACACCTGACTCTAAGAAGATATTTAGTAAACACTTAATACTATTCTTCAGGGGAGGAGAGGGGGATTCTCACCATACCGTGCTACCTCCAATGAGTCTCCCAGCACTCCTGAGGCACGGAGCATCTCCCCATTTTGCAGATAAAGAAACTGAGGCTCCAAGGTGTTTTGTTACTTGCCCAAGGTCAAAGGGATCAAGATTCTGACCCAGAGCCCAAGAGCTAAATTTCTCAGATGCTTTGCAACAATTCCCAAGTCCCTGTGGTGTCTGGTGGCTCCTCCCCTGAAACCTGCTCTTTTTCTTTCTGTAGATTTTTGTTTAGATAAACAAGACCCCCCTAAACACCCCTCGTGCTGTTCCTTACTCCTTCTGAGGATTCAAACACCTTGGTTATGTTTACCCCTTACACTTCCACGTGTTACGAGCATTCACACGTCTTCTTGACACGCTCTTTAGAGGTGTGGACAGAGTCTTGTTTTACTTCTGTCTCCTCTCCAATAACTGTTTCCCATAGTGCTCCACACGCTGTCAGCTTCTGTTTGTTGACCTGAGGTACGCCGCGTTTGGCAGCACGAGGGGAGAACATGACAGACCTGGGTCAGAATCCCGACTCCCACTGGCTGTGTGACCCTGGGCAAGTTGCTCAACCTGTCTGGGCCTCCTTCAATCTCCTCACCTTTGAAATGGGATAGCAGTATCTAGCAGCACGGGGTGTTGTGAGGATGGAATGAAAAAACACAGGCAAAGCATTTACCCAGTGCCTGGCACGTGTGACCCACCCAAAGCGGGAGACTGGGCAAGGGAGATGGTGATGACCAGGCTAGAAGGAGATAGTCCCAGGAGACATGCAGAAGGAATAAGGGTGCTGCTAGAGACCAAACTTGCTTACTTCTAGGGCATGGTGGAATCGACAGATAAAAAGGAAAGAGATATTTTAAGGAAAGTTCACTAAAATGGAGAGGAGCCAATGAAATTAGTGCAAGGCTGCAGGGACAAGATGGCGAAAGGAATTGGGTAGAAGCCAGAGAATCCTGGAGCAGCGTCTCCGAGACTCTGTCCAGGAGAGAGGGGGCCTGGAGGAGAGAGACAATGCCCACCCATCCGAAGTAAGAAAAAGGCTGGGAGTCGGGGGCTGCCGGGGTGGGGGGGAACTGGGAGGATGACATTACAAACTGGGGGGCTGTGGAAGGAGCTGTTTCTGGATCTCAAAGGAGGATCTGAAAGCCAAAAAGGATGAACAATCCAGGCCTTGGGCTCAAGGCGGGAGGCAGCTGCTCATTTATGGTTTGATGAACACTTGCCTGAGCCTCTCCAGATAGTTTCAGTCCCTCCTAATGCAGTTTGGACTGAGACGTCCTTAGCTGGAGCACGCACCTCATGGAAGACCTGGCCCGAGGAGAGCAGAGATCAACGGGAGCAGAGGACCCCAGACCTACGGACACAGAGTCTCCTCTGTGGAGACTGCTCCTCACTCTCAGCCTGGAGAGCGCCTCTTTGTCCCATCAAGCAGGGTCTTTCTGAGCTTCAGATCTCATCTCTGCAACTGAAATCAAAATTCACTGACGCCAGGGCTTCTACCTGTAAGAGGTGGAGGGAGAGAGGGAGGAAGTTAGGGGCCTGTTTTCATAATCTAGAAATTGGGGAGGGCTGCTCCCACCCAGAGCCCTTGCTGTCTTCTCTGACCATCACTCAGCTGTGTTCCCCACAGCGAGGGAGGGAGAAGCTGGCCAAGTGGCAGGAGTTGAGTCATTAACCAGCCTGCAGGGGCGGAGATGGTCTTCCTGGCTTCAGGACCCAAGCAGGATTGTTGAAAGCAATTTGCAGACTAACTAGAAAAGTGACGTGGACAGGGAAGCGTCTGGGGAAGGGAAGTTCCCTCACCCACAGATAGGCTCTGCCTGTTAACCAGAAAGAGTACCAAGAGCCAGGAGCCTGGGGGAGCACCTGCTGCCAGATGTCAGGTGACCCCGTGGGCAGACACATGCATGTGTGAGCCCCCCTCACTCCAGTGCAGGCTGGGCTGGTGGGGTGAGGTTCTGCTTCACTCAATTTTTCAGGGGCTCCGGTCGCCCTGGTTTTGCCACCTTCAACCCAAGGCTGCCCTGTGTTCCAACATCCAGCTGATGGAGAGAGAACAGGGAGCCTGTACCCGGGGCATCCTATGGTCAGGCCCAGAAATGAGGCACACACCTGACATGCCATTGGCCAGAACTCATTCGCAGGGACACAACTCAGCTGCGAGGGAGGCTGGGACATGAAGCCTAGCTGTGTGCCCAGGAAAGAGGGGGATGGATTTGGTGATCTGTCAGCAATCGCTGCCATGTGCCCCAAATTGCACGGGACATCTGGTGATCGAGGCTTGGGAAGAGACACCAGAGAAAGAAACAGATGAAAGAGAGGTGGAGGAGGGCTTACAACCACATCCCACCTTGAGGTGCCCCCTTCCTTAGGCTGAGGAGGAGGGGGCCTTGTGGGAAAGAGACGGTAGGAGTTGGGTAAGCTTCGACTTGGGATATTAGAAGTGGGAGCTGTTGGCCTGGGGGAAGGGGTGCTCTGGAGGCCTGGAGAATGTTCTGAAGAAGGGGCCAGAGCCTGGTCACTTAGAGCGACATCTGGAGTCAGATGAGGCAGGTACCTAAGGTCCAGTCCACATCACCAGGGCAGGAAAGAAGGCAGGGGCCCGGGACACACATTCCACACTGCAGGACCTGGGTGCAATTCTCCAGTGCCCCATCTTGTGGAAGGGGAGCTTGGGAGCTGGGGAACCAGGGTCTAGGAGGAAGAGGAAGCAGCCTGGAGGTCAGCAGACAGAAGTGTCACTGCCAGGAGGGTCAGGCCAGGAGACAAGGAGCCAGGGGCATCGGAGCAGGAGGAGCACAGAGTGGGGAGATAGGGCGATACAGGGGAACAGGGCAGCGGGGCTGAAGGACCCCCTTCTGTATACAGTCAGTGTAGGAGGGGTGCCTCGATGTTTAATGCCGATATTGTTCCTTTGGGGCATTACAGAGCTCTCCAGTGAAACTTTCTGCAATGCTGAAAATGTCCTGTATCTGGGCCGTCCAAGCTGGTAACCACGAGCCACAGGTGGCCGCTGGGACTTGAAGTGTGGCTTGGGTGACTGAGGAGCTGAGTTTTACATTGTGCCACGCTTTGGTTCATCTCCATGGAAGGGGCCACATGTGACTAGTGGCTACAATATTGGCCAGCGCAGGGACAGTTGTAGCTCAGCAGAAGTTGGGGGGCTGTCGATGACAAGAGTTGAATCACCCCATTCTCTGCCTGTTACCACTCCTGGCACCCCGGCTTTGCCTACAGATGGGCCCTGGATGGACAGCTTTGTGCTTCTGAGAGTTTCATTTGCTTTTGTTCTTGCGGGTCTCTCTGACTGGCCAGCACAGTGAGGGGAAGAGAGATTCGTCAGAGTGCGAGGCAGCAGGGAAGCATTCCTGAATCTTTGAAGTCCTACCTCTGAGCTCCAGAAGGGACTGGGACCCTGCCTTGGGCTTGGGTCACAGCTCCACCCTTGGTAAGAGGGTCTGAGACACTGACAGCTGGGGGTGACATCTGCCACTCACCTGCTCTGAGCCCAGCCAATTGTCTCACGGTAAATGCTTTGATGCCCGCTGTTTCCACCCCCTCCCTCCCTCCCCCTGTGGGGTCCACCCCCAGCTTCATTTAGAACCATCAGCACTTTGTTCCTTTCTGGCACATCCCCCCTCCTGGTTCCCAGATTGGCAGAAACAGCCTGGCTTCAAAGGCTGTTGTCATTGCCTGCCATCCTCTCTCGTCGCTTCAGAACACTGAAGGGCAGCGTTATCAATAGATGTGATTGTCTGTCTCTGTCCCCGAGGGACCCCAGGTCCAGGGCTGCCCCTGCCCGTGCTCAGAGCTGCAACCGAATGCCTGGGGTCCACTCCACCTGCAGGGCTGCCCCTGCCCGCCTCTGGGCCCAGGAGCAGAACTGGAGGGCAAGACCTACAGCAATTCCTTCCCCTCCCAACACACTTTTTTCTCCCCCCCGCCCCACCGTCCTCCTCTGGGGAGGGCTGGTTTTCTTCCTCTCTGCAGGATACAGGGTGGGCTGGGCCCCGAAATAGTATCCGAGGCTGGTGAAGGGGCATTTACAGGAGAGGGAAACGGGGTGGCTGTGGGGCATGGGCTGGAGGGCAGTGGGGTCTGGTCTGCTTCTTGCCCACGAACCCAGGGTTGACTTCTCAAGCCCAAGCTTTCCTCCGAGCCTCAAGGCTGCCCCATCTTCATAGGCCTGACTGAAGCCACCCTCAACCCTCCGTGGGTCCCCTGCCTCTGATCTCACAAGGCGCCCCTCTGGCCCCCAGGCCTTCTTAGAATGGGCACCAGCAAGCTCATTCTAAAGGTCTCTTGCCCCGTGTAACGTCTTCCAAGGGAGCCTCGAAGGCTCCTCAGTAAAGGCTGGACTCCTTAGTGTGATGTAGAGGTGTGTCAAAACCTACTCCTCAGCCTGGCCAGGTGGCTAGGTTGGTTGGAGCCTTGTCCTATACACCAAAAGGCTGCAGGTTCAGCCCTGGCTGGTGTGGCTCAGTGGACTGAGTGCCGGCCTGTGAACCAAAGGGTCACCAGTTCGATTCCCAGTCAGGGCACATGCCTGGGATGTAGGCCAGGTTCCCCAGCTAGGGGCATGCAAGAGGCAACCACACACTGATGTTTCTCTCCCTCTCTTTCTCCCTCCCTTCCCCTCTCTCTGAAAATAAATAAATAAATAAAATCTTTTAAACAAAATGCTGCAGGTTCAATGCCCTGTCGGGGCACATACCTAGGTTGTAGGTTTGATTCCCGGTCAGGGCATGTACGGGAGGCAGTGAATTGATGTTTCTCTCTCGAGTCAGGGTTTCTCTCTCTTTTCCTCTCTCTCTAAAAGCAAACAACAAAACAAAACAAACACAAAAAACATTCTTCTTCTCTAGCCTAGCACTCTAACCAGGGCAGAGGCTTCCCCTCAGTTCACACAGGAGGTATGATGGTCCCATGGAAGGCCACGTCTTCTGGGCATAGCCAGGATTACCCAGCCCCGTGGGCGCTGTCTCTAGGTCCACTCCTTTCTCTTCTGCTCAAGAAGTGGCCTCGCCCTGCACCCCGATACAGGTCTGCTCGGGCACACCACCTCTGGAAAAGACTCCTTGTCCCTCTAACACCAGGCAGCTGGCTGTGGCCCTTCTGGGCTCCACCAAAGCACTTGTGTGAGGTTTCGTCATTCTGACTCCCTCACCTTTCCCTGCACCTCCCCCGAGCACCCAGCACCCAGAGGGCTCATTCACATTAGCTGATTGGCTGGAAGGAAGCCCACCTTGACCATCAGCCCAGGAGGCTTTTTCCCGGCCTGAAGCCAGACTGCAGGTCCTGGCTCAGACCCGGCAGATGAAAGAATGAAAGCAGGACCTCCAATTGATGTTGTTTATCAAGCACTCTTCTGACGACATCCAGTCCTGAGAGCTGTTGACTCCTCTGTGCGGCCTCACCGCCCCCTCCTCCCCCGCCCTCTCCTCTTTAAGGAATGAAGACCCAGTGAGGGCTGGTCTGGTCCCTTTCACAGAGCAGATGCTCCATAAATATTTATTGGATGATTAGGTCCCAGTGCTCAGTTCTCAGGATGACGCTGAGCTCAGATTCAGTTTCGTTGTTCTTTCCTTCCTTGTTTTCTGGTCTATAAGGAGGTGCAGAGGATGGACTTAGGGGCAGGGGATGTGAGCCGCTTCTCTCTGCCCGCCTCCCTGCTATGGACCGACAGGCGGGGATTTCAGAGGTGGGGGAGACCAGCAAGCTCGCCGGCTCTCTGGACTGCTCTTTCAGGGCCAGCTTCCCACAGCCTCCCCCATCCTCTGGAGCAGCCAAAACATCTTATTCACGGATGCTCCTTCTGTGCGGGGCTTCGACAGTGCTGCTCTGCCGCCACTCTGCCACTCGCTCGGCCGGGGCCCTGCCAACTTTCCTCCCCCACACCTGATGGTGTACCTGGCCAGCTTCTCAGCCTCGCTCGGGAGTGTTTTCTTTGGTTCCGAGGCAGGTTGGCTTTCCTCTTCTTCTTGGAAGGAGCTCCCATGGGGCCTGGGCCATCACACATTTGCCACCCGACTCCTTTTCTCTGCTTGGGCCTCCTCCCCGGGTGCACCTCCCAGAACACGGCGGGCCCTCCCCACGCCATTTTTAGCACCGAACTGCACTCAGCCTCCTAGAGTGCCAGTGATGCTTTATCTCCCTCCGTCTTGCTTGGATTCCTTGAGAGCAGGTCAGGGAAGAAGTGCAGCTGCGTAGCCTCCCACATTGTCCGTCTTATCCCACAGGACCTTGCCCACGCGCAGTGAGCTTTAATGCCTCTTTATTGATTGCTCCAAAGTGCAGTCTCATTAAGGGGCTTGTGAAACTTGGGATCTCTTCCATTAAGGCAAGGGAACCTGGGATCGCTTCCCCTAGGACCGTGTTTGCCAAGGTGAATTTTGCGGGTTGCAGGATATTAATAGGCATTAGAGGAGAGATCCATGAGCAACTAAAACACACTTCTTTGAGCCTTTAATTATGTTTGTGCACATTGTGATTTCTCAAGAAAAAAGATGTGGGAGCCTAAAGCCCCCATGATTGAGGGCCTACAGACACAGGAGCCCCTCTAGGGCAGGGACTCATCCTGGTGAACACCTACTTATTTCAGGGAGACGACAGAAGACACCTGGTCAGGGTGAAGACTGGAATGCGGTGAGCAAGTAAAGCCAGCCTCACCGAGGTGCACTCTGGATCTTCGGGCTCACACTGCCACTGCCAGGTGGGCATTCCGTTAGGGGAGGGGAGTGTGAGTCTCCTCATTCTCTGGGGCTTATCTCCCCAGCCCCGGTGGTACTGGGCTGCCATCCATAGCTTGACCATCACATGTGCCCTCCAACCACCGTGCTCCTGGACCCAGCAGCCAGATTCCAGATACAGAATTTCTAACTCAGCTTCAGATTGAGAAATTTTCTAAGCCAGGACTTAAAGAAAAACAGGGGTGGGCTTCCCAAGAGGCTGGCCTGGCCACAATCAGACAAATTTGGCTGAGAAACCCTTATTTTTAAGACACCTCACGAGACTGATGTGCCTAAGAACACACCGTGGTGACGCATCCTAGGGGTATTAATGAGAGTGCTCATCTTTGCCATCAGGGAGGAAGCACGTCTGTGCCCTTTTGTTGATGAAGCACTTGTGGGCATCTAGCCCGTCCTTCCCCTGGATGGTGGGAATCACATGGCCATCGCCCCCATCGCACAGGTAGCAGAAGGCAGAGAGGGCACTGGGCGGTAGGGTCCTGGGACACACGTTTGAGATCCTGCTCTGCCCGTCACTACTTGTGGGCTCTCTCCCTCTGAAACAGGGATCATTGCCTCGCAGGGTCACTGATGGGGCGATGTGAGCACATGTGTTAGAGTCTGTAAAACCCAGCACTCCCATAGGCATGTATTAGGCCCACACGTGTGGCTCTCCAGAAAAATGGCTGCTGGTCACTGGGAGCCTGTTGGGTGCCAGGCACAGTTCTCAGCACAGTCCGTACACTGTGGCTTCACGTAATCCTCACAATCACCTGGTGGGGTGGGTGGTTATAATCCCCGTTGTACAGGCAAGGAAGTGCCAGTCAGAAAACTTGAACTCAGAGCCAAATCCCAAGCCTGCATCCTATGTCCTTTGATGTTAGCGGTTAAGATGCTAGTTCAAAATAAATAAATGAATAAATTAAAAAGTAATGCCTACCTTGCAAGGAAGCAAAAACAGATTTAAAAATACTCGTTCTAAGGTAGGCTGTATGAGGTTCTATAGCGTAAAGATGAACAGTACTAACATTCACCTTTAAAATTAAAAGCAGTAAGTTCATGTTAAAAGAAGTGTGTCCAAAGCTTCGTTCCCGGAGTTCCTGGCACAGCCAAGCCCTCAACTCTCCGTCTCCCAGGGTCCCTCTCTGGAAGGCGGGAGACCTTGCCTCCCAAGGCTGCTGCAAGAAGTAAATTGACGTGGAATATGCGAAAGCTGCTCCAGCAGCGGCTGGCCCTTGGCAGACACTCAATACGTTTTAGCTGAATGAGATTCTTTGTCGCTTATAATCTGACAATGGCACCCAAGCATGCTGGAGAGAGACTGACTGTTAACACCGCACACAATACGGTGAACGCCGCAGTGCTCCCTTTCATCATCGCGTTTTGTCAAGAGGAAAGATGAGGGCAGGGCGGGAGCCGGCGGAGAACCTAGGGGTGAAGAGCACCTTGCAAGCTGATCCAATACACTTACCAGCTCTGGGCCCTTGGGAAGGTGACTTGGCCTCTGCATGCCTGTTTCCTGGTCTGCGAAATGGCAGGGCGGTGGTGGGGATTAAAAGGGTGAATCCGCTCCAAGCGCCGAGAACCTCGATTCGTGCAGGGTAAGTGCTATGTGAGCGTCCCCTCCCCCACCAGCTTTCTCTCTCTCCCTCCTTGGAGCCCTTGTAACTCTCGCAAATGCCAAAGTCAGGGTCAGATAACTTCTGTGCTTTGGAATTTTTTTTTTTGGTGTGGACCTGTTTTATCACTGCTAGCACATCTAAGAACGTGAGGGCAGGGCGACGTCTGATTCAGTCGGTGCAGGGCTCACACCAAAGTCCCCTATCGACAACTGCTGGTGGACTCAGTGAAGAGACCAGTGACTTAGAACACAGCCTCCGGGCCAGTTCTGAGGGGCACTGGGTGGGGGGAGGGGCTACGCCTCCTTTTCCTGTCCAGCTCCATGGCCGGGCCTCTCACCACACCAGTGCTCCTGGGTTTCTCTGCTTTTCTTCTCTTGTCCCCGCTACAAGGGCCCTCCAAAAAGCACCTGTGCTCTGAAGGGGCTGACTGAGGCCCTAGAGGCTTCTCTGCTGTCTCCTAAATCCTTTGGCCAGCCAGCACCTCTGACCTCGGACCTGGGACCTGCCAGACGAGCCTGCAGATGCAGCCCTTGAAGCACCTGGGCGTGGTGATGTAAGAAGTGCTTCGGCAACAGCTGTCTGAAAGTCCACAGCAGCCCTCCAGGGACACACCCTCTGGGACACACCTCGGAGAAGGTCAGCATGCTCAGTGATTAGCCCCAAGGCCCTCCCGGAGCTCGGGATACTAAGAAAACTAATCAAGGCACCTCGAGATGGGGATGGAGAGGAGGGAAGGAGGCTTTTCTGGAGCCTGGGAAGCAGGATCGCTCTCTCCTTTCCAGGATCCTGAGGGTCAGGCTCTGGCTCACTGGGTATCAGGAGGAAGGAGCCCCAGAGATGCTCAGTGTCCAACCCTCCTAGGGCAATGCCCAGAGATGGAAGACTACACCGTTCGCACATCTGTGGCCGGGCTTGGTCTTCACTCCTGTCTTCCCATCTGCTTCCCAGCCCACTCCACTGCTGTTCAACACAGGGGCCATCCTTCCGGGAGGCCACCTGGCATGGCTGCCCAAGCCCGGGCTTTGGGAACAGTCAGACCTGATTTCAAATGAGGACTCTGCCAATTACTCTCTGTGTGATGCTGGCCAAGTCCCATAGCCTCTCTGGGCTTATGTGACTATTCCAACATTATGCTTTCACAATGTTGCTGAAATTGATGAGATCTAATTACAGCACGTCTCCAATGGGGCCTAGTACGTAGTAAGTATTCAGCAAATTAGTACTGAGGGGTACAGTCCCAAGTCTAGTCATGCGGTGCCATCTCCCTTTCCCTCTGTTTTCATCCAACTGAAAACCAGCCAGAGTCCTAACAAGGCATCAGGCGGCCAGGACGTCTGTGGGAAAGCAGGACAGCCCTTTCTGTTGCCTGGGTGACCTGGTGGGGGAGGGCCAGGGAGAGGCCCAGGCTAACTGAGTGCTTCTCCCTGGGCCCAAGACCATCTCCCAGCTGCTCTGTGTTCCAGGAGAGTGACGACCTCTATGTTCGGCACCCTCCACCTTCCAGGTTGCATTAGAAGATCAGGAAGCTCTGGCAGATCAGAAGCCACCAGAAAGAGGTCCGGGTATTTGATATGTCACTCCTGCCCTGCCTTGCATTGATTCTATGATGTAGCTACTTCTGTGCATTGCCTTGTGTGGCTCCAACTCTCTCTGTCCCGAGAACACCCTCTCCTCCAGGCACCCCTGCTGGCCCAGGGGTGGGAAGAGCTTCCTGCTGATACTTTGCTCTGGAAACTTCAGTGGTCCTTGTTGATTACCTGCCAATGGTTCTTTTGTTCCCTCACCTTCCCAATCCCAGCTGCTGCGTGTCTTTCTGTTTCCTGCTGGCGTCTGACCAAGCCTCCAAACATCCATCTGACGCTGCTACTCTTGGGGCTGCCTGGAAGGAAGGCCAATGGCTTCTCTGTTGGTCAGACAGATCCAGGGCTTTCTCAACTAATTAGTCACAGACAGGATGGTAGCCAGGGACTGGAGGCTGGCTCCTGATGATGTCCTTGCCCCTGTCCATCTGGAACTCCAGCTTAGGGCCACTTGGCCTCTTCACTTCCTCATCTGTAATATTTGGGGGTTTCAGCGGAGCTTCTCTCTGCTCCCTCCCAGCCCTGACCCCAGAGGGGGTAGAGGGTTTGCCCACCCTGCACAGCAAGGCAAGGGAGCGAGGACTAGAAGTCCTGCATCTTCAAGCAGTTGCTGATTCTCTGCTTTCCTCTGCAGTGGTTCTTTCAAGGCTCAATAAATATGTCAGCGGTGGTGACTCAGAATTATCGCCCTGCTTCATGCCATCTCAGACAGCTTATAATCTAGAAACTGTCACCACTCATTGCCATATCCTGCCACTTTGCCTACCAGGTCCCCATCTCGGCAGCCTCTGGCTTTTCTCACACGAGAGAGCTGGTTGAAAGGCACCATTCCCAGGTATTACCAGGGAGAAGCTGGGGGAGCAAAGAAGAAGACAGATCTTCCGGGAGAGACAGGCAAGTGAGCTGCCTCTCCCCACCTGTGTAAATACCTAGAGGAGGTGCCTGTGGCTCGTACTCTGGGAGATGAGCCGTCTTCTGGGACAGAAACACCTCCGCTGATTGAATACGTAACCCAGTCTGGAAAACATGATCCCTAGCTGACCCTGTCACTGAGCTACAATAGAGAAACCGCCTTTGTTCCCAGTGCATCCCCCCTCACCCCACCGGCTTGGCTCAGCGGCTTTGGAGAAATCGCTGGGGAGAGGGTGAGGAGGAAGCAGGGCCCAGGACGCGTCTGGGAGGGGAGCGTGGGCTGGAGGTCGAGATGGTCAGGGGAGTTATACCCCTGACGATGTGGGGGCTGGGGGGCACAGAGAATGGCCCGTGGGGGGACTGTGCGGGGGCTGAGGAGGATGGCACAGGGTCAGAGCCATCTCAGCCAGGTATCACGTGTGGGGAAATGTAGTTCAGTGTTGCCTCTCCACTCTTCCCTCCAGACCAGCGTCCTTCCCTGTTTGCATATTAGGAGGCCCTGTCCTGAGGACCCCCAGCAGCTCAGCTAGGAAACTTTGGGTGTAGGGGGTGCTAGGAAGCAGCCTGGACCAGGGCCAGAGAGGAGCCGGAGGGGGAAGACCCATCAACAGAAGCCGGTGCAGGGAGGGGGCCTGGGGAGGTTTGCTGCAGACAGCTGGGCAGGATTCGAGGCAGACAGCTAAGGGTGGGGGTGGGGGGAGAGGCTGGCAGAGGGCACGTGGGGTGAGCCAAAGAGGGGAGCTGAGCTTCAGGTATAGGAGGGGGAGGTGCTGCTCCCCCATTTCCCTTGGGGCCTTTGCTGTTTAATTGAGTAATTCCTGGCCCCAGGGCAACTCAGAGAGTTTCTCTGGCTCCAGCTGGAGATGTCACTTCATTGCCTTAAGATCCTGCTTGGGGTTTTTCCTGCTGGATCTTCTCACATGGCCCAGTGCTACCTCGGGTGCCATGTGAGTGTGTGTTGTTTTCTCTGCCACCTGAGGTTTCCGGCACAGCATGCCTTTCTGAGTCCCAGGGGGCCTCCCTCTGAAAGTCGGGGCCGCAGCCTAGGAAGACCGGCTCATGGGCTGTGATTTGGGCACCTGGCCCCCCACCCCCGTCCAATGCCTACCTTCCTAGAACACAGACTCGGGTAGTGTCTGAAATGCCACTCAATTCTTACCCAATAGTGGTTCCTTGGAAGAACAGGTAGGCTCCTCTTCGGACCTTGGATTTAAAATGCAGGCTTGTGGTCAGGGTGAACTGGCTTGCTGGTTGAGTACCAATTTGTCTATCCAGCACCTGTTGTCCTTGAGAGATGGATCTAAGACCTGGCACTCCTCTGTCTCTGAAACCCTCATTTCAGACATGCCACTCTCTGTCCTGGCTGATGTGGTTCAGTGGGTTGAGCACTGACCTGCCAACTGAAAGGTCGCAGGTTCGATTCCTGGTCAGGGCACACACCTGGGTTGCAGGCCAGGTCCCCAGTTGGGGGGGGGGCAAGAGGCAACTGATTGGTGTTTCTCTCCCTCTTTTTCTCCCCCACTTTCCATCTAAAAAATAAATAAAAATCTTAAAAAAACGAAAACAAAAACAAAAAACATGCCACTCTGGCTACAAATCTGTCCTTTCCGCTTGTCCCTAAAGCTATTGTTCTTCCTCAGGACCTTCAGCCCTAGGCCCCTCCCCTGAATCTGTTCTCTCCTGACCTCACTGCTTTCCTGACTAGGTCTCTCCTCTTTGGCTGACCATTTAACCCACCTCCACCAGCCTCTGGAGGTCAGGCTGCCATAACAAAGCACCATAAGCCAGTGAAGGGAGGGGGAGAAGGCTTACAACAATGAAAAGTTTATTATCTCACAGTTCTGGAGGCCAGAAGTTCAAAATCAAGGTGTGGATAGCACTCGGCTTGTGGCAGCATGACTCCAGTGTCTGCGTCTTCACGTGGCCTTCTTCCCTGTGTGTCTTTTTCTGTCTCCTATAATGACACCAGTCATTAGATTCAGAGCCCACCCTAACCCAGTCCGTCTCATCTCAGTTCTCACCTAATTACAGCTGCAAAGTCCCTGTTTTCAAACAAGGTCATATTCTGCGGTTCTGGGTGGACATGAATTTGGGGAGGACACTATTCAACCCACCTCAGACCGCCTGTTCCCTTCTAAGGCACCTGCCCTCCAGTGCCCCCGGCTGAGCCCATGACCACTGCTGAGCCTGGCTTTGTAGCTCTTCCCGTTCTTGGTTGATCCTCAGCCCAAAGAAGCCCTCCCACAACTTCTTGTCTCCTTTGCCTCGGGAATCAGGCTTCACAGAGACCATGGAGCCCAGTGGGCAGGAGCTCCCTCGGCTCCCAGCCCTAGGGCCCTACGCGTGTATCCGCTTCCACCTCTCCCACCTGCCTCCCATCCCGTTTCAGCCCCCACGTGTCCCTCCTCTTCTCGGAGCCTGATTTGACCCTCACAACACTTGTCTGGTTACAGTACGTTACCCAGACTGCACTTTGGTGCTTTCACATTCATCCCACTCTTCTCTCTCTTCTTACACCCTTCTGCTGCTTAAAAGCCATTCATTCATTCATTCATTCATTCACTCACTTATTTATCAAGTGCCTACTTTGTACCAGGCAGGATATTAGCTCCTGCCTAGCACTCTGGCCTCATTTCTCACAGCCAGTGAGATCCCTGCCTTTTCAGAGCTTACAGGACAGAAAGAATTTTCCATGGCTGTGCTATAGGGTAAAGGTGACATTCTTTAGGTTGTGGATGACCACCTTAACACGTGATCCAATCTACCTTTGACCTCTGTCTCCCGCAGCCCACATCTCTAGCCAGGCCACGCCGGCCCCTTACACTTCCATGTCCTGGTGCTTTTCTTCTGATTGAAATGCCTCTGCCCTGGTCTGCCTGGAAATCTCCTCGTCATCTTCAAAGATTCAGTTCTAAGGTTACCACCTCCTAAAAGCCTTCCTGGACAATCCCATCCTGGACCCACCCCCCTTCTTTGTCACATAAATCTTTTACTGCATGAATCAGACTGCCTCACAATGATATGTATACACGGCGGTCTTTCTTTTCCCTTAAAGTCAAGGACAATATTTTATTCCTTTTTATATCCTCTGTGTCTGGAATATGTAGACATTCAATACATGTTTAAGTGTTTCATATAAAGGGTGGTGGAACTCAGTCCAGCTGCAAGCCTGAAAGCGGAACCGGCCTCGAAGGGTGGGAGCCTCTTTATCTTATCCCACCCTTGCACTTGACCTCACTGTGCATTTCTCCTGGGCTACCCACTGCCAAGGAGGGTCAGTTGGGTTCATGGAGATGATAGGGGTTGAATTCTGTCCCCCTCCCGAATTCCTGTATTGAATGAAGTCTTCACTCTCAGCCCCTCAGAATGCGACCTTATTTGGAACTAGGGCGGTGGCCGATGTCAGGAGCTAAGATGACGTCAGGCTGGACTAGGGCGGGCCCCTGCTCCAATAGGACTGGGGTCTTTACAAAAAGGAGAAATGAGGACTCAGACGCACACACAGGGACAAGACTTGTGAAGGTGAAGGCTGAGATCAGGGTGATGTTCTACCTGCCCTGGAGCACCAGAGGCCGCCCGCAGGCCCCCAGGAACCAGAGGAAAGGCGTGGAACAGAGCCTCCCCTCAAAGCCTCGGAAGGAACCGGAGCTGCGGACGCCCTGCTCTTGAACTCATACCCTCCACACCTGGGAGACAATCGATTTCTGTTGTTCAAGCCATTCCATTCATTCCGTTTTATTACAACGCCCTAGGAAGCTGACGCAGGAGAGAAGGGCACTCGAGGCCAACAGTTTTTACTCCCCAGGGAAGTCCTTAGCTTTTCACACCCACACGCTTTCTGTCCACACGTAAACCTGCGAGGTCGGGTGCTCGGTGGTTATTACCCCCGTGTCTAATGTTTAAAATAAAATACATAGGATTATAAAGGAAATTGATTCCTTTGACATAGCTATCAAGTATATTTAAACATTTTGTGATGTAATAATATATGCTTCATTACTAGTATATTAAATAGCATGATCTGGCTTCAGATCTAATCCTTGTTGTAACTTTGAAGTTGTGGTACAATACGGGCTATTTCAAGATATCTAAAGTAGCCGCGACATGTTAGGGACACACCCAGGATTTCGGTTGGTGACAAAGCCCAGGTACTGTGAATGCTTCTGTGCCTTGCTGTGTACATCCACAGATGATGTAAATGCTACATTTTGGTTAGTGGTCAGTGCAAATGAAGATGTCATATTTCTTTTCCCCATTCAAGTCCAGGGTCCAAGGTTAAGAGCCCCTGCATCTCACACTTTTCTGTGCATCTGAATGCCCTGGGGATCTTGTTCAAATGGAGATTCGGAATCAGTAGGCTGAGGCTGGCCTGAGGTTCTACATTCTTTACAATCTCTCGTGATGCTAGGCTGATGGACCCTTGGACTGGGACACACTCTGGATAGTAAGGTGCTGGACAATGGTCACCACCCAGAACCATCATCAGGAATCTGAAAGCAGGAACATCAGTTGCTGGGCTGGGCAGTGGGCGGGGGCGATGGGTGGCAGGGAGAGTGGTTAGGGCCTCAGAGCAATTGAGTGAAGTGTCACTTGACAATAGTCCTATGGTGACAAGGCTGTCCCAGCATATCAGCTGAAGAGAATGCAGAGGACAAAGCTTCAGGGAATCTGTCATGTCTTTAATGCTCTAGCTCGGAGGACTGAGCCTTTAACCCGTGGGACCTAATGTTATCTCCAGGTAGATAGTGTAAGAATTAAATTAAACTGAAGGACGCCCAACTAGAGGAGGGAAATGGCCTGGTGGTAGAGGAAAACCCCCAACAGGTGGGTGTTGGAATCGCAGGACCCAGTCCATTCCCATACGTGATTAAGACACAACACCTCACTGTGTTCCTTGCTCCTTACACCCTGTGAGGTCATGATCGATGTCACCATTTTGTCCCAACAAAACCATGGCATGTGGCAGTTCGGCGACTTGCCTAAAGTAACACAGCTAGCAAGTAACTGAGCTAAGCCTCAAACAGAGACCTCAGTGCACGCAAAAATAGAGTAAAAATCCTGAGATCAGAGGGCTTGATTGATGGTTCATTAGAAGGACTTTATGTGCCTTGGGAGCTACAGAAAGATGTTCCCAGAACCTGGAGCTGAAGTCACTTTCAAAAAAGTAAAACATCCCTAACCAGTGTGGCTCAGTGGGTTGGGTAACGTTCTGCAGGGCGAGGGGTCTCCAGTTCAATTCCTAGTCAGGGCACATGCCTGGGTTGTCGGTTCGGTCCCCAGTCGGGGCCCTCACAAGGGGCAGTCGATCTATGTTTCTCTCTCACGTCGATGTTTCTCTCCTCTTTTTCCCTCCTTTCCCCTCTCTCTAATCATAAATAAAATCTTTTTTAAAAAAAGCAAAACAGCTAATAACTAACCAAAAAATGGATACATTGAGCCATTTATAGAAGAGACCCACTCTAAATGGTGTTTTGTAAATGCGTAATGAAGAGACTGGGAAATTCCCAAGCCTGAAAAGGTGACCAGGACTAAAAACGGAACTAGAGACTCACAGTCCAATCAATAGTTCTTGGACGGACTGAAGAAAGGGCATGGTAACTGACAGTCTGTGGTCAGCCAGGAGCCCAGGAAGGGGATGATCAAAGGCCAGGGCCAGGCACCGTGTCTCTGGCTCCTCCTGTGATTGACTTTTTGGCTCTGGAAAGAGAGACTTCGCTGTGGGCCAGGCACAATCCGTCACAACGGGCTAAAGCCTTGACACCATGTCCCCTCGCTCTGTCCTCACTAAGCAGCCTTCTGACTGGTAGTTTTCTGGGTGAGCTAGATACCAGAAAGGGGATACCTGGTAAGAATGGTCGCCCCTTTGACGTTTGCCTTGGGTTTCTCAGTCTCATAGGAGTTTAATGATTGTGAGTCAACCCCTCTTGAGCTTGGTCTCCAGTTTGATGCTGGCCTCAGGCTCATCGGTGTCAGATGAATTCAGTGGTTGTGTCAATGCCTCTTGAGCTGGAGTGTTTACGAGCATGTTTAGAAATCCCATGTCTGGAACTGCAAAGCATCTCCTGGTCCACAGCAGCCCTGCAAAAGTGCCCCGGGAGACCCTCAACATGCACACAGGATGTCTGTAATGAAGTTTCTCTTCCTTCAGCCACATACCTGCAGAGTGCAGTGAGGTTCACAGGTCACTTCGGTGATGCCCTACTGGGCACCCCCCACCATTAGGAGCACAGGGCTCCCAGGAGCTAAAGGGATGCTTTAGGATGCTCAAAATAGCACAGGCTTATTGGAAGAGAACAATGCCACAGGTACTCCATACTTTGAGGCAGAGGACAAACAAAGAAAGGCTCTCATCTTTTTTCCTCCTCGTGGTCAGACATGCGTGAGCCCTGCTCCTTTCCCCAGGAAGAGAAGGGAGCAGTGAGACAACAGATGGAGGCAGAGTTCGGGGAAGCAGGAGGCTTGGTAAATACTGGAGGCTGTCTCTCTCCCAGAGGGAGAAGTTGCATGGTGGGGAGAAGTGGGGGGACCGGTGGTGGGGGGGAACAAAGCTGGGTACTCCAGCCCCACTCTTAAAGAATGACAGTTCCCATTTGTCTCTTTTTCCCCTCTGGGATTCGGGGAGTGCTTGAGATAATTTACCAGTTAATGTGGGCAGATGGCTTAATTAAGTAAAATCGAAAGGCATTCACTGCAGTCTCTGAGTGTGTGACTGACTCAGGGCGGGTGGGACCCTGGGAGGTGCCTGCCAGATGTGCCCCTCTGCAGGGTCTCCTGCTTGGTCCCCAGGTGCCAGTGTGCAGGGTGCCCATAGGGTGACCTGCTTGGTAACTCAGGACCCTGACTCGGTAGCAGCTCCCTCCTGCACCCTCAGCCAGAGCAGCCTGGGCAGGTCCCTGCTCACGCTTTGACAAAGGTCTCTGGTTTTGTGGGCAGTCCCCAGGTCTAGGGACAGGAACAACAGAAGTGACTGGACCCACCCTGGGGCTGGCGGGTTCTGGGCGCTCAGTCACCCAGAGGGTGGAAGCCCAGTTCTTGCCCTGCGGGAGTTCACGGTAGGATAGGGAAGGGTAGGGTTACCAAACTCCGGGACCTTTCCAGGCAAGGCCTGAGATTCCGGTCCTGGATCTGACGATCGGGCACACTGAGGCCTGGACAGGGCAAGCGACTGACGAACCGCGAGCTGTAGAAGAGGCATGAGCACCAGCCTCCCAGCTCCTGTGCTGGGAGCGTGCGCGTGCACGTATCACGTGCGTGTCTGTGTGTGTGCATGTGCGCACATGGGGGTGAGAACACGGAAAACATGGCTCCTCTCATTGCTTCTCCCTCCTGGGCCCCCTCCCCATCTCCCTCAGTGTGTGGGGCTCCTTCCCACCTCTGTGGCTGTGTCTGAAGGGAGGGGCAGGAGCCCCCCAGCAGGCAGTGAGCGCCCAGGTTCCACCGGCTCCAAAACTGGAGCTTTACAGCCTCGGGAACAGACCCGGGAGGGTCCCCGCATCATTTCCTGGGTGGGTGAATTCTGCTTCCACAGCTCATTAACCTATCCTGTCTGCAGTTGGGGAGAAATCGACAACAAACCACCCTCCCCTCACTGCCCCCCTTCCCCAAACACCTTAAAATGGTTGTCTGGCCCAGAGCCAGGGAAGTGGTGCTGTTTTCCAAATGGCAAGACAACCTTTTGGGGCTCATTAGCTTCCTTATTTTGCTGGCCAGAAGCCCCTTCATCACGCCCACGGGGAGCGGGAGCCTTCAACAAGGATGCTTAGGGCCCTGTCCGCAGGGCTGCAGCTGTTTGCTTCCAGGAGGGTTCCAGGAGCACCTACGCTGGGTGAAGACGACCAGGCATCCCCAGGCAGGGAGCGTGGCACAGTCACTCGGGGGCCTGTGTGGATCAGGACTTTCCACTGGGGACAGGAGGGCTGGAGGACAGGGGACGGTGGGTCTGTACACCAGGGACAATGGATAGGATTGCTACAACAAATACAGCACAACCAATTAAATTTGAATTTCAGATAAACAGCCAATGATTTCTGAGGATAAGTATGTCGCAAACCTTTCCCGGAACATATTTATACTGAACAATTTTTTGTTGTGATTTGAATTGTTGAGTTAACTGGCCATTCGGTGTGTTTAAGTGCTAAATCTGGCAGCCCTAATGGTGGGACAGATAACCAGGAGACAGGGGCGGGGCAACGGACTATAAGGTGGATAGCAGATAGGAGATGGTGGGCAGTGCAGGAGGTCATGGGGCAGTAGAGCAGGAATATACCCCATCCTGGACCTCCAAATCATTCTTCTCCCACCCTGGGGAGATGCCTAGAGTTTGGTTCTGAGAAGCTAATTCCTAACCAGGCCAACACCATGGGGCTTTCTTCTGCCTTCCCTAAGGTCTGGGGTCCTCGGCTGCTCCACTGCCACAAGCTTGGCAGAGAGATGGGCCACCATCTCCTCCCACCTTGCAGCCCTAAGCACCAGCTCCCAGACTCCTTCCCTCTGAAGGGTTTGTGAGTCTACGGCCATACCACCCTAGTGTGCCCGACCTCATCTGAAGGGTTTGTGAATACCAGCTTTGGAGGCACCCTGGCCTGGGTGTGACTCTAAGTTGAGTCACCCCCTAGCTGAGCCTCTGGGCTTGTCATTAACTCCTCTGAGCCTCGGTGTCTGAGACATGGGGGCAGAAAGAGAGCTGACCCGTCGTGATCAACTAGCGGGTTAGCGTTTATAAAGCCGTTGGAACGTGGCACTCAATAAACAAGAGCTTCAAATGCTGAAAGCCCTCTCATCCCCACAGGGAACCGGGGAACGGATAATTAAAAAATAATAAATGTGGGGAGGTTACACAAGTACCAGATTCTTTCACAGTTCTCATTCCCAGCCACTGCCCTTCTAAAAATAATGGAAACCAGCCTCCCCTCTGCCCCTTTCTGTACCCGAGAGCAGAGCTCACTGTGTCGCCTCTGGTCCTTCCTTGCTACCCTTCTCTCCAGCGTTAGCCCAGAGCCAAGTGCACAGTGGGCAACGCAGGGAGCTTACCAGCTGGGGGGTTCTTCACTCATTCAACAAACTTTCGTGAGCCTCTCCTGGGTATACTGGAACGAAACAGACCTGGGTCTTGCCCTCAAGGAACTCAGTCTAGTTGAGGGTCTCATCTCCTTGCCTCTCCCAACTGCTGCCATAGTGACTTGAATGGTTCTGAGATTGAGATGGCAAATTGGTTAAAATCAGAATGCCGTCTTTGATTGGTCGGAAGTGGCTGTGCTGTGTGTAGCCACGCTCCAGGGCAATGGGGAAAGGTTTGTGATTGATTAGTGATGTCTGCCATGGGGGCAGGAGGGAGCAGTGGTCCACAGGTGCCATTGATATGCACATTGAGGACTTCCTTGCATGCCAAATCCTGGGATAAAAGCTCACAGCTTGCATCCTGAAATCCTTTTTAGGACTGAATCCAAGTCTCCTTGAGTCCCCAGCTCTGAGGAAGGTGAGTGTTGCAGCTGGCAGACCTAAGTCTCGAAGGAGGAAAGAAATGGACAGTGAGGTAAGATCACACTCCCCGGCGCCTGACAAATGGAAACTGAGTTCACCAGATAATGAGAGAGATCTGGCGATGAGAAAACTCCAGTGACAAGTGACAACCTAGCCGACTGATGGAGTGATGCCACCATGATCTCTGTCTCCACCCCCATCAGGCTTTTCTAACTGGGAATGTCTTTCTTGATGACGAATGCTCTGCTCATGTTGGGGATGATACATAAGGTGGAAGCAGATGGTCCTGGGTCTTGGCTGGGAAGGTGAGCCCCAGGAGGGAGGGACAAAAACAGGGCTCCTTCCTCGTATCTGAAACCAGTGCCTTGAGCCTCGCCATCCAAACTCGGGGGGTCCCAATATACATGCTCATGTGGGTATTTTTTAGGTTTTTTAAAAAAATCCTCACCCAAGGATATGTTTATTGATTTTGGAGAGAGAGAGAGAGAGAAAGAGAGAAAGAGAGAAAGGAAGAGAGGGAGAAAGGAAGGACAAAAAACATTGATGTGAGAGACATTGATTGGTTGCCTCCCGTACGTGCCCCAATCCAGGATTAAATCCTTAGCCTAGGTATGTGCCCTTACTGGGAATCGAACCTGCAACCTTTTGGTGCAAGGGACGATACTCCAACCAATTGAGCCATCTGGCCAGGGCTGCATGTGAGTTTTTGATACTCGTGCAAAAGGTCAGATACTCTTGTAGTTTGAAGGGAACTTAGAGATCATGAAGTCCAGGGTTTTTCAGTCTAGACACTACTGACATTTTAAGCCAAATAATTTTTTGATGCAAGAGGCTGTTCAGTGCATTGTGGGATGTTCAGCAGCATCCATAGATACCAGTGGCACTGCACACTCCCCCATATTGTCACAATCAAAACCATCTCCAGTCCTGGCCCTTATGGCTCAGTTGATTGGAGCATCATCCTGTAACCAAAAGGCTGCGGGTTTGATTCCTGGTCAGGACACCTAGGTTGCGAGTTCGACCCCAGGTCGCGGTGCATATGGGAGGCAACTGATGGATGTTTCTCTCTCACACCCATGTTTCTCTCTCTCACTTCCTCTTTCTAAAAAAAGCAATGAAAAAATCTTCTCTGGTAAAGATTAAGAAAAAAACAAACTCCTGATGCTGCCAAACATCCCCTGGGAGCAAAGGCATCCTGGAAAAAACAGACTCAAATCTTTTTGATTTATGGATAAAGAAACTGAGGTCCAGAGATGTGGCCTGCCCGAGGAGACCTCAGTTTGTCCTTTGGGGACTCTCCCTGGAGAATTCTTCTGTAATACCCCCCACAAAAGAAAGGGTCTTATAAATATGCACCTAATGTGATCAGATAATTTCAAATACAGTATATTAAAAAAACATTTTGAGTCAGCCCTTCTCCCGAACCTTCTTTTGGGCTGGGGCTGGGGTGGGGCCTTTCACAGTATTGCTTCCCACCCAGACCTTCCTGGAATCAACTCAGAACAGAATGTATCAGCTTCAGAGGTGGCAACTCCATCTCTGGCCATTCCCACGGCAGCCTGGCTGACCTGAATGTCAGACTGCACCAGCCTCGGTGTGGAAGGGAAATGAAGGACCTTGACTTCCCCAGGGAGGGAAGTACTCCGAGGTTAGCAGCGGATGGGCAACTTCAGGGCAGAGAAGATGACTGAATAAGAAAGGCAATGGGCGTCCGTTTTACTAACAAATCTCATTTTCTTTTTTCTTAAAGAAAAGAACAACTCACTGTTAGTTTGTGAGTACCCAGAGGTGCCCATGACCTTCATATTGGCACAGGGAGTAACAGCATGAGCTTTCTGTCAGCTTCCTCATGTGGGCGAGACCCCCTCGTGCTAGGCTATTTCACATTTCCAGCTAAAAAGCAAGCCATTTCAAAGGCATTTTGCTGGCCTGGCCATTTTTTTTTTTTTAGGATTTTATTTATTTATTTATTTTTAGAGAGAGGAGAAGGAGAAAAGAGGGAGAGAAACATCAATGTGTGGTTGCCTCTGGCACGCCCCCACACTGAGGACCCAGCCTGCAACCCAGGCATGTGCCCTGACTGGGAATCGAACTGGTGACTCTTGGGTTCACATGCTGGTGCTCAATCCACTGAGTCACACCAGCCAGGCCCTGGCTTGATCACTTTTAATGATGTGTTTTCTTGATTTTGCGTATAATACTCTTCCCCCTGCCCCCCTCATCAAGTGAGCAGAAGCCCCTGTGATGCTTGAGAGAGTGAAAAGGAGATGCAGAATTTAGATTTTGCAGGGCCTGACGTGGTAGGTAATGCTGAAAGCCAAAGGCTCCCAAAGACAAGGACAGTTTACAGGTCCTTCGCAATTCACTTAAATTCAAGTCTCTAACTAATTAAGCATTTGGGAGCTACACTGGTAATCCACATGAGCCAGGTCTCACCATTGTGGAGAACTTGCTGGGGGAACTGCCTGTCACCAGCTCAGGTCTGCAGCCTCCGCCTACGGGTCCCTGTTTGTGGAGTTTTGTGACGTGATAAATGGGTCCTGCGTGAGGTGGTAAGCTGTTGGGGCTGTGAGAACACTTGCTTCTACACCATGCTGACCACAAAATGCCCTTCTCTCTCTGCCCGAAGACAATGCTCTTGCATTTATTAGATGCACTAGAAGGTTGGCTCATGCCCACTGACCTCCTGAGAGAGGGATGGTCAGTCAGAATTCTCTTGAGAAATGTCACTCCCAAAGGTGGAAGCAAGAGTTTCTTGGGTGGTCTTGAGGCTGAACATTAGGGCAGGAGATTGGCTTATGTTTTTAATGGTCATGGGAGCTGGGAACCCACATCTCTGCTCTACAAGGGTTTCTGTCGAGGGGTCCAGGTACCTGCCCACGGGGGCTGGTCAGGGCTCCCTTGTCTTGTTTGTCTGGCCACCATGGAAACCACACCATTTTTCCTCCGGCTGGTGTAGCTCAGTGGACTGAGTGTGGGCCTGCGAACCAAGAGGTCGCTGGTTTGATTCCCAGTCAGGGCACATGCCTGGGTTGTGGGCCAGGTCCCTTCATGTGGGGCATGCGGGAGGCAACCACACATTGATGTTTCTCTCCCTCTCTTTCTCCTTCCCTTCCCCTCTCTCTAAAATTAAATAATTAGAATCCTAAAAAGAAGGAAGGAAGGAAGGAAGGAAGGAAGGAAGGAAGGAAGGAAGGAAGAAAGAAAGAAAGAAAGAAAGAAAGAAAGAAAGAAAGAAAGAAAGAAAGAAAGAAAGAAAGAAAGAGAAAACCACCCCATTTCAACTAACTCATGTTTTATGTATACAGGTCACAGAGCATGCATTCAGTTCTCAATGGCCTTTTAGTCCTGGTACTCAGGTCCCCCTACCACTGGTTAGACTCTCAGGCCTGGGTGGCCACCTCAGAAAATACAGAGCATCCAGTGAACTAACTTTGGGACGGCTGGTTTTGATCCTGGCTCTACTCGCAAAGGAGTGGCTTTCACTCTAAGCGCAGGGGGCACATCTCTACAGATATCACTCACCCATGCTCAGAGGGCAGGCGCCCTGAGTCCTTTCCCGACGACACGGTCTGAGTGGTTTTACCTACACTCCTCACCCCTCCCTGGTCTCCTTTTGTGACCTGGGAGTGCAGATTTCCAAGACTTGCTGGTCAGGGACAGGGCAACCGTCAGAGGACCTCAAGGACCAACACAGCTCAAACCCGCAGCCCTGACCCTCCAGTTGCTTCCCAGGAGCCAGGGTCCGCCCATGTCTCAGTGCGAGGAAAAGAGATGACAACCTGGCATCCCTGTCTGTCCTGGACTCCTCATCTCATACAAGAGACCAACACAGAGATAAACGGCTCCCATGGAAGGCAGGCCAGAAGAAAGTCTTAGTCACGGTCCTAAGCAACCACATGCTCATGTGTCTGTCTCCCTCACTGACCTGTGAGAAGAAACTGTCCAGTTCTCTGTGTCCTCTGTACCAAACCCCAGGTCAGGCCACGCTCAGGCACCATAAATGATCCTGGAGTGAGTGGAAGAGCCAGCTGAGGACGCTCAGGGTGCTTCTTCTCCAGGGACCAGCCAAGGCAGTGGGAGGTACTTTCTCGCTGGAACTAGACGCCTGCCCGCATCTCAGCCTCAGGGCTCATTTTCTCCAGGAAACTCAGCAGTTGCAGGAGTGGAGCTTTCCTGCTTCCTCTCCTCACTCTGCTTCTTAATGATCTTCCCTTCTGCCAAGGCGATTGTCATGGGAACGGCGGCGACTTAGGCAGACACCATCACCAACTCCAGGGAGACTGGGGAGTGATCGTTTTTATAATGTATGAAATCAGATTATGTGCAGATCAAGGCATTTTAGGAGGGATTTACTGGATGCAAAGGACAGAAACCACTCATGCAAGCCAAAATAAAGGAGGTAATAAAGTGCAGCCCAGGTTCTTAGAAAATGGACCTGGGCAATCTGAGCTCTGAGGCTCTGCTCAGTTCAGTTGGCCGAGAGCCTTGCCCCGCCACCATGTGGGGACCTGGACTACGCGTGCAGCCTGACGGGCCCCTTAAGGGACTTTCTTGCTCATTATTTCTCCCCCTTATCCTGCAGGGCTGCTGGGGCGCTAAGTGAACCACACTCAAGCATGTGCACCTGCAGCTAGTAAGTGTTCAATAGTGCTCCGTTTGTCCTTGTGCAGAGCTCAGGAGCCTGTGCCCACTCTGTCCCTGGTAATACCCCTGCTCCCCTGCCTAGTACCTCCACCCTCTTTGGTTGTCTTTCTTTGGGGCCTCCATGGGGGCTCATTGACTTTACAAGCAGGTGTCATTTTCCTCTGTTCAGCTTACTCAAGAAGCTTCTTGGCCTCTTGGTAACTTTGGCCTGTTCACAGCTTTAGTTTGTGGGCAAAGTCCCCAGTTCTCCATAACCTCTGAATTCTGATTGAGGTCTGGCTCTGTAGCACTTAATTAGAATTCTCAAGAGGGTGAATCTGATTGGTTACGGACAAGCCAATAGATTGTTCAGCACTGAGAGGACGTGATTCTGGTCCAATCAACTGTAGCTGGGCGGGGGCGGGGGGTATAGTCTCATGGAATAGATATGGCAGCTTGGGCCTGTCCTTTGAGTAGGCTTTCTAGACTAAAAGAAAGAGAGAGATCCAGGTACCCCAGAACAAAATTACTGTTAGGTCAGTTTTGAGGTCACCCAAGGTCCACAGCTTTAGGGAAAATTGTGCCAGAAAGAGGGAATCTGTGCTGGTCATGGTGTTGATGAGCTAGAGGAATGTAGGGGGGAGACAATGGGTGATTGTGTGGTGTGAGCTTCAGGTCGCTGTTAGCCTTTTATATGTAAGCAGGGCCTCTTCCACCAGGAGCTGCCTGCCTGAGTCACTGCACAGCTGACAGCAAAAGGGAAGATTCCCGAAGTATGTGGTGGGACGGTGTCCTCCCCCACTCCGTAGACTGCCCCCTTCTGCCATACCTTCAACTAGAACCAGCCCCACATGGCTGTTTGCTTCCCAGCAAAACGGGGCCTAAATGCTTCCCAGAGCAGCTAGCCCGCTTGTTGGCGGAATGGTCTTCGGAAGAAGGAGAAAGGGGGCCTTACACACCACGCCTCAGGTTTAACGCCCTGTAGCCAGAGGCCACATACATGACATATTCCGGGTAGGAATGAGCTAGCCCAAACACATCTGGGCTCAAAAGAGCCTGACTTCCCTTTTATTTCTTTTTAAGCTTTTCACTGTTTAAGAGAAGTTCTCTAGACTAGATTTTCCTGATGAGCTGCCAGGATTCTGATTCAAAACTGCTCCCAACAGAATGTGGAGATGTCGGCTCCAGTTTCATCTCCGCCACTTTGCTGTGCGACCACCGGCATGTCCCTGCCCTACGCTCGGCCTCAGATTCCTCGGCTGGAATCTGGAGTAGCTGTTCTCTCTGGTTCTTTCTTCTTGACCATCTCTCATCCACCTTTACCAGGACCCCACACCAGCACTCACCTGTCCTCACCTCAGCAGGAACATGCATTGAACTCACAGCCCCCACCTCTGAAGGGTTAACTTCTCTCTTCTCTTTGCTCAGTGTCTCCAGTGGCCTCTGGCCCTGCTCAGGCTGCACAAAGGGCACAAAACACCCTTGACTCTGGAGAGTCATCTGTTTCATTTTTTCTGTCTGTTTCTTCCCTCCTCCAGGACTGTAGTCCTTGGCATCCTTCCACATGCCCCCAAGCCCTCCTGAAAAGATCCTTTGGGAGAGTTCCAACCTGCCTCCCATACCTAAACCTATCGAAAGGCTGACCTTCCACATTGGTAGTCTCCCCCGTTGTCCCCGAATGTGTAACTCTGAACTGAGGCCACCATAACACCAGTCTTCAGGGGATAAAAGGGGCACTGTGGCCACCAAACCAGGCCAAGCATCCCACGATCAGACCCTCAGAGTCCTGGTTGGCTACTGCCCTCGGATGCTGTGCAGCTGGGTCAGAAGACCCAGGCCCGCTCTGGCAGGCAGTCCCTCCCTGCCTTGCAGCCTCCTGTCCCCCAGCACACAGTGCCACTGCTTGTCCTCCTCATCCCTAGCTCTCCACAGCCATTTCTCTCCGAGTTCATGTTTTCACCCTCCCAGTTTGCGCTCACACTGTCTAATGAGCGGCAGCTCTCCCTAAAGAAGCCCGGTAGCCTCGCTGTGGGGACAGCTCACAGGACTCGCAGTGAATGTGTGGATTCAGGGTCACCAGGCTGTCGGGCTGCCTCTCTCCCGGTCTACCCTGAGGCATCAGTATCTCCTCACTCAACTCCTTGGCTTTGGTTAGGACTTTGCAGGCAGAAGCAGCTGTCCTTCCTAACAGTTCCCTCTTCATCCCTCAGTCCTTACGTGTCCCCAGGAGACTGTGCCCAGGACCCACTGGCCATTACCTGGCGCTAGAAGGGAAGGTGCTCTCTGCATGGCTGAGTCCCAGAAGAATGAGGCTAATGCAGCGGGCAGTGCCTTGAGAGAAAGGGACCAAAGGGAAGATTCCGGGGGTGACAGGACTTTAAGAAGGGGACAGGACAGAAGTAGGCCAGGCACTGTCCTATGCCTGGAGGGGAGTTGGTTGAATTAAAGTGTTTTTCCAGGTGAGAGTGATGGAGCACTGATAGCTGCCCTCTAGAAACTTCCAAGTATCCTGGATAGTGTTCATGCATGCACGCATTCATTCATTCATTCATTCATACAGATGGTAAAGCCTTACTGAGCTCCTCCCTTGGTGCAGTCTGTGAAGGCGATATATTGAATAGAAACAGAGAGATCCCATTTTCTGCCCTCTCGATCTTCCACTTGAGGAAGAGAAACACAGAAATAGGCGCCGAGAGCACCAGGTAGCACATCTTCAGAGTGGGAGGAAGGTCTGCTGGGGAAACTGACACCCCCTAATGCTGGTGGGGACACCGAGCAAGGGGTCTCTCAAACATCACAGGCGGAGATGCAAAACGATACTTTGGAAAACAGATTGGCAGTTTCTTAGAAGGTAAATGTATACTTGCCTCACAGCTCAGAAATCCCATTCCTAGGTATTTACACAAGAGAAATGAAAATGTACATCCACAGAAAAACCTCCGCGCAGATGACTTACAGCAGCTTCATTCATAACCACCTGAACTGGAAACCCACATGTTCTCCTGGTGACGACAAAGTGTGGTACGTCCGCACCACCCAGCGTGACACAGGAACGGGTCACAGCCACACGCAACAACATGGATGAATCTCTTCTGGCACATTATGAGACATTCTGGCAAAACTAGAGGGGAAAGCAAAACCCACCTGACTGGTGGTTGGTTGCCAAGAGCCGGGGTCGACCACAAGGTGTGGTACGAGGGAGACATCGGGAGCGATGGGATTGTTCTGTATCTTTGTTTTCCTTTTTTTAAATCCTCACCTGAGGGTATATTTTTATTGATCTTAGAGACAGAGAGAGAAACATCAGCATGAGAGAGAAACATTGATCGGTTGCCTCCTGTACATGCTCCGACTGGGGGGGGGGGAATCAAACCTGCAACCTTTTGGCGTGCAGGAGGACACTCCAACCCACTGAGCCACCCCACCAGGGCCATTGCCCTGTGCCCTGACTGTGGTGGTGATAGGACCGCAGGTGTTTGCCAAAAGTCACAGACTTGTGTGCTAAAAAAGGTGGATTAATTACACCTCAGTAAAACTGCCTGGAAACAAAACAGCCATGAAGAACTAGGGGGGCCTCTGCTTCCTCAGGAGGTGGCCCTGTCCAGGGGTGAGGTATACGGGAAGAGCAGCAGCGGGGATTCAAAACAGGGACACTGAGGAGGGCCCGGTCTGCTAAAAGGAAGACAGTAAGACAGTGGTGAAGGGCATGGCCTAATCCTAGGGGGGCTGAAATGAAGTTCACCGCTCAGGACAGGAAGCAGGAGCCAGACCCTGCACGTATTGAGTGAGTTCATGCGAGGGCGTGGGGAGGCGGTGGGATCTGGAATGCACAGATTCAGGAAGGATGAGGAAGCCTTGGGGAGCAAGGACCCGCCCTGTCGTCAGCGGAATCAGCGTGTGTGAGCACAGCACGGAGCCAGAAATGTTCTTCCGTGCCCGGCACTCACCAGTCTGCTTCAGAGGTTGAAACCCCCAGACAGCAACTACCATATAAATAGCAAATGCAATGTTCTTCTGCTTCAGAATGGAGCAGCCTGAAGGCCTGATGGGAGGTCCAGCCGCAGCTCTGCCTGTTCCCCAGCCCGTCTCGGTTTCCTTCTCAGCTCCCAGAAAGCTGGAGCCCCTCTCCATAGCAAAGCCCACCCTGCACAGGCCGCCAACCGCAGCCAAAGGAGTAAGGAATCGCAGCCATCCCCAAGGACACGCCCGCAGAGGCTCATGGCAGCTTCTAAATGGAAACTATGGGGACCTCTGGGGCCACTGCCGTTTGTTGTGCTGGGGGCCTCTGGGCAGATGCTGTTTGCTCAGCCTGGCAGAGGAGAGAAAGTGGGTGCCCCAGGGGAACCAGCCTGGAGTGGGTGAGAGGACCTCAAAAAGATAACAGTGCATCAAGGCCCAGGGTCCTCAGGGGACAAGGGAGCCCATGATTTCAGAGATCTCCTGGTAATGAGGTACTTCGGGGTACACATGCCAAGGATTTCAGGGGAACCAATGGGGCCTATCACCAAAAGTGAATTTTAGCATAGGGGGCCACTCAGGGCTAGGGAATAGCAACAACAGCTGTGGCCATCAGAGCTAAGGGACTGGAGCTAGACTGCTTGGGTTCAAATCCCAGCCCTGCCACTTTGGGGCTGTGAGCCGCAGGCTGTTTAAACTTTCCACTGCCCTGTTTGCAAAAATGGCCCAGTCCTCACCTCCCAGGGTTGGTGGAGAGACAAGGAGCAGCCCCAGGCTTAGAGGAAGCCTGGCGGAGAGTGAGAGATTTTCCAGCAGAGTCCGGGCCTGGACTAATAATGGGTGGGAGCTGGTGCATTCTGATCTAACCCTAACCTTAACCCTAACCCTCCCAGCCCTGCAGCCATGAACCTTTCAGGCTCTGCTCAGTTCAGTTCAGCCAAGAGCCTCACCCTGCAGCCATGTGGGGGACCCGGATGACATAGCCTAATGGGCCCCTTATCAGACTTGCTTGCTCATTATTTCTTGCCCAGTTCCACCAGGCTGCTGGGGTGCTGAGCGAACCATATTCAAGCGTGTGTGCCTGCCGCTGGTAGGTGCTCAGTGGTGCTCCGTTTGTCCTTATGCAGAGTTCAGGCGCCAGTCCCTGCCCTGTCCCTAGTAACACCCCTGCCCCCAGCCTCGTACCTCCTTGCTTTCAGGAGTAGTGGGTCTGGTTCTGGGCAGAGCCTAACCTGTCCTACCCGCCTCCCAAGGTCCTGAGTCATTCTTTGGGGCCTGGAGCCGGCTCCCTGGTGCTAAATGGATGACATCTCTTTAGCACTCCCCCAAAACAGTGAGGGTTAACACTCTGACGTGAGTGTGCTGTAATCCAGGGAACTCAGACAGCCGGGAGGACAGTGACCGTGACCACGCCCTGCTTCCTGGGAGAGGGCCCTGGATGAGTGTCCGGAGTAGCCCCTCTTTGCCTTCTGGCTATAGCTTCTGACAGCCTTAGGTCACAGGCCAGGGCTGTCCCTCAGGTGGGGGACAGCTTTCTTTCTTTCCTTTTTTTTTTTTTCTGTTGCTGGAAACCCAGATAGACTGAAAATTCTACTGTTCACTTGTCCGCCACTTGCAAACCTGTTTTCCAAGTCTTTCTGCCCAGCAAAAGCCTAAACACTGTAAAGGAGACATTTTTCTGGGGACTTTCAAAGTGTAGCCGAAGGCACAGGGTGACAGAAGTTCCAGTCCAGCATCGATAAATTATGTTTTGATTGGCAATTGTTTTTGTCCTTTTTTTGCTCTTGCCTTTTTTTTTACATTGAGTCCCTTTTAGAAACCCAACCTGCCTCATTTGTACTAAGCGCCCCCCCGCCCCAACCCTTCATTCTCTCAGGGAGAATGGGGGAGCTTCGTACTCAAAGAAGAGGCAAAGCCCAGAGGCAAAGAGATGCTTGGGAAGCGGGTCCCTGACAAATAGAGACCTCCGGTCTCCGCCTCACGTTAGGGAACCTGTTGGTTTACAGGCCTGTATTTGCTTTCCAGAGCAGTCTTACCACGAAAGAGCTGTTTCTTTTCCTAGGTGTAAAGCTTGATTTTGGAACTATTAGCCCCCACATGAAACATACCTGTGCTGGGCTCTCTTATGTAAGGGCCACTTGGAACCCCGGGAACAACCGTGGGTCAGATGATGGCCCTATTCAGAGTGACCCACGTGTTTCTGGGTGTCTGTCTACCTGTGTTGCCCAGACATGCTCCTACTTACTCTTGGTAATCCTTGCTGGGCGAGGGATGCCAAAATAAACATCGGTCATTCTATCTCCTGCAGCAATCTTAGAGCGCCAAGGAAAAGTCAGCCACAGAAAATAAATAGCCCTAATATTAGCCCAGATGTGCGGACATGTTCCCCCAGCAGGCGTGGCGGCGGCGGGGGGTGGGTGGGGGGTGGGGGGTGGGGAGGACCTTAAATTCTTATGTATTTTTAAAGTCTGCCTCATGCAACTAAATCTCCCAGCATGCCACTAAATGTATTTTGGGCCAGAATGGCAGTTATCACTGTAACTCTTACCCCAGTGAGGAGCTGGCATCCAGCCCTCTAGTCTCTGGGCTCAGGGTAGCCGCCTATCCCCAGAACAGGCTGAGCAGCCCATGTCTCCTGACCCCGAATGTCCCCTCTGCCACCAGGCAGCCAGGGATTCTGTCACAGCACAGGGCCACTCCCTCCACCACAGAAAATGCGCACTTGACAGATGCAGACAAGTCACCGCAAAGACCCCAGGTGGGTATCCTGCTGTCACCAGCGAGCGTTTCCCATACTCAGCAGTAACACGGTCCGGTGAGGCATGAGGCTGCGTCCAGCGTGATCCATTGTCCACAGGGCTCTGTTCTCGGTGCTGGGGCGACACGGAGGCTCACTGTCCGGAGCTCACAGGTTCGAGAGACACGACATCCTCCCCGTAAGCGCTGACAGTCCCTGACGGCACAGGCAAGTGCTGTAGAAAAGCTCCCAGAGGGGTTCCTGGGAGGCCAGGCCAACAGGGGCAAGAAGGACATAGGACATGAGCCAGGGTCTTGGTGCAAACCCAGACCTGAGACAAGTAGGGAGCAGGAAGGCTGCCAGAGGAGGAGGGCTCCCGGAGAAGAATCGAGAAAGGCAGTTTGATGAGGCTGATAGATACCAGGCCAGGCAGAGCACAGCTGTCCTGCATAGCAGTCAGGGTTTGCCTGATGGTCACGAGGGAGCCAGAGGGGGCTGCAGGAACAAGTCTCCGAAGGTGGGCTAGAGGACTAGGAAGTCCTTCCTGGCTGAACTTGACATTCCCAGGAACAAATGTGGCACCTGCAGAACAATGATAGGATTGGGGCAAGGTGGTGGGGGGCAGGGACAGGAGAATGAGAAACAGTCGCCCAGCTTCCCTTGGGGCAGGGGACAAAGTGCCTTCTCATGGGGTCTGACAGCCAACAGTGGAAGGCCGCATACAGTAAGCATCATACAATTGCTCTGGCATCAAAAGGCTGTGATTTTAAGCAAACAGAATCATTTGTATGATTATTTATTATATAGCATATATTTTTATAATTGTAATAAATCGGAGTTAAAAACCTACGGAGACTTCTCATTCAGAAGGTTTAAGAACAAGTTAGAAAATTCTGTCCTCAGTTCTTTCCTGAAGGTACAGACATGAGAGCTTTAAAGATGTGACAAGCGAGGCTTTGGGCAAAATTGGGTGACAATGGAAACATCCAAACATCTGTTTTCAAGTGTGGGTGTATTTTTTTTTTAAAGAGACAATAAAGCATTTATCTGGAAGGGGAAGATCAAGAGTGCTTATTAAAAGAATCTGACAGCCATTTGTCCTCACAGAGAAGGGCCATAAAAATGGAGCATTTGTCTTTAGAGGGGAAACACGTGATTTATCTTTAAGTTTGGTAACTGGTTTAAGAGCTTGCGTGAAACCGCAAAAAAGAAGGAAATCTGAGCCTTTCGCAATTCCGTGGATGGACCTGGAGAGTATTGTGCTCAGTGAAATCAGCCAGTCAGAGAAAGACAAGTGTCATATGATTTCACTTATATGTGGGACCTAATGAACAAAATAAACCAATGAACAGAATAGAAACAGACTCACAGAGAACAGACAGCTGTCAGAGGGGAGCGGAGCTGGGAGAAAAAGACGAAGGGATTAAGCAAAAAGACAAAAACCAAAACCTCACAGACACAGACAACAGTGTGGTGATTACCCGAGGGAGAGGGGCTGGGGAGGCAGGAGGAGGTACGGGGGGGCAACGGTGATGGAGGGAGACTTGACTCGGGGTGGTGGACACACAATACAACACACAGATGATGTAGTCTAGAACTGTGCTCCTGAAACCTCTATAATTTTATTAACCAGTGTCCCCCCAGTACATTCAATAAAAATAAATTTAAAAGTTTAGAGACTGCAAAATCTGCTAAAAAAAAAAACCCCAACAAACCAAAGCGGGGACACTCCCTGCCACAGGCAGGTCTCCCTGGTCGCCCCACACCCCAGGAATAAGTGGGGTAAAGACTCTGACACTGGAAAGACCTGAGTTTTATAAAGTGAAGAAAAGCCACGGCAACTTGAACACTGCGAGCACGTCTGGGTTTAGCTTTTCTGCTGCCAGCTGAACGGATGTCTGGCGTGGGTCTATCTCTGTCCCCTCACCCCAGGGCCCCTTCTGTTCAAGTCCGCAGTTTTCTCATAAAGCGTTTTTTAAAGGAAGTCATTGACTCTTCTCCCACACGTCTCTCCTTCGGAGGTTCGAAAATAGTTCTTTCTCCATGTTTCTAGTATTTAAACAGAATCTAGCAAATCCCATTCATAGAGAGGTTAGAAATCTCTATATTTTTCGTCAAACATAGAGCAATCTTCCTATAAAGCAGGGCTGTCCAACCTGTGGCCCCGGATGGCTATGAATGCGGCCCAACACAAAATCGTAAATTTACTGAAAACGTTATGAGATTTTTGTTTGTTTGTTTGTTTTCATTAGTGTTTGTGTACTTAATGTGTGGCCCAAGAAACTCTTCTTCCAGTGTGGCCCGGAGACGTCAAAAGGTTGGACATCCCCGCTCTGGGGGAGAGTGAAGAACCAGGTCCCATGGACTGCTGATACTTCTCCCAAGGGAGAATATGCCATACAGGAAAATGCTTCTGGGCTGAGAAGCCCCTGAGAATGAAGAACGTGACCCTCCCAAACCCAGCAATAGAACCTTCTCCCTCACCATTTCACACCACGGAGGGCATAAGACGGCTTCCCGCTGACGGCCCCAGAGATGGAGGATCTTAGTCCTTGGGTATCTCTAAGGATCTTGTAGGCAGGAAATCATGAGCATCATCTGTGATATTTTTCTCAATTCAACATCTTTGGGAGTGCCTACTCTGTATCTACATAATCTTCACAAAACGCACAAATGGCTTCAAAAGTTTCCTGCACAGGCATCTGGGTTAAATATGTGATCGATAATGCAAACATCAGAAACAGTAAGAAAATGTGTGGAATGACCTTCTTCTGGATATGCTCTTTGTTACCCGTACTGATGCGGCAAAAGCAATAACGATTTCATTGTATCTGGAAAGTTGACCAAAAAGTTCAACATTCTCAAGGTAATTCCCTAAAATACGGTTGGCAGTTAGTATCCTTAGAGAAGGTTACTGACCTAAGAGTTCTGGCCTCGAGATATTAGCCAATTGCAGCAGAAAGCTTCCCAATTAGTAAGATATTTAAAAACTAAACACCCAGACCACAAACAGAAACATAGAATATCAAATATTTTATTGATGCTTGAAGTTATTACACACTTACCCCAGCATTTAACAGCATTTCATTAAATGTAGTGATAAATGTCTACAAGAGCCTTGCGGTATTTCTTAGTAATTGCAAAACACAAAAAGCCACATGCCCGTAGGGAAGCACTTGCTTTCTCTACCATGAAAAATGGCTGAAATAACACAAAAAAGAACAATACAGCAACAAAAATGCAACCTTTGGTCAGCAGACATTACTGAAAGATGCACAGAAAACATTGCTGGAACTTTTAAGAAGCCAGTACTGGGACAAAGTATCCCTTACGCAGAGGTGTCCAGCCTTTTTGCATCTCTGGGCCACACTGGAAGAAGAAGAGTTGTTTTGGGCCACACATTACACACACACTAATGAAAACAACAATAACAAAAATCTCATCATGTTTTCAGTAAATTTACGATTTTGGGTTGGACACCCCTGCAGAGTGACGTACAGACAGGCAATCAAGGAAGCGCCCAGCCTGGTCTGAGAGGCATGCCCAGGCCTGCTGGGGGGCTCAGCTGGGTGGGAGAATTCTCCCCCAGTTTCTTCGCAGATCCACAGGGCGCTCTGACCCGAGCTGGCCCGGTTCTAACCCCACAGGGACCAGGCAACAGAACCAGGACAGCCTCGCGTGTCGGTTGGTGAGGCTGCAATCATACAAGGGGCACAGTCCTTCGGCAGCCTTTGGGCATCAGTTAGAGCTGCATTTGGCTTTTCATATCAGAAACCGACGCCGGCTGACCCAAACTGGGCTTTTATTCTTGTCACATAAGAAGTAGTCAGGGGGTAGGTAGTCCAGGGATGTTGCCGAGAAGTCATGGAGGACCCCAGATCTTGGCTTGGCTTCTTCTCCTGGCCCCCCTTGCATGGGCTTTCCTCCTGAGGGACAGGAAGGAAGAAGAGGAGGGGAGAGGCCAGCATGCTGTCTTTTCCTGGTGGGCCTTTGCCCTTGTGTAGGGATGGCAGGTCTTTCTGGGGACGGTTACCTCTATTTATTGGACATCTTCAAGTGGACATCTTCCACTGAGCACGTGACTGCTCCCAAATAAAATTGGTGTTCATTTAAGACAGATCGAGGGAACAAGGATTCTGGGATACTAGAAGTGTCTCACCTCATCTCATGAATGAACTACCTGTACTTCAATTCCATAATGCACATGGGGGGGGGGACCCAAAAAACACGGAGTTCATTTATTAAAAATCGTGTACTTATTCTCACACGTTTTAACTTCAGTCACCTTCAAAGTCCTCTCCATTTGATGCAATGCACCTATCGAGACTTTTTTCTACTATTCAAAAGTTTTCGAACTCGTCGATTTTGATGCCTTTGAGTGCTTCTGCCATTTTTTCTTTCACCTCTTCTTTCACATTGGCAAAACATCTTCCTTTGAGGACTTTTTTCATCCAGGGAAACCACAAAGAAGTCACTTGGGGCCAGATCAGGTGAATAGGGAGGGTGGGGCACAGAGGTCATACCATTTTTTTTTTTTGGCAAAAACTGCTGAACACTCAGGGCAGTATGGGCAGGGGCACTTGTAAATCACCCATCATGAAATGGGCAAACTCTTTGAAAGTCTTCAAAAAAAAAATCACCAAAGCTAAATGCAGCCTCTCACAACAATGCCAGCTGGTGTACTGAGGGTACTGATACAGATGGGTTCCTAGAACACTCACCAAGCCGGGGAAGCCTGTACTACAAGGGGCCCGCCCACCCGAAGATAACTCCGGTTTCTTTTGGGTCCCCCCTTGTAGACTGACCCTTGCTTTGTTATGGCCGCCTCTCAAAAACCTCTCATTACGACTTGGACAACATATCACTTCCAGATGCTGTCAAGAAGCTCCTCATCGGGAGGTAGTGCTGGAGTGGGCTGTGCTCCCTCCCAGTCAGCAGTCAGGATGCCTGGGCTCCAGCTTTGGTCTACGGTGGAGTTTCTCTATGGCTTTGACCTACCTGATGGGTCCTTGAGGAGGCCAGTTCCAATTCATGAATAACCCGCGCCATCTGTGAGAGGCTATGCAAAGGCCGAGCCTTCCTGGCAGACCTGCAGCACCTACCCCTTCTGCTCCAGGCTGGCGTACAGCCCAGCAGCCCAGCAGCCCAGGGTTGGACTTCAGCAGGGAGGAGCCTGTGTGTGGGAGGGACTTCCAGACAAGATGAGCTGAGGGCTGGAGGCAGGCAGTGGGGGGGGGGGGGGGGGGGGGGGGGGGGGGGGGGGGGGGGGGGGGGGGGGGGGGGGGGGGGGGGGGAGGGGGCGGGCAGGGGATGGGGGAGGGGCTCAGGGCTGGGCAGCTGGCTTTGCAGGAAGCTATGATTTTCTTCAGCTCCTTGGTAGACTTGCCACTTCTGCTCCAAGCCTCCTCCAAGGGTGATATCTACAAGGTCTGTAGTTTTCATTCAAAATGAACTGAATCAAGTTTGTTCCAATCCTGTTTCAAGAATTTTTGCACTGTCCTCACAAAAGGGTAATGACGGGGGACTCTGGGCAGGGCTAATAATCACCCACGTGGAAGGAGGAAGGTGGATGGGTAAATTTGTTTTATTTTCCTCTTTGTCAAGGAAATATACACACACTGCACAAAGTTTAGAAAGGATAGAAATGTTTGAATAAGCAGGAAACAAAAACCCTTTATAAATCTTAGGACCCATATTACATATTATATAACATATATATCCATACAGTGTCTAGCGAAGTGCCTAAGGCAGAAATTGCTGATGGCTCCCAATATTATTCTCCCATTCTTCATTCCTACCATAACCCCATTTTTATTTAGGTTAGCAATATGCCCTGGTAAAAGATATTTCTTAACCTCCCTGGCAACAAGTAAGTGTTAATTGGTTATAACTACAACTTAGATGGGCTTTCAGGAAGACTCCTAAAGAAGGGAGTGGATCAGACAGGGCAGCATGCATGCCCTTTTGTTCCTTTCTCTTCCTTGTTTTCCCACCTGGAATGTGGATGTGATGGCTAGAACTCCAGCAGTCATTTTGGGTACTTTAGGAGTGAACCTGTGTGCTAAAGACAGTGATGCAGAGAGCTGGAAGGAACCTGCATCCTTGATGACTTTATCAAGCTGTCACTCAGCCCTGGAATACCTGCCTCTGGACGTTTTCCTTATGAGAAAGAACAAAACTCTAGTTTGTTTAAATCACTGTGGTCGCATCTCTGTTAACAACAGCAGAGGGTAAGTTTTAGCTGAACTAGTGCCTAACACAGAACGAGTGTCCGGTAAAAATTTGGGCCAACATGTTTCTCTGGAAAGAGCCCTGGGTGAAGAAGAATGGGCAAAAGAATCCTGACCCTCTGTCACCAACTCCCTGAGTGAGCAAATGTCAGGCTCTCTGTGGGCCCCAGTTTACCTTCTGTGAAGTGCAAGGATCAGGCTAAATGTTCCCTAAGAGCTCCTTCAGGCTCTTACCCCTCCGACTCCATGGACCGGACAGACCCCAAGTGCTCTTCTGGCTCCATCTTACTAGCTCTGTGACTGCAGACGGGTCACTTTGCCTTTTGGGGCCTCAGATTTTTCACGTTGATTGCCTAGCCTATCAGACACACAGGAAATGTTTGTTGAATGAACGAGGAAAGCGGAGACCATGCCACCTGTCTTGGCTGTCCCCCCACCCCTAGATGACAGCAAGGGTAAAATGAGACAACCCTACACAGAGCCACCAGAAGCGTGGTCTTCGATATTTCCATGGTTCTGGGACTAGATCCACTGGGCCTCCCCCAGCCCCACACAGAGCTTGTGTTCTAGGTATTTGCCAGGACTGGCTTCTCTTACAAAATGGCCCTGCCACCTTCCCCACCAAGCAGCTTCCAGCCTGCTTCTGGGATGGCCAAAGTCCTTGGGCAAAGGAACAGGGAGAGAACCAACTCAGGCCTGTGGCTGGTGTGAGGAAGACATAGAATCAGTCCTTCCCTGAACAAAGTTCCAGAGACAGCATTCTGTCACCCAGATGACCCCTCCTGAGGTGCCAGAGACTTCTTCCACCCTCTGCCTTCAGGACACGAAGCTGTGACCATCAGAGGAGTGACTGCGTTCCCATTGGCCCAGAGCTCTACCTGGGCCGCTGATTCCCTACAGGAAGTTCGGTTGCCCTGGCACTCAATCTCCATGGCAACCCTTGCTTCTGAGACACTGAGTGCACACTGCTGGTGTGGGGAGGCCAGTAGCAGAATACTGATTTGCCTGGGTGTCTGTAACAACAACTGCATCTCCAAACCTGTCCAGATACCCGAAGAGCTAAAAATACACCCGGCTCTGTCTAGGGCGCTCCAGCCAGGCCGAGCGTCTTCAGATGCATCTGGCTGACATTAGTTATCCTCATCAACTGGGGCCTGGGGCACTTGGAGTGGGGCGCTGCCTGGGAAATCGCAGAGCACGGGTCTGGGGTGGGGAGTCTTCTGGGGAGAAGGCAGAGAAGTGGAGCGAGGAAGCTCTCGAGAGAGGAGACTGAGGAGTTCTGGAGGGACAGCCGGCAGCGAGCACCTGGATCCCTAACTCCCTGCAGGACTCCAGTGAACGTGTTGGTCCAGCTCAGGGGATCCGGGCATTTGCTCATTTACATGTTCAACCAACGTATACTGACTGAGTCATACTCTGTTCCAGGCTGTGTCAGGTGCGGGGATGACAGGTATGATGAGAGCACGTATGTTCCTTGCTCTCCCCCGAGTCTGCAGAACGTTGGAAATCGGGTTATTTCTGAAAGCGCTGACATGCATCTGCATGCCTGAATGGCTCCTATGCTATGCAGAGCACCTCCCAACAGGAAGACTATCCTATTTACAACCCTGGCAGTGTTCCCCGCACGTAGTAGGTGATCAGCTAACACGGAATGGACTGGTACGGGGTGGAATTGAGTGGCGTGGCTGTTGCAGCTGTGGCCTGTGCCAACCCTAGGACAGCGGCCCTCTCTGTGGGCCTCCCAGAGGCTCTGGCCAGCCCTACAAAGGGCATGCTTGGGCCATGAGGTACTGTATTCAGGGTAGAAGGGGTGACTGCTCACTGACACCTGCTCAGGGAGCACAGCATAAAGTGACAGGTTGAATGAATTCCTAGTCTCCTTGGCAGGATCGACAGACAGCCCCGCCCCCGCCCCATCGCCTTCCCGTAATCCCGCACATGTCATTCAATTAAGTCTGCATTTCCCAGAGCAGGAAGCTGTGGGGAGCGTAGAGCAAGCAGTCCCTGCCAGGGCTGCTCTCAAAGAGCAGGCGCCACACGCTCAGCCCCAGTCCCGGCTCCAGGCCGGCCTCACCCACGAGGCTGGAGACATGGAGCATGACCATGACTCTTTGGGACGGTTCTGGGAGATACAGGAAATGCTAAGCAGGCACAGAAGGATCCCACAAATGGCACACCAGGTCACTTGAGGGTGCCTTCATGACCTTGACCACTCTCCAGAGCCTCAGGGGAGTTCAGCCCTGCAGCAGACTGGTTGGCTTGGAACAGAGAGAAGGGGCTGGGCTCCTGGATGCACCCCAAATCCTTCAGGCTGTCTGGCTGGGACAGGAATGGTTCCATGCAACCTAATCTTCCTTTTTGGTAGAACAGATATGCCCAGCGGAGGCACCCACTGCCCGAGGGTGCTCCATTGCTCTGCTTCTGGTTCTGTCCTGCGACTCTGTGGGCAAGGCAATAGCGCCTCCTTCTCCTCTGTTTCCTCTTTCAGGCGAGGCAAGAGCAGGTCTCCAAAGGTTTTCCTTTCCCCTCCTGCTGGAAGAAGGATGCTGTGGCTCCCTGCATGGCCATGGGGTGAGGCAGGGATCTGCAGACCCAGGTCCTGGCGTGAACCTTTTGGGGGACCCTGGAAGGCCCCTTGTCCTGAACCAGGACCTCACCTTGCCAAGTGCTGGCCTCATTCAAGGCTTCACCTGAGATGCTTCTTGCCACCCACCCTCTGACTCTAGCTGCCCCCAGAGCCACTGCGATGACAACCTCAACAGGGCCCCAGCAAGACCTTTCTCACAGCTCCATGGGGGAAGAAATGGGTGGGGGGGGGAATCAGCTGCTCAGGGACATGGTTCCATGAAGCAGTTGATCACCAGCAGAGAAAAGAGACTTACCCATGGGTCAATGTCTGGGTCTTGGTCCTGCTCTCCCACCAACCAGCTCCTCACCTTAGCTCTGGTCAGCCCTCAGGCCCTGCACACCCCTGCACCAGGTTCTCAGGAAGAGTCATCAAGAAAATGGACATTCAGCCCTGGCTGGTGTGGCTCAGTGGATTGAGCGCTGGCCTGCGAACCAAAGGGTCGCTGGTTCGATTCCCAGTTTAGGGCACAGGCTTGGGTTGCGGGCCAGGTCCCCAGTAGGGGGCGCGCGAGAGTCAACCACACAGCGATGTTTCTCTCCTTCTCTTTCTCTCTCCCTTCCCCTCTCTGAAAATGAATAAATAAAATCTTTAAATAGACATTCAAATGCTTTGAACAACACAAACACATGTGTGCAAGCTGAGGACACACCTACAGATCATAACGAAGTGCCTTCTGGTGAGTAAATGCCATAGGAGAGTGGGAAGGAGAGAACGGGCCCCGCATGTCTGGCATGGACCACACACATGGGCCATGAAGATGTTCAGTCACTCCAGAGAGCTGGCTGACAGGATGGGGGTGGGAGGAGGGCGTTGAGGGACCCGGTGAGCCAAGGTGCAGAGGCCCCACTGTGGGTGGCCTGAGGGAAGGCAGTCAGCCTGAGGCAGTAGGGAGATCAGACCGTGAACACAGGTCTGGCCTCCGATTCTAGGTCTGTCACTTGGCAGTTGTTTGCCTTGGTCAAGCTCAGTTGGCCTGAGTCTCAGTTCCCTCATTATGAAAAGCTGACAGCAATACCTGAGATGACCGGAGTGAAGACCGTGCTAGACCCAGGCCACGGTTCTGCACCTCGCTAAGTACTTGACCCACCAAGATAACTTCAGAGAGGGGGTCACACCTCCTCCGAAGGATGGTGTTAGGGTCAGATGTACCGATGCGCACAGGACATCAGCACAGAGGAAGTGCCCAGGGACCATGATGTGCCAGGTCCCTCCCTAGGGAAGTGGGGCTTTGGGATGTTTTCTGAGCAAAGAGGAAGGGTCTGAGCTGAGCCCTCCAGCCTCTCCCGCTCTGCCCAAGGAACAGCATTCCAGAGTGCTCCAGGGGTCTGGGAGGGAGGGCCCACTGGGGAGCAAAGCCTCTCCCCACCCCTCTCCCAGCCAGCAAGCTAACCAGTGAACTTGAGTCAACCAGGCCAGCCCCAGCCCTGTGGGGTGGCCTTTCATCCCTGAACCGAAATGACCGATTTAATGGCTGTGACTAAGGCAGGAAAGGAACTCTCCTCTGGCAGCCAGGGATGGATGGTCAATCTCATTTCTTTGTTGGAAAGAAAAAGAAATAACTTCAGTGGGTTTATTTTCTTGCGGGCACACTGAGTAACAGAACCTGGACATCTTCCTCAAGCCACAAAGCCTCTGAGCCCTCCAGGCCACCCCTGCCAGTGCCTGGGAAGGTAAGTCAATGCATTCAAGCTGCCAGGGCCACTGGGCCTGGGCACCTACGTGAAGAGTGGGGGTGGGGAGCAGTGGGCTCCACAGGCCTTAGGGACCCAGAGCCTGCCCCACCCCTGCTCCTCTTTGTGACTAGTCCTCAGAGAGGTCCCTGAGCTTGGTCCCACAGTCCCCCTAGTGTGGGACTTCTCATGCCCATGTGGTCAGGGATGCAACATGGTGTGAACAGGGACCTTGGATCAAGGACCGAGATACTGCCATCGAATGCCCTTTCTGATGAACTGAGCGGCCGGCGAGGGCCTCCACTTTTCAGAGCCTGTTTTCTTTGCCTGCACAATGGGATGGTGCCCTCCGCTGCTCATCTGTTAGGGTTGACATGAGCACTGTGGGTTCATGTCGTCATTCTAACACCTTACGGATAATTAGGAATGATCAAGTCACTTAAGAGCCTCCTCTCTTGGGCAAATAATCTCAGTCCTTGCTAACTAAATTCAAACCCTGTCTTTCTTTCTGCTGTACATGTTTAAGTCCTTAGCCTGTGGAGTGTGAAGCCCTCTAAAAGTATGTAGGCAGTTGCCACACCAGAGACCTGGCTATGTCTCTTTGTTTGCCTACTGCCCACCCCGCCGCACCCTCCCCTCCCCCACCTGCTGTGTGGTCCTCCTGGCCTGTCAGCAAAGGCTGGAGCGTCGGCCAAGCCTGCAGGTGAAGTGAGTACATCCAAGGGCTTCAGAAGCGGCCACCTGCTTCCTGCCTGTGGACATGGCTGAGCCTCCCCTGCCCAGCCTCTCTCCTTGTCCCAGAGAAGCCCTGGGCCTCTCCAAGGTGGTGAGGCCTCTGCCTGCACACACGGCATCTCAGCAGAGGGTCTGATCTCCCTCTTCTCCCTCAGGTGTGAGCTGGGTGCCAAGCAGGTGTCTGACTCAGAGCCACTGCACGCCTGGTAACTGGGGTGACTGTGAATGCAGAAATGAATGAGTCATCGTGCCGAAGCTCCCACAAATGGCTTGCCCCTGGGGATCCGGTTGTCCTCCGGATGAGAAATCTACCAATCGGAAGGTTCCTCCTTTTCTTCCTTGGGCCAACCACGTGGGCATACTTCTTCAGGACGATGCTTCCATCACTTGTCCTGGGAATTTCCAACCACCCGCCCCCCTAATGGCTCAGGCTTACGCAGTGGCGCCTAATGTGGTCCAGAAATCAGTCTAACAACTCACTGCCTGGTGTGACACAAATAGCGAAGTAGAGGAGGAGCACTCTGGTTTTCTCTTTCTTCGTTGCTCATCTTCCCTGCTGCCATTGATTGGGTGAGTCACTCATCATTGATTCCAACAGCTGCAGAGCACTGGGCCCCAGTAGGTGTGAGTAGGCAAAGAGACAATGTGAACTGCGCCCTGAGGACCTTGCAGCCAGGAGGGAGCAAGTGGGTAAGCCCGTACAGCGCGCAGGGAGGCCGGGAAGCCCAGGGAAGCAAGGAGGACGGTCCCCCTGCTGAGGGTGTGGTGGTTGGAGATGAAGCATGAATTGAGTGGGGTAGGCCTTAGCCAGTGAGTAAGGGAGGGGAAAGGTGGGGAGATGGTCAGGGAAGGAGGGCCAGTGTCTGGGAACCGTCTGAAAAACAGTGTTACTTTATGAGAAAACCGGGAATGACCCACTCTTCTCTAAGGTGTTAATTGTGAATTAAGGGAAAGTGTGAGCCGCTAATAGCTTTTGAGGTGTGGCGCCTCCTTTTGAAGACTGAATTTGTTTTCATTCCCCAGCTGCCTGGGAAGAGTGTGGCTTTGGAAGCAGACTGAACCTGGGTCCCAAATTCGACTGCCACTCATTACCTATGACCTCGGGCAAGCCGTTAGGTTTCTGGAAACTTCACTTTTTTATAAAGTAGAGAGGACAGTCTCCACCCCAAAGGGCTGTGGTGTTGCCTAAACAAGCTGTCACTGGGACAGAGCCTAGCTCAAAGCCAGCACAACGCAGTCACACACCCATTATCCACAACAGCCAGAACTTGGCGTTGAAAGCAACCCACGTCTTTATGTCCCTTCTTCTCTGCCAATTCACTTTCCCTGTTTTGGTTAGGCATGGTCAACAGAGGTTTCAAAACATGAAATGGAAGTTTCCAGAAATAAATACTTCATGAGCGTTAAATTGCATACCTTTCTGAGTGGCATGATGGAATCTCGTTCCATCCCGCCCAGGGCGTGGATCCTTCCTTTGTACTGTGTCTCCACGTTGCACACGCCCCCCACCTGTTAGGCACTTAGCAGCCATCTCGGCTACCAAATGGACCGTCGAGGGAGGGCGGTACTTGTGTTCCAGTGACCCTACTCTGCTTCCTGATGGCCCAATGGCATTCGCATACCTTTTACTACGGCACATTGTTATAATTGTTCTGGGTAATTCTTAGTTACTGTTCTCTCTAACTAAGCTGAATTTATCTGTTAAGCCTGTAAGTATTCAATATGTACGTACAGGAAAAAACTTCGTACACATGGGTATTATGCTTGGTTACAGCTGTCCCATGGAGGTCTTGGACCATATCTCCCGTGGATAAGGGGAACTACCATACATATGATGGACTATTTTTTAGTGTCAAAAGGGAAGGAAGTTCTGCCACATGCTACAGTGTGAAGGAACTTGGGGGACATTATGCTAAAATAAGGACAAATACTACATGATTCCACTGACATGAGGTACAGGAAGTAGAAGGTGGCTGCCGGGTCGGGGGAGGGGAGGCCAGGGAGCTGTCATTGAACAGGCTCAGAGTTTCGTTTTTACAAGACGGAAAGAGTTATGAGGACAAATGGTGGGGACGGTCATACAACACTGCGAATGTGCTTAGTGCCCGGAAACGGCACATTTTATGTAGATTTCGCCATGATAAAAAAATGCGTGCTTTTATTCTCCTTCTCCAGCAGCAGAGTGTCTAGTGACTCTGTTGTATGTGAGGAGAGTGGACAGGGCAGGCTTGGCGTGACACTTCTACAGGGTCACCGCCCTGCATTTGATGCCTAATTACCAGCAGGTCCAGCCCAGGCCTCAGGGTGGAGTTGCCAGCCCCTGTCGGGTGAGGCTGCAGACTCCATACGTCAGGCTCGTGGAGGAAACTGGCTCAGGCTGGAGCTGCGCAGAGAGTGGATTAGCATTCACCGAGCTTCCACTGTGCGCCCCAGCAAAGTGCTCCGCAGGCGCCGGGCATACAGATGACACATTTTGGCCCTCCAGGAATTCGCAATGAACTTCCTCACTACCTGCCAGTGGCCACTCCCACTGTAGAGATGGGGAGAGCAGGGTCAGGGGGAGACATATTGTTTTGAAGTTGTCTGCCTGGACTCAGGCCCCTGAGACTGTCCAGACCCCCCTGAGGACCTGGCTCCCAAGGCCAGCCCTGCCTCTGAGCTCCAATACGAAGGTGCTTCTGTCTCCAGACAAGCGCAGGCAGTCAGCGAGGCCTGACGGGACCTTCACAGTGCTGCGGGTGGTAAGAGCCCAGGTTGGGGGGCAGCTAGGACAGGGAGACCTGTTTGGGTGCCCTGCTTCCAGCAGCATCCTGCGGGGAGCTAGGAGGACTCCTGCTTCGAGCTGACTGAAGGGACTCGCCTTGGCCAACAACTCCTTGGGATCCCCCCAAGTCAGGGAATCTTCATGGGGACCCCAAATAGTTTGGGGTCCTGAAAAGAAGGTCCCATCTTCCCTATTGTACATGCCCCAAGCCCAGGCATATGGCAGAGAGGTCTCCCACCACACGCTGTGGCTGGCAGTTTAAATATAAGGTCCCAGAGCCAAGCAGGCGCTTTTTATTCCCTCAGCATTTATCGAGCCCCTGTTTAATACAGGTATCAATAATTCAGCCTCCTATCTGAGCCTGGACAGGAGACAGAGACCCGTCTAAGCAGAATTTCCAAAAAGTTAAAAGCATGGGTCTCATACAAATACAGAGTGACCATGTGTCAAAGATGCTACTGAATGCATCAGTTAACAAGAGGACCCGTAAGATGATAAAGCTGATTCAGAGGACCCTTCAGGAACTAGGGTTGAAAAGAGAGGCACAGCAACAATTTTTTTGTGAAGTTAGAGACAGATCTGGTATGTGTCTAATAAAACTGGGATGAACTCTCCTACTGGACAAAAAAACATGTGAATCCCTACCAGACGAGAATCTACAAGTTCACGGGTAACTTCACACTCTGAGCCCTTCCTTGATAACAGCGAATGATGGACTCGAACAAGGAAATCATCCCCTAGTGCCGTCTAGTAAGTAGGCAACCAGACCTGCTTGTAAAATTTAAATCTTTCTAGTAGCCTCATTAAAAAGTAAACACGAACAGGTGAAATTTATTTCAATAGGATATTATTTTATGTAACCCAACCTGTCTAAATACTGTCATTTGGACACGCGGCATTAGCCACATTCCGAGGGCTCAGTAGCCATGTGGTAATAGCACAGTTCTGGAGAGTTAACTAATCTTTGTGCAAGCCTGTTAAACAAAGCTTCGGTTTGACATCAAAGAAACACACAGGCATTCTCTTGGCATTATCTAAACTTCGGATAATTTCTCCTAGCATAGCTACACAGGTCTCCATGACCCAGTTGGTAGGGGTTTGGGACAGATGAGTCCAAGCTATGGGTCCAAGTAACAGGGTTTGTGCAAAGCAGGCAGGTCAACATCTAGTGCAACAGATGCCCCTGGACAGGTGTATCAAGGACACAAAATTCTGCTGGTGGGACGGGCTGGGGCGGAAAAGACTTCACAAAGGATGAGCAGAGTTCACTCCGAGCAAAGGGAAGGGTGTGCTAGGGTGTGTCGGGGAGGAGGGACGAGCAAGGACCAGCTGGTCAAGGGTCTTGGGAAGCTACACAGAGAGGTCACCCAAAAGCGAGCCATAAAAGGTTTCCAGAAAAGGAAGGGTATGACCAGACTTGTCCTTCAAGGAGCATTGGCCCTGAGGCCGGCTGGCGGGTCTTCCACTTGCCTACCCTCTGGTCGCCCAGTTGTGAATGGGGATGAGGTTGGCGTCATGGCTGGTAGCTAAAAATATTTTATGCGCATCAAGTTACAGCTGTGGTGTCCAAATCCAGAGTGAAGAAAACATGGGGGCGAGGTGGCTTCTGAGGTCAGGACAAAGTGAAGATGACTTTTATGGGTTGGTGGTTTGGTAGCTGACACCCTGGCAGACTTGGGGGCAGGTGGGTAAGGGTCAGAGAATGCTCAGCCTGGCGTGAACTCAGCCACTGGCCTGGAGAGGCAAGAAAGAGCACGTGCTTGGGCTGCTCTGATCCCGTCATCTGGAGGGGGGCGAGGACCGGCCTGGCTCTGTCTGGCCCTTTACATCTGAGGAACTTGGAGTCCCTCAGGGCACTGCCTAAGATGCTGGGCTCTCACTGCTGCAAGAGGAGGGTCAAACAAGGAGAGACAAAGCCGGAACAGGCCCGCACAGTACATAGAACCAAGAGCTCCTGAATGTTCTGAAACACCCGCCTTGGTTCCCCATCTCATCACTGTCAGAAAGCAGGAAGCCGACTGGCTTTCCTTGCAGTTAGTCCTACCCAACACGCACGGACAACTACTTCAGGCCGAGAGGATGGGGAGAGACCGAGTGGGGACTGGGAGACTTCAGAATGGCTTTTCAATCCAGTGTCCCTCTGAGAGATGGGTGCATGCATGTGCAAAGGGGGTGGGGGCCAAGGGGTCTTCAAGCAGCTTCCTTTTGGCTGATGTATTGCAAAGCGGCCAGTCTGGGAAGGCAGATGACTCTAGAATCCTGTTGCCACTCGGGTCCACCACGTTCGGGACCAACCATCTGGTTGAAACAGAAAAACTCTCATCTAATCTTGGAGATAAGACCTTTTGCCATGAATGGATCGCCACCTGGGGCTTCGGTTGGACATCTTCTGACGCAAACTGAGGCCCAGAGTGGCAGAGGGAGCTGAGCTGGAGCTCGGGGAAGGGACTCAGGCCTGCCAGCCCCCAGCCTCCTGTTGCTCTGCAAAAATGTCAGATTTGATTAAAGCCAAAATCTACTCTGACAGCCAGCTGGGTTCCAAATATCAGGTGTGGCTTTGGATGCCTCTCTGCCACAGTGGAGACAGGCTCCCTCAGTCCTCTGCCAGATCTGACCCTCCAGCCCTAGCCCCGTTCCTCCTCCCCACCAGAGGCTGTGGAAGGACCTGGGTTCTTTCTCTCCCTGGTTTAGGGTTCCGCAAACGGCCTCTACCTGCCCCGTGGAGCCCACCTATCACATATGGAAAGGGCCTTGGAGTCCCTCCAGGGCAGAAGGGAGGTAGGAAGAGGAAGGAAATGACTGAGCTAAGGAGTAGGGAACAGGATCTCACCTGAGCCTGTGAGAACCACTGAGGTAGGCAGGATTACCCCAGCTTCACAAATGGGGGGCTGAGCTCAGCCACGCCAAGCAAATGGCCAAAGCCTGCATGGCCAGGGCTGGGTGCAAGGCTGGAGTCCCAACTCCTGTCCACCTTGCGTCCCCAGTCAGAGCTGCTCCGAACTCTGGAAAATTCTGTGATGAAGCAAAAGCTCCAGAGTGAGGAGGACTCCTTGGGCCAGATTGAAAAGCAGCCGCCAGAGGCCAAGGGCGTCCGCTGTCTTCATAGCCGGGGCTGGGCCCACGTCTCAAGACTAGATACTTGTTCTTCCTTTTGGAGTGGGGGGTGGGGCTGGGAGCAAAATCCTCAGAGAGTCTGATGAGAGGGCTGGCCCCTGTCTCTAGAAAATGTATTTTCACGTGTACATACATACAACTTCGGCTTAAACTTTCTGGGTTCCCTGGGCCCCAAGAGTCAGCGAATTCTCTTTACAACCCAGGAGTCTCCATGCGGACCCAGTTGGGGAAAGAGAGAAAACGTTGGAAGACGGGAGGGGCAGGGTGCTACAGAGCGGGTGGTCAGGGAGGGAGGCAGCCTGGGCACCTGTCAGGGTGAAGTTTGTCAGGGTCAAGTCCAGTCATCCAAAGGCATGGGGGCCCCAGGGGGCTGAGAGAGGCAGCCCCCCCCCGCCCCCATCCCAGGCCAGCCCTGAGCCTTCCAAGAACTGGGTTTTGTCCCAATAAGGGAGGTGGTATCCTGTGACACACTCAGATTCCTAAGCCTCCTTTTGGAAAGTGGATTAAGATCCCTTCTCCTGAAGTCAGCAGTGTCCACAGTTAGAACAAAAGCCCTGAGTGGTCTTGGTGTCAGAGTCACCCAAAGCTGCCACCTGCCAAGGATGGGGTGGCGTCAGGCTAATCCCGCAGCCCAGTTAAAAATAACGATTACATAAAGAAAACATCCTCAGGAAAAACAAAAACCAAAAAACCCCAGCTAATCTGGGCTGGGCTGGGCTGGAGTACACGCCTCCCGTCCTGACCTACCTCTGCTGTGAAAGGATCTATCGCTTCCTTGAATTGCACCCCCAGTTCTGTTCATTCACGTGCTCGCTCAGCAGACACCCAAACAGAGCGCTTGGGGTTCGCCCCGCTGTTCTATTTCCAGCCTGTGAGGTTCATTTTAGGTCCCGCTGCCAGGGCTGATCCTCCTTCCTCCCTCCTCCTCCAGTCTTCCCCTTCCCACTTTTTTTCTCCTGCCTGTTCCCCGCCCCCTCCCCTCCTCATTCTCCCCTCCTCCGCCTCCTTCTCTTTTGAGATCTCTCTCCTCTCCCTCCATGGTGCTTCCTCTTACCTCCCTGCCTCCTCGCTTGCCATTCCCAGGGGCTCACAAGTGTGTGGAAGCCCTGGGGCAGCTCCTGGCCCCAGGCCTGGGGAGAGAGGAGTAGGTGAGACAGAGGCGCCCCAAGCACAGACGGTAGCCTTGGGAGCAGACAGCTTCTTTGAGGGCTTCTCTCTGACTTCCCACTGCTTAGGGAAGCAGGTACACAGGTGTCACTGCTAGAGTCACCAAGAGGAAAATGGCACTGCCAGTGAGTCATCTCACGAGCATTCATGTCCCACAGCCCTGCATCGAGCTGGACACAGCCACCGTCCTGTCACCCCATAGTGAGTGTCCCTAGCAAGGGCATTCTGGAAAAGAGCTTCCAGGACTCTGTGTTGCAGAAACCAGGCCCTTCCACCGCACTCCCCTGACTGTGTCTGTAAGTAGAAATGGGGCAGGACACACACCGAGCGCCGTTCAACTGCCTGAATCTGGCTAGCTGCTGCACCTCCACTCACTGCTCCTGGCAAAATCTGCAGGAGATAAACAGTTTCCCCATTTCACAGATGGAGGGCCGTGCTCAGAGAGGTTAGGTCATTTACCCAACGTCACACCGCTCATGAGAGACAAAGTCAGTGGCGCTAAATCAACAAGAGTGGTGCTGAGGCCCAGCTCCTGCCTGTGGCCGTGTGTGGCCATAGAGCCAGGGGCGGGAGCACAGGTGTCCCAGAGCTAGGTGTTCCAAGTGGACTCCGGTGCCAGTCCAAAGTCATTAACAGCAGGAAAGAGAGACCCAGCCTGTCAGAGCCTAGGAATCTGAGGGGAGTCGGGGGTAGACTTGGCTGGCACACACTGGCAGGGTGGTAGAGGGAGAGGCCCAGCAACCCAGGGATTGTTTTGGACAAATTATGAGACCCACACATGGGCTGGAATGACAGGTATGAATGACAGGAGTCAGTAGCAAGCCGCTAACCCCTTCCTTTCTTCCTTCCTTCATTGTCGAGATCCCGAACACTGAGCAGGGGCTGGAGATAGAAGTGTTACCACATGGAGCCTCTGTAAGTGAGGAAACAAGCAACCCACCATCACTGTGATGAGTCTAATGGAGGGGCAACAAGGTGCTGTGAGAGCTTAAAGGAAGAGTCCAGGAAGGCTTCTCAGAGGAGGTGACAGTTGAGTGGGCCTTGAGGGATGAATAAGAGCTTGCCAGGCAATGGACTCAATACAAGAACGTCAAAGGGGAACAAAAAGGAGAGGGTCTTCTGTCTAGAGGCAACTCCTATTGTACCTCATTTACGATTTCCCTTTCAGGCTCCATTTTCTTTTTTACTAACAAGGGCCAAGCCAGAATTCCTTGTAGGGCCCTGTAATTAGACTCACGCAAGGAAGATCCTGCTTTCTTTTTCCTCTGAACGAAAAAGTACCTACTCTGTTTGGAGCTCTCTGGTGCTAGGATTTCCTATAACAGAGAACAAGGCTCTCATTCCATAAACTGAGAGGAGGTCTCGTAATCCCATGTCCTAGGAAATAAAATACACATGGGCCATCATTTATACTAGAGTGTGGTTGACTGATGCAAGATACTTTCCTATGCATGGATTAGAAAATGAAGAGAACAGAAGGACCCTGGAAATGTGTATGTTTATGGGTCAATAAAATGGTAGTTAGTGAGAGCCCCTGGCAAGGGGAGAGAAAAACCCAAGAGGAGAGATGAAGAGGATTAGAGACCAATTTTCCAGTCCTCTCCAGAGAAGCCCAGCTTGTCACAATCCAGCACACTGAGGCCTGGAGGGAGAGTGGTACCACTGGAACCTTCTTACCTACCCTGTAGGCTCAACATTCCATCCCCAGGCCCCCCGGGGGGCTGGTTGCCACCTGCAGTGGGGTCCTGAGAGAACCCAGGTCCCTGATCTATTTGCCAGAAGCACAAACAGTGTTGGCCCTCAGGGGAGGAGGCAGCCCTGGGCACAATGCTGGATGTGGCAGGAGTGTCAGGAAGGGGGCTGGTTCTGACTCTTGTCCCTTGGTCTTGTGTGCTGAGAGGATGTCACAGGCTGGCCACCAGGTTTGAAGATCTTGGGGCAGCCTCTCCAGGGTGGTGTTGGGGGGCAGTGGTACAATTCTGCTCTCTGTAGCAACTTGGGAGCCACCACCCCAGGGAGGGCCACCATGGCTACAGCTAGTCCAGGAGCAGTATCTCTGGGCCTCGGAGCCTCCTGGGCTCACCCCTGTTCTTCCCGAGGGGCACCTGGCCCAGCCTGGGCCCTGAGGATGGGGCTCAGGGTTTTTGTTTGGTTCCCTTTGTCTGCTCTGAACATTTGATCACTGATACTGAATTTGAAGTAACTGTCCTTAGGCCTGGGGCCTCAGTATGAGGAACTGGAAGGAGGTACTATGGGGGAGTCTCTAGGGACATTAGGAATACAGGGATGCCTGGGGTGAAGGGGTCTTAGTTCAGTCCCACTGAGGCCCTGGGGTCTGTTTGCCAGGGCTCAGGGTGCCACGGGGGGTGGGGGATGGGAGGGGGGCCGCTGTCCCACCTGGAGGCCTGAGAGGGATCAGGAAGGACTGCATGGGAGTGGGGGGGATTGGTCTGAGGCCATGCTGGGCCAGGCAAATCCCGGCTCCAGGTTTTCCTTCCCTCCACCCTTCCGTTCATCTCTCCATCATCCCCTTCACTGCCCCGCTCCTTCCTCTTTCTTCCCCCTCTTCCTTGTCTCTTCCTTTTTCATCCCTTTCTCCATTCTCTGGGACATTTCCCTGAGCACCTACTGTTCTTGGAGCAGCTGGGCCCTGAGGGCGAGCCAGGATGAATCGGCTCCCTGGGGAGCTCACTGTGGGGGAGGGGGAAGCTTACAGGAACCTAAACCACCAGGTACAAACGCCAACTTCCAAAGGAAGAGAAGGGAAGAGCTCTGGGAATTCTCCTCCCCAACCCCTTGCAACCCTCATGATTCTGACAGTTTCTTGGGCAGGAAATGCATAATGTAAAGAGCAGAGCTTTCCCGTGTTCCCCTACGGCTCTCAGGAATGCCCTAGAAGTGAAGTGCAAAGCCAGCTGGAGCCAGAGGGAGGGTGGGGAGGAGGGGGGCTGGAATTCAGCAGGGCCCTCTCCACCCGGTCGTTCACTGGGAACAGACTGACAGGGCCCCAGCACCGAGTTAGGCCCGGTCTCTTACAGGGAGGCAGGCGATAAGCAAACCTGCCATTCCAAGGGGTCTCAGTACCGCGGGCAAAATGAGCCAGCTGCAGTGATAAATAAAAACACAGAGTGTGTGGGGGGAGGGGGCCTCACCAAGGAAGTGACATTTAAAGCCAGACTCAAAGGGTGAGAATTCAGCTCAGTAAAGGAGTTGGGGAAGCTGGCTTGTGTGAGGGGTCAGCGAGTATAAGCCACTAATGATAGAAGCGATGGTGGAAAAAAGGGTCTAAATGCCGGTGGGGTGGGCGGGAGGTGGGGGCGGCGCAGGGCTGAGGGAGGGGCAGGAATGCTTTGCAGGGGCAGGAAGGGTCCCCGACAGCCTGCTGGGGTTCTATTTGAAACGCAGTGGGAATCCAGCCACCAGGAGGTTTCAGCAGGAGAGGTGGACCAGCTTCCATTTTAAGAAGCTCTATCCCTGGCTGCTGGGTAGAGCCTGGGTGACCGAAGGGCAGATGGGCCCCAGAGAGACCAGGTGAGAGGTCATGCAGGAGAGAGGAGAACAGGGGAAGAGGATCGTGTGAATACATTTCAGAGCTAGGAGAGACAGAGCTTGCTAATGGGTTGGATTGCGGGTGGAAGATATATGGTGATTTTGGTTTTGACTGATCTGTGGGCTTGTCTGCCCCATTAGACTGCAAGCTCCCTGAGGGCAGAGGTCCTGTTGGCCTTGTTCACTCTTGGTTCCCTAGGACACGGTACAGGCATTTAATAAAGATCTGATGCACAGGGAGTGAGTGAATTAATGAATGAGAGGGCAGGCTTCACAATGACTCCCTAGTTTCCGGTCAGCCTTGGGGAGGCTGGGGATAGCACATGGACTGGGGAGAACCAGGGACAGAGGGGTGAGGTCAAGTCCAATGTCAGGGAGGCAGTGGAGGGGCCAGTGAGGGGCCTGGCAGGCAGTGTGAGTGGGCCCGGAGAGCCGGAAGGGGAAGGGGGTTGGCTGTTTGGGTCACTATCATCCCCTCAGCATGGAGAGCAGAAGTGAGAAGAGAAAAGAGGCTCAATACGGGTTTGTTCATCCCCTCAGCATGGAGAGCAGAAGTGAGAAGAGAAAAGAGGCTCAATACGGGTTTGTTGGACGGACGGAGGGAGGGACGGAGTTGAGAGCAGAGTGCTGGGCTGGAACCGTGCACGTGGCTGTTCCCAGTGCCTGGAAGGTGTTTAAGGCCACGGGAGTGAATGAGGTCACTTGGGAAAGAGCATGGAGAGAGAAAGGAAGGGACCCCTGCTAGCCAGCCCATTGCCCCAAGTCCGGTGTTGCTGATTTAGGAAGCAAGATCCCTAACTCAGCCAAAGGCAGCGCCCTGCAGTTGTGGAGAGGCCCTAGAAGCAAGTAAATACGGCAGAGGACAGGGCTGGTTCCACAGCCCAAGAGGGAAAGAAGAAGCTTCCAGCACCAGCAGAGAAGGCCTCTGCCCCATCTGACCTGAAAGCACAGATTTCCCCCGGCTCCCTCTCCTCAGACTACGAGGCCCAGCGGAGGCTGCCCAGGTGAGAGCAGGTGCCAGTCTCCCGCTGCCCTTGCTGGCCTCTGGAGCAACACATGCTGTCTGGGGCCCAGGTATAGCTACCACAGGCCCCAGGGACTCAGCCAGCTCATGTGCCACCTGTGTGGATACCAGAGCGTGCTCACATGGTGGCCTGGAGCTGGGACAGGAGGATGGTGCTCACTGTGATTAGGCTGCAGGGGGAGGTGTGCTGGGTACAGGTCATCAACCCAGGTCCAGGGCACCCAAGTCCCTCAGGACTAGATGCACCAGCAGTGCTGGCCTCCACCCTGGCATACACCGGGGCTGGCCGGGAAGAGGCAGATGGGGAGCCTAGCAGGGAATTCCACCTAGAGGTCAGGGTTTTGAACAAGGGCATGCTGGGAAAGACCTTATCAGAGTCTTGTTCTGACCTGGGTTCTGTGCCTGTCTCCACCCCTCACCAGCTGGGCGGCCCCGCATGCATCAGAACCTCTTAGAAGTGGAAGAGGTCTTCTAACTCCACCTTCCACGCTGAGCAGAGATTCTTCCCACAAACCCCGGGCACAGCATCATCCAGCGTCTCTCCGAACGGCCAGGGACAGAACTCCTCTGCCCACAGGGCAGCCCGTTCCCATTCGATGGTTTTGTTAGAAAACATCCCTTTTTCAAAAGGTCTGGAAGGAGCCGGCAGATGTCAACAGTGTCACCTCTGTTTGGGAGGACAGCGGGACTGAGGGAGGGTGGCCGAGGCTGCCCTGTTAATTTGCTCAGAGATGCCTTTGATACCACGTATTAAATTTGCAATGGCAAGGACAACAAGCAAGGTTCTTCGTCTGAACCCCGTCTGCTTTCCTAACATTCCCGCGCTCTGGCCCCAGGTCTGCTGCCTGGGACCAGAGAATAATCTAAACCCACTTCCTCTTGGATGCTCTTCAAGTACCTGGAGGCGGGGGGTCACATCTCCACCGAGTCTTCTAACTTGGTTTCCAGACAGGTCACCACAGGTCGTCCCCCTTCAGAGCAGAGACGGTAAAACGCAGAGGGGTGCAGGAGAGAGAGTGCAGTTGCTCCCTGAGTTGGGTGTAACCTCCTGCTAATTAATTACAGAAGCCTGGGAAGACTTCCTTCTTGCTTTTGTGTTGTGTGGGGAAGGGGTGGGGGAGGGGTGGTTCGATCCTTTGGCTCACTTCCTCAAGCCTTCCTTTCTTACCTGCAGAAGCGGAAACCGATGCCCTTGCTATGAGCACCCACTGACAGTAAGAACATAAAAACCTTAAAAAGCACTCATCCCTGCCCTAGGGGTTATGACCTAGGCGCCTGTTCCGTTCGGGCAGCAGCTAAGCGTCAGGCCCCTACAGCCAGGCTCCTCAGGTTCAATCCCAGCTTTGCCGCCTGCCTATCGGCTGTGTGACCTTGGAGAAGCGACTTGACATTGCGGGGCTGTTTTCTCCTCCGGGAAATGAGGACAGGATGACGACACCACGCATCTCAGAATGCATTTGTAGGAGCGTGAGAGGCGAGGCCCAGCACACCATAAACGTCCGCTGTTTGCTATTATTACCCCGTCTTACTCCTTCATCCAGAAATGAGGGCGTCACCAAAGTGAGGCTGATTCGTGGCACCTGTCTGGAAGGTGCGGCCACCCCACCACACTGGTCATGGTTGTTGGGGTGAGTTGTTTCCCGATCCCCCTCATAGTGGTAAGCAGTGATGAGTGAGGCAGACACTGTCTCGGGGGCTCCACAGGCCCGCCTCACTGAACTCTCCCCCTGGCTCCAGGCCTTCGACACATCATTACTCCCATTTTACAGATAAGGAAGTAGAGGGTCACACAGCTTCGCTCGAACCCGAGTCTCTGACTATTGAAGTCAGTATTGGTCACCAGGGTCCTGCCCTTTTAACCAGCTCCCTAGCTGGGGCTCTGCTCCAGCTGTGGGGACCACAGGAAGCCAAGCCCGGTCCTCCTTGAGAAACCGGCCTACAGTGTCTCGGAGGTGGAAGGAGGGACATTCTCTTGCTTCTCACTAAGCTCTCCGCCCTCCTGCACCTGGCTCCTGTCCCCTCCAGGGGTCTGGTGGTGTCGCCGGGACCCCAGCTGCATCTCCTGGGGTCCCCACAGGACTACCCTGGCATCTGGTACCCTGGTGCTGCTTGTTTGTTGGGTTCTCGGTCCCTGATCATGAAATGGTTCCACATGATCTACAAAAAAAAAACACAAAAACCAGCCATTTTGGACGCGGGCCCTGCTGCGTAATATCATTATGGATCCAACCAAGTATCCCACCCCATTATCGCCCGCCAAGCTTCTGCGAGGCGAGCCTGGCTGCAAATGGCTCTCTTCTGTCTGGGGGGGGGTGGCAGCCTGACTTGCCCTCCACTGCCGGAGGAGAGGTTTTATCTTTAATTGACGGCTGGCCGCCTGCCATGCCTAGCTTCTGCAGGCCCAGGCTCCAGGCCTGATTTCCCCTACGCTTCAGGAACAGGCTTACCCTTGCATCTTCCCTGCCCCTGGCCCTGCCATCCTCACCTGGCCCCAGAGTGCGCTCTTGTCCTCTCCCTGTGGCTGGACACGGAGATGGTGGAAACCTGGGGACAAAAGCCCGAGAGCTCCAGGAAAAGGGTGAGGCAGGAGCTAACGCTTCCGCGCATCTACCGCATGTGGTATGGAGATAAAGGGCCCCTAAATAGAGGCTACCGTCATCCCCATTCTACAGATGGGGAGACTGAGGTTCCTTGAGTTGTCCCAAGTGACCCACCTAGGAAGCAGCAGGCCAAGACTTTAACCTGAGGCCTGGATGACGCCATTGCTCCCGGAGTAGGAATAAGAAGCAAGGCAAGAGTAAGGAGAACAGACAGGCACCCAAGCCTGGCTACATAATTCACAGGGCCCAGTGCAAAGTGAAAACTCAGGGCCCCTTCAATAGTCACTCATCACTTCAAGATGGTGACAGCTGAGAGCGTGGGGGCCCTTGTGTGCAACCCACCCAGGCTCCACGCCTGCGAAGCCAGCCCTTCAAGGGCCCCTCTGAGTGTGACGTGGAGGGACCCCGGCTGACTGTCACTTCCCACTACCCCGCCCTCCCCTCTCTGGACCCCGGAGGCGTTCATTCCCCAGCCCTAAGTGGTCCCGGCTGTGCTGCCAGCCCCTTGTCAGCCATCCAGGCATCTCAACGACTCTGGCATCCCCAGGGCCCTGGCCCACATAGAAATGGTGCGATTTCAGGAGGAGGGGAGGCCCCCTGTACCACCGAGCAGGAAACGGTGGATCTCCCTACACAAACAGCAGCCTTGGCTTCCACGGGATGGCGGGAGGTCCGATGGCGGGATCAGCGCTGCCTGCAGGTAGGGGTCCCAGCTTAGTGCGTGGCCTTGGGCAGCTCACTCTTCCTCTCTGAGCACCCGTGTCCAGCTCTAAACAGATGATTCCTGGTGGGGGCGGGGTTAGGACAGGAAGGTGTCGTCTGTCTCCAGGATTGGGACAGAAGCCCAGGGAGGTCCCCACAGACCCAGAGCCGGAAGGAGAGGCAGAGGCAGTCACTGGAACAGCAGGAGCAGCAGACGCCCCAGGTGTCTTTATTGAGAGTGGAGCACAGCATGACAGTCGAAGGCATGCAGACAGGGCGACAGGGCGACGGACCCCCAGCCGCGGCTTGCCTCAGACACATGAGAGGAGACAGCTTTAGAAAAGGACCAACACCAGGGCAGGGCGGGACTGGCGGGGAGTGGGGGAGAGGGGCAGGAGGGCTGAGGGAGGGGCAGAGGCCAAGGTCGAAGGGGTCACCTGGCCTCTGCTATTGCACGCGTCCTCTGGCCACCGGCCAGGAAGTACAGTATTGCAACTGGTCTCCGCTCGCCCAAGGCTTCCCCTTCTCAGACCCCTGAGCCCGATGGGCAGACAGACCCCTTCCCTGCCCGTCTGCCCAGCAGCATCTTTAAAAACAAATGGACGAGGGAGACAGAAAAACCCAACGTTAAAAAAAAGACAAAATGCCCCCTCAGTCAAGGACACAGGTAAGGGGAGGGAGTGGGAGAAGCGGCAGAGAAGCCCCTGGAAGTCCCCCCACAACTGGGGCGTGGGGTGGGAGGTAGAACCCCAATCTGGGGTGGGGTGGGGCTGGTGGAGCAGTGACCCTGGGGGGCAATCTGGCCTTTCACAGGCCACTGGCCCACAGGGGTCACACCCCCAACGGAGTCTAGCCTGGGACTACCCAGCTGGACTGGCAGTTCCAGGCCCACTTTTCCTGGGACGTTCCACACACACGAGTAGCAGAAACGAGGAATCAGTGAAGGGAAGGGAATAGGGCCTGGGGGAGGGTCAAGGGCTTGAGGAGACAGCCTAACAAAGACAGACCACCAGTAGCACGTGCACTACACACAGGAGTATAGTATGTATGAATATAGATACTATATGTGCATATATATCTCTTCAATGTACAACAGAACAAAACGCCAGACCCGGATGGCTCCGGGCCCCGAGGATCACACGGGAAGTTTTCCGTCAGTCTTGTGCAAACAAGGATATCTGCGTCTTTCCCAGCGAAAGGTTCTTGCCTGGGTTCCAGAGTTTCCCTAAGCCTCTGGCTTTTCTGTCTGTCTGCCTGTCTCTCTCACGCTGGTGCCGCTTTAAGAGAGGGTGAGCACTTCAGCCTGGGCATAGTTGGACGAGAGGGCGTCTTGGCAGGTCTCTGTGTTTAAAGAGCACAGGTGTGAGACACTGGGACGCACGCTTTCGGCCCAACATTGCCTTCTGGGGGCGGAGGGCAAGGCATTCAGCAAAAGGAAGGGAGACACAAAGAATGAGAGGTTAGAAGGCAGGCAGCTACCGACCCACAGGCTGTGGAGCAGGCCAGGAGCAGAGCTGGACAGCACAGGGGCCCATGGCTAAGAGGCCTGGAAGAGCAGGGATGGGTCAGGGTATGGGGGAAGCCCCTTCATTGCCCCTCTAACCACTCAGCTCTGGGCCGAGGGGCCTCCTAGGTGAGGTCGCAGCCCGTCTCCATACGTGCTGAGGGAATGAACTCTGGGAACCACTAGCCCGGGTCTTCAAAGCTCCAGTGCAGTGGAGACAGGATCCCGGCTGGTTGGCCTGGCATGAGGCAGCGGGGGACGTTCCTGCTTGGCTTGTAGCCCACAAGCCATCACCCGGGCTGCCGCTTGCCCCACTTGGGCTCCCCGACACAGCTCCATCTGCCACCACCACCTGGGACCCTGCCATTGTTCCACCAGGCTGCTGCGGCCTGCCCAGCCCCCTCCCTCAATCTGGCAGGAGCACAGGAAGGGTCAGGAGAGAAGGCCAGAAAGCAAAGCCCTCAGGGAACCCTCTGGGCATTCCACCCTAGCCTATGAGGTCAGTGGCCCGGGCCTGCCCTTCCCCTGCCCTCCCAGCACAGGCACAAGTGGGACCCGCAGGGAGGCTGCTGTGGGGGCAGGGACATTGAAAGGTGATGCTCTCTGCCAAGATCAGAGGCCCTTCTCTCCCGGGAAGCCTGTGAATGGCGGCCCCCCTCCCAACCTCCTCCCATGCAGCCGGGGCTCTGGGCTGAACAGACACTTTCCCCTGTGGTTCCAGCTCACAGTCTCTCCTCTCAGAAGCCCTGAGGGCTGAGAAGTGGCCTCTAGGGTCGCCAGGAGCCCTGGTACAAACTGGAAGGTAAGGTTAACAACTCCTGCCAGGCTGCTTCCCTGCTCTGCAAGGAGAGGCTGAGCCCCAGCTATAGAGGAAAGGCTGCTAGAAGCCAAGTACAGGTCCAAGTCAGGATGCAAGGTGAAGTAGACTGCACTCTCAGATTGTCGCGGAAGGGAGGGTCTTCCCGGAGGCAGGAGGCTCAAGGCCTGGGCCAGCCTGAGGTCCTGCAGGCATGGCCTCCCCAGACAGAGCTTGGGGTCTCTGTGAGCTCCAGAACCTTCCCCAGAGCCCTGGGAAGGCTGAGGTCCTGAGAAGTAGAGGGGTAGACAGCCTCCTCGGCTCTCCTGTTTGCTAGGGTCTGGGTCTCCCCAGCGGAGGCCAGGAGGCCGGGAGGGATGTGTGGGAGCCCCACTCCCAAGGCACTGGGGGCCCCAGCCTGGCACACCTGCATCATGTCGCCCAGGGACATCTGTGCCTGCCACAGGGGTGCTGTGAGCACGCCTGTCCCTGTGGGAGGAGAGGAGGCAGTGGGTGCCGTGGAAACCTGGGCTCCTGACAACTGCAGGGCTGCCACTGAAATAGCCACCTCAGTTCCCCGAAGCAGAAACGCCAGTCAGAGGAGAAAATAGCTGCGGGGCCCGCACTAAACTGGACACGTCGCTCACCACGTCCCTGTCAGAGCCAGGCCCCCAGAGCCAGGGAGCCCTGCGGGGGCAGGGCTGAAGCTGTCCTCACGAAGGAGCAGCTGGGCCCTCGCACTGGGCGGTGAGGGGAGAAGCCTCCTGGCATCTCCATCCTCATCCACAGGGCTTTCCTGTCCCTGTCCCTTAAAGGGACCTGTTCCTTCTTCATGGTGGTTGCATGTATACCCCTGTACCTTCCTCAACTCTTAAAAGCAAGTGGGAGACAGGCCCCAGAAATCACAGCAGGGCTGGGCCATCCCAGTTCCCACCTGGGACAGACCTTTCTGGAAGGCACATTCCGTGTCTGCCCGAGGCTGAAGGAGACACGGATCTGGGGAGGCTGCCGGCCCTCCAGGAGATGATCTGACCCTTCTGCCCAGTTCACCTTCCGGGGTGGCCCCCACAACTGTCCTCCGGAAACTGTCCTGCCATACCTCTCTCTGCCCATCCTGGACAAAGCAGCTACTGCCTTTACTTAGTCATTCCCTCCACGAAGTTGCATAATCTGACTCTAAAAATGGCCAGGCGCACGGCTCCGCTGTCAGGTCTCATTCCCATCAGGTGGAGGGGAAATGACGCCCCTCCATCCCTGGGCTCCGGAGGGCCTGCCCGGGGAGCCCTGCTCTGTGCACCACTGTGGGGTGGGGTGATGGTGGAGGGGCTGGGGCTCAGCCCTCCCTGGGAGTGGCAGGGTGCCCGTGCAGGAGCTGTGGGGGCGAGACTGCTGTCCCCACACTACCCCTCAGCTGCCCCTGCCCAGGGTGCACCCCTGATCACACAGTGACTCACAAATCTGTTGTGCTCCTGGGCTCGTTAGGTAAATGAATACACTTAATTATAGAAATTAGATGAGTCTCTGGTTCTGGCAGCAACACAGAGGCTGGGTGGGAGCGGCAGGCGACTCAGAGGCTGGGCTGGGAGTGTGAGGCAGCAGGGAAGGAGAAACCGTTGTGGGAGCAGAGGAGAGAGCGGCGTGGCAAGGGTGCTGAGGCTCAGAGCGCAGATGGGATGCTGGGCCCTGCCGCAGGGTGTCACCTGGAAAGGACGGCCTCCCTGTGCGGGGTGGCCTGTCCTGGGGCTCGGAGTCTAAGGACCCCACCTGCGCCCCAGGCCAGAGCTGGAGAAGAGTGGCCTCTTCTCCAGGGTGGGGGGCACTGCTCCCCTCGGGAGAGAAGGCCCCTGGACACCGGCAGAGATGCCCCGTGGGACAGCCTTATTTCTTGCAGGTCTGGGTGTGGGATGGACAGACAGACAGACAGAGACGTTGGTTGCAGGCTGTTTGGTTACTGGTTGAAAGCCACAGGGAATGGAAATGCATTTGCTGTGATTCAGGTGGGACCCTGTGGGGGAGGCAGGGCTCAGGGTCACAGGTCCTGGGGGAGGAGGGTGCCAGCCCCTCCAGCTCAAGATAGGGAGCCCTGAGAGTATCTCCCCCTGCTCTCAGGCCCAGACCTGAGCATTCTGGGGAGCTGGGTGCTGTGGAGGAGGTTCAGGGGCCTAAATTCTCTTGCCTCTGGCCCAGGTCCTTTGGGCCTCAGGAGGACTGGGGGCTGGCAGGCAAGGGTGTGCCTGCTTGTGAGTGTGGGCCCAGAGGCTGGAGGGTCAAGGCGCAGCTATGAGGCCGAGTGCCTGGGGGATGGGTTGGGGAGGGGGTGGGCGGGGAGGGAGAACAGGAGCTTTCTCGGAGGGTAGGGTGAGCTGAATCGCGATGCCAGTGGAGACAGCCCCAGGCTGGTTCCAGCCGCTGCTGCCGCTAGGTTGTTTAGACTCCTGGACTTTTCACAGCCTTGGTGAAGAAAAGGCACAGGTGTCAGAGGGCGCACTCCTCACCTGAGCAGTTCCAGGGCATCCACACTCCAGGGGGCCCCACAGGGCAGGCCTACCTGGCAAAGGCTCCCTGACTTTCCCTGGTCTCTGGGTCACCTGGGCTCCTTAGGACGGATTCTAGGGCCACACACCCAGCTGACCTTTTCCCTGTTGTGTTCCCAGCCGAGTGCCTCTCCACGAAGACCCCAGCACCCTCCTTTCCCAGCCCTTAGAAGCCTTGGGGAGCACCTGCCACCTTGCTCCCAGGGAGCTCTCTGATGCATGTGCAGCTACAGGCGGGTAAGGGGGTCCATGCCAGTGCCTGGCAGAGGCCTGTGCCCACCCACTCCTGGTCCTACATGAAGACTGAACGTAGAGAAGTGAGCACGGCAGAGTCTGGCACAGAGAAAAGTTGCCGAGTGCGCTGCAGGGCCTGTTTCCCGGCAACCCACCTGTTCCCTCTCGAAGGTTACTCTAATTGGCTGAGCCACACGGTTGTTGCCAAGAAGCAGTGTGGAGGCATTTTGAAACTAGAGCAACCAGGCCCCACGAGCACCCAGAGAGATTTGGTGGTGGGGTGCAGGTGCCACGTATGCCCACATGGGACCCCTTCCCCGGGGGCCACTCGCTCCCCATACCTCACGGTCCCTCTGGATGTGCACCCTCACGGCCTCTTCCACGGCGTTACCACCACTGAGCCCCTCACCACGCTGGGGTGAGAGCAGGGCTGCTCAAGCCCCACACGAGGGTGGGGCCCCTTCCTCACATTCTGGGCTGGCCACTTCGTGTGCTCCAGCCAGAGCAGGGTCCGAGTCTGACCAGGACACGGTAGCGCCTCCGCGTGCTTGGAGCGGGGAGCCGGGGAGAGAGACACTTCCAAAGCCAGAGGACTGGGGCACACTGAGGCCAGGGGTGACCAGAGGGACACAGGAGAGGGTGCAGCAGTCTGGGCACAGCCACCCACCACCCTTTGGCTGGAGCCTCTCCTCTGGGTCACCTCCTTTCAGCTGCCAGGTCGCAGCCTCTGCTTCTGACAGCCAGCAGGACCTAGGCTGACATACGCCCCTGAGGGCCAGGTTAGGGTCCAGGTGCCCTGGGGATCCTGTGGGAGTGGGGGCGCTGAGAGGACCAGGGACAGGGGCCTGGGATAGATGGGTCTGGAGGCTGCATGGTTGGACAGGCCAGGGGACATCCTTGGGGGGCATCCTTGGGGGGACTGAGATACCACAGACTATTTTGCAGCAGCCACTGCCCCTGCTTCAGTCAATCCACACTTGGCCAGGGCTTCGGGGACAGTGGAAAGTGGCAGGGGGATTGGGCTGAAGGAGGGGTTATTAAGAAATGGCCCAAGAACCAGGGCACAGCTTTGTTTTGAGGGAGTCAGGGTGCATCCTGAAACCAGACAGGGTGTTCAGGGAGGTTAGATCACCAGTCAGGGTGAGAAAGACAAGAAAAGTAATCGGGGGCTGGGCAGAAGGAGCACCTGTTCCTGAGACCCCGGTCCCCAGCCACCACTGGCCCTTGGCCGTCCTCGATCATTCCTGCCCCTCGCAGGCTGGGAACCCTGGCTCCAGCAACAGGGTCTGTGCAGGTCTCAGGCCCACTGACGGCACTGCAGCCTTCCGGGACAGGAGGCCGTGGGCGGCCCCCCTGCACTCTCCAAGTTCTTCAGAACACACCTTGGAGGAGACCCACTCCCCCTGCCCCCCGACCCCTGGTCACCCTGTGGCTCTACTCAAGTCACACATCTCTGGGGCTCACAGAGCTGGGTCAGCCCCTCCTGGGCTCCAGGCCTCCCCAGTGCTGATGGGACTGCTTACTTGGGGAGCCTCAGCTGTGTGTAAGGGAGGCTGACGCAAAGGCCATGACCCTGGGAAGCTGGGCCTGAAGGTCTTAGCAGGAGCCAGAGGAGGGGAAGGTAACAAACTAGGGGGTGGGATAGGGACCCTGATCCCATGTCCCCTGACAGTCAGCACTTGTCTTCCCTGGAGGCACTTGGGGAGTGGGCTGTGGGTACCTTCTGAGAATGCCACAGGCCTTTCTAAGGAAATCAGGGACTGGGAGTCGGGGCACCCATCCTAAAAGTGGGGGTGCATCCAAGGCAGAGGAGATGGAGACCACAGCCTCAGGGGTGGAGGGGACCTCAAGCTTTGTGGGGGACACTGAGGAGCCCCAGCTCTGTGGGGGCTCCCCACCTGCCCCGCCTGGGGAGCCGTACCTTTCCGGACACTGCCATCAGCACAGGCATAGTCCCCAGCGCTGAGCAGGAAGCAGGCAGCAGACTTCTTATTCCTGTCTCGAGTGCCGGAGCGGCGCAGGGCCCGGCGCTCCTCGGGGCTGGGGGCGGAGGCCAGCGGCTGGGTGAGGCCGGCTCCCTCCTCGTCGGACAGCACCGCGTTGGCTTCCCCGTTCTGCTTGGAATCTAAGGGGACAGACAGAGAGGACGCAGTGTGAGGGCTGCGGGCCCTCCTCACCGGGTCACTTGGGGTCAGTTAGATCCCAGACTAGCGCGTCACTTCTCCAACCTGAGGAGGGGAACCGGGGTGTGGGCCTGGTCCTGAGGGCAGCGGGCAGGATGCTGGCTTCCCTCCCAGCCTCGGTCGAGCATCTTTCCTGGGAGATAGATGTCCTGAGCAGGGAGTCCCAGGTCTGCTGCGGCTGCTCCCTCCTTGGGTCTGGCTCAGGCTGACACTTGATGAGTGCACTCCCTTAACGAATGCCTGGCTTGCTAGGGTGCTGGGTGGCCCTGCCCAGGCGACACCAGCAGAGTACCTTCCACAGCTGTCTGCCCAGACCCCCTGAAGGCAGTTACTCTTGTTCACCAGGCACCTGAGCTAGACAGCTCTTTGCACTTGGGGCTCCCCTGGGTCTGGGGGATGCTGGGGTGGAAGAGGCTCCATTTGGCTCTCACTGCTGTGGGCTCTTTGCTCTAGGTTCCCTCAGGCAGCAGCCCAGGCGAAGTGGAGCCCTTGGATCTGGAGAAGGGGGGGACTGCTCAGTCTGAAGGTAGCGGCCTGGCATTGGCTGGTAATGCCCTGACTGTAGCCACATGTGGAGAGGGGCTGGCTAGGGTATGGCCGACGGCCACAGGTCAGTGAGTGCTGAGCGCTGGCCTGTGGACTTGCACACTGTGATACCAGGTTTCCCTCTAAGCCCTGAAGGGACCTCGGGGTACAGCTGAGAGTCCGTGGGGCACCGGCCCAGGGATCTCTATTCAGGGACAGGGAAGGGGGTAGCACTTTGGTGGGGGCACGGAGGGGAGCATGACAGGTACGGAAGCCCCAGGCCCTGAACAGCTGAGGCAACTAGTGGCACTAGTGTGTTGGGCACCCACTGACTGGCCACAGGTGAGTGTCCCTTGTCAGGCACCTGCCCAGAGGACGAGTCCCACTTTGCCCACAGAGCCTAGTCAGGGGCTGCTACTTCAGTGTCCTGGCCCACCCTCAGGTCCCCGAAGGCCTAGCACTCAATGGCCCCCCATACCAGGAATCCCACCCTCCCTTAGGAGCCCACCCCACACCCACCAGTTAGGTTCCCCCTCTGACCTAACTCCACCTTGCTGAGGGTTAATTAAACCAACCTCCTTTCCCATCTCCCAGCTCAGGTGGTGGGGACGTTCCCGGGTGGCCCCTCCTGTCCTTGAAGAGCAGGGTTCTGACACACAGGCCTTCCCCATTCAGGACTCGGGGACCGGTTGCTGCAACCTTTCACAGTCCTGCCTGGGCCACTGCCTCTGGGGTCCCTTCCATCCCCCATGAGTCCCCGAGCCCAGGACTCGATCTAGATTGTGCCACACAGAAGGCAGCTTCCCGTTGCTGCTATGTCAGCACGTTTATCAGGCCAAGAGACGGCAGACTCAAACGTGTGGAGAGACGTGATTCTTGTGTCCACGCACCTTGGAAGAATAGTGCACTGCTCTCCAGCTGATAATGACAGTGTCCGACATTTGTAAAGTGGTTTTAATGTCTCAAAGGACTTTCATTTCTGTCATTTGTTTGGGTCTCATCAAAGGCCTAGGGGTAGGGTATGAATATTATTCCCATTTCACAGGTGAGGAATCTCTGCCCAGAGAGGGTGAGCGACTGGCCTCAGGGTGCACAGCAGAGTGGGCAAAATGAGATTAGAAACCTAGGCTTCTACCTTACAGCCCCATGCGTGGCCCACCACAGCCTAAGTTCAGCGGGGCACTCACGCCACAGGCCCTGGAGTGCAGGAAGCTATCAGAGAACCAAAGGGAAGAGTCGGCCTCAGTGCTTTGCCCTCATAAAGGCATGGGCTATGCTTAGGGCAGCCCAGAGCAGGCAAGTGCAATTACAAATTGCAAGGGTGGAGGGAGAGGTGGCCTTCCCTCCCGACCTCCAGCCTCACCTGCCCGCTTCCTCTCGACCACGCCCTCTTCCTGGGCAGGGGGGCTTGTATCACTGTAGGTGCTGTCCCGGGGTGAGGTCTCCTCGGACTTGCAGTAAATGGGTGACTCGAGCTGGGGTGGCCGAGGCACATGCTTCTTCCGTTTCTTGGGCAGCTTCTGCTTGGCCATGGCCAGGGAGTAGTACATGCCGAAGTTGTTGACAATGACCGGCACGGGCATGGCGATGGTGAGCACCCCAGCCAGTGCACACAGTGCCCCGACCAGCATCCCTGACCACGTCTTGGGGTACATGTCCCCGTAGCCCAGCGTCGTCATGGTGACCACAGCCCACCAGAAGCCGATGGGGATGTTCTTGAAGTCAGTGTGGTCGTTGCCCCGCGGGTCAGACGGCCTGGCGCCAATGCGCTCGGCATAGTAGATCATGGTGGCAAAGATGAGCACACCCAGCGCCAGGAAGATGATGAGCAGCAGGAACTCGTTGGTGCTGGCACGCAGGGTGTGGCCCAGCACGCGCAGCCCTACAAAGTGGCGCGTGAGTTTGAAGATGCGCAGGATGCGCACGAAGCGCACCACACGCAGGAAGCCCAGCACGTCGCGGGCCGCCTTGGACGACAGGCCGCTCAGTCCGACCTCCAGGTAGAAGGGCAGGATGGCCACGAAGTCGATGATGTTCAGCAGGTTCTTGACAAAGTCCAGCGTGTCCGGGCAGCACACGATGCGCACCAGAAACTCCAGCGTGAACCACAGCACGCACACACCCTCGATGTAGGTCAGGATGGGCTCGGTCTCCACTTCCCGCCGGAAGCGCACGCTGGTGGTGTTCCCCACGCGGTGGATCTCCGTCACATTGCGGTCGATGTTGAAGGCCTCGTGAGTCTCCAGGCAGAAGGTGGTGATGGAGACCAGGATGAAGAAGAGAGAGGCGAAGGCCACCGCCTGTGGGTGGGGGAGAGAGTGGGGACAACTTTAAGACAGGGAAGGGTGGCCCAGCGGGGACAGGGACCTCCACATGTAGAGGGTAGGGACCTGAGTCACCAGGAGTCTGTTAGAGTTGGTGAGAGGTGGGATTAAAAGCACAGTCAGGAGCTAGAATCCCTCCTCACAGGGTCTTTATCCACCTCCTCCAGTGATTTAAGGCCATACTTCCCAATCATCTCCCCAGTGCCTAGAAGTTCAAGGCTGCTCTTGGCTGAAAGCCCCTGAGGATAGCTGCCTGGTCCCGCTCACTGCCCAGCCCTGCCCATCTGCAACCCAGATGCACTGCGAGGCTTCTCTAGCTGTCATGGGTGGTGAGTCATCGGAACCTTGTTAGAATGCCATTCTGATGCTGGAGGTCAGGGTGGGACCTGTGACTCTGCATTTCTAACAAGCTCTCGGGTCAGGCTGCCTGCCCGCACACCCTGCTTTGGAGCATCTAGGTTTCGAGGCCGTGTTCCTCCAAGTGGGACCTGGGACCCACAGCCAAGCATCACCAGGGAACTAGTTAGGAGTGCAAATTCTCAGCCCTTACCTGAACCCCCTGAATGAGAAATGCTCAGGGGAGGGCCCCACAATCTGTGCTAACACACCTTCCAGATAATTCTGAGGCACACTCAATTTTGAGGTCCATTGCATTATGGGAAACGCCCCGAGGCAGGGGGCTAGAGGGAATGACCTCGGGCCTCCTCCTGCCAGCTGAGCCTATTAAGCACCAGCCATGACCCACCTCCAGAAGCCCCAAGGCCAAGCCCCTCTTTCTTGGGTCCCAACAGCTGCTGGGGTCTCGGCAAGAACCACAGCAGCACTCGGCAGAGAAACGGCTGGGCTTAAGTGCCCAATCATTATGAATGGAGATGAAATGCATGTGTAATAGCACCAATTATAAAGCCTTCATCTGTGATTCATGCGATGCCATTCACCACTGTCGGGGCACTCGGAGCAGGGGTCCAGGGCCTGCCATGCCACCTGTTCTGCTTGGTGGCTGGATGGCGGGGCGGGGGGGGGGCTTCTTCCCTAAGCACAAGGCTGAGCCAAAGTTGGTGAGTGAGAGAGGACATGACACCCCCATATCTGCCCCATGCTCAATTTCCGCCCCACCATGGCATTGCCCTGCCTAATGATGCCTCTCAGAGCTGCTCTCCTCCCTGGGAGTCTGCACCAGGAGGGGGCGTTGTGGGGCACATGCCTTGCTCTTCCTGCCACAAAACACCAAAGGAGGACACTTTGGGGAAAACACAGAACATCCAGGGCTCTGGGGCAGGAGCAAGTGTGAGGAGGGAACTGTGGGAATGAGTGAGCATCAGCTGTCTTTCCTGTGCCCGGCACAGTGGGGCCCTCCGTGTGTGTTGTCAGTCCTCCCAGGGACCCTGCGAAGCAGGCCCATCTTCCTACACTACGAAGGAGGAACTGGGGATCAGAGAGGGTAAACACTTGCCTCACGTCACACAGCCTGGAAAGCATGGAGAGACTTGAACTCAGCACTGCTTCACATCAGAGACTGTACCTTCTCTTCACATCTATCCCCACCCCTCCCAGGGCAGGGCCGGTTCACAGGCCTGGGAAAGCCTTCTCTGGGCTGTCACTGCTGCTCCCAGCCAGTTCCCTGATGACCACGTCACCCTTCGGGATGCGGACCTGTGGCTTAGTACAGACACCCGTCCCACGCTAAGACATTACGTGAGCTGGCTGACCAGATAGAGCACGGAAGAAGGGGGTGGCAGAGACCTGACCACTTTGCTGGAGCTTCTCCTGCCTGCTTTTCCCCACAAAGGTGAATTTCAAGCTCCTTTCCTGGCCTCGATGTTCGGCCCCCAAAGCAAAGGGGGTTGGGGTAAGGGGTGGGGACAGCACGTCCCAGCACTACCAAGAAGCATGGTAAGCCGTTACTTGTACCCTCTGAGGAAAAACTAGCCAGGAGAGTTGCCCACCTGGGAGCCCAGTGTGAAGGTAATTAGTGCTTTAGAAAAACAAGCTCAGGAGGAGCTGCCAAGGGGTGGGGCGGAGGGGGAGAGCGAGGAGGGCCATGTGGCTGGGCCATGGTCACCTGCAAGGCCTGGGAGCCTGCCTTGGGCCTCCGTCCCCTGCTGCCCCAGGTCCTTCTGTGGCAGGTCCAGTGAGTGCTGAGGACCCCACCTGAATTTCTGCCATGTTCACTCACTTTAGCTGGGTCTTTTTTAATACTGAGCTGTCCCATCCAGTCACCTCTACCCCTCACCACCACCTCTCAGAAGACAAAGGCAGGTAAAGGGCAGCCACATGGTCCACTTCTCACAGGCACCAGAGAGGAGGGCGAAAGACTCGCGTGGGGTGGCCCTGAAGGCAGGTCTCCTGACCCTCAGCTCGGAGCTTTCCAGAGGTTGGCCCTCTGACCAAACACATGGGGACAGTCTACTCCTCCTGGATGGCACCTACAGGGGCCTCTGCCTCCCCTCCTGCCTCTTTGGGGCTGGCAGCAGGTGCCAGGCAGGCCCAGGAAGCCCTCCTCCGAGGAGACAGGGGGACTGAGGCTCAGCCATGACAGACGCAGGGATGTGGATTATGGCTGCCCTTCAGGGCCCCGATCATTCCTTTCTCCCCTATGTTACTGTCCAGACATGACTGTTTGGTAAGTGGGGGCCCTGCCTGCAACGGGGGCTGTCACCAGGCCCTCCCCTCTGGTGGCAGGCACGGCGCTTTCTCACTGCCCCCCCCACCATCGGGGGGGGCTTCCTGGGACAGAAAAGGGCCCAGGGAGGAGGCAGCACCACCCTGGTGGGAGGTCAGGGCCTCAAGCCTCCCGTTCGGCCCCCACCAGGCCATCCCACACAGAGGGCAGTGTGCATGAAAGCTTCCTTTCCACCAGCCCCTCCCAAAGGGGACTGCTCTCCTTCAGAGAGAATTCAGGGCGTGACTCTGCCAGAGGTCAGAACTGCCCAGGCAGAAAAGCGCCAAAACCGCCAAAACCGCCAAAACAGCCTGGCCCACGTGAACTGGCTGGGTGGAGTCGGCTCCTCTCCTGGCAGCTGGGAGGGTGCAGGGTCGCATCACCTGGGGCAGGAGGTGCCTCGGCTCTGGGTGGGAGACCGCTGCTCCTCCAAGCTCGCTGCTCCCCATGGGCCCTTCATGCTGGCTGGCTGGGGACCCTCCTGTCCCCAGAGCCCCAGGTATTTCAACTAGTGGCCCAGCGCTGTGACCAGCCTCTTCCACCAAGCTCACCCTAGGACTGTCCTTGATGAAAACGGAAATCCACACAATTCTGGGCACAAGTTGGGCTTCACTGCTTACTTCCAGGGAGACCCTGGGCAAATTTCTTAACCTCTCTGATCTTTGCTCACCAAATGGAAAGGTGAGCACCTACTAGGCGCCAGACACTGTTTTGGGGGCTGTGGACACAAAGCGAGACACCCGTCCTTTAGACCTTCCATTCTAGTGGAGGAAGACTCTCAGCAAATGAAAAAGTCAAATATATAGTATATCAGATGGTATGAGCATCAGGGAGAAAAATAAAGACAACAGGAGGTAAGGAGTGTGAGGGTCGGGGAGCCACTTCACATAGGGTGTTCAGGCCAGGCCTCAACGCCAAGGTGACACCCAAGCAGAGACTGAAGAAGTTCTGAGAGGCCCCAAAGGAGGGCAGAGGCAGAGGGAACAGGCAGGGTAAAGGTCCTGAGGCTTCAGCAAGCTTGATGTGCTGAGGGGTTGAGGGTGGTACTTACCTTGTAGGGCCACTTTGAAGATGAACAGAAATGATATTTGTCAAACTCAGCACAGAGCCTAGAGTGTCAGGAATCTGGCACAGGCCAGGGGGTGGTGGGGAGGTGACAGACACCAGTCACTGGAAACTGAATACAACCAGCGGGGGCAGGGAAGGGGAGCCCAAGGAGGGAGGGCCAAGGAGACAGATGGACAGATAAACATAAGGAGACTCATGCCCGGGAACCTATATTAAGGATGAAGTGTAGGAGAAAAGAAATTTGAGAACACAGCCAAAGACACTTGCAGAGGAAGCACTGTGGGGACAAGATGAGGAGCTGAGCCTTCTGGGGAAGCAAGATCCTGGAGCCCGGGAAGTGCTAGGAAGGAAGTGGGCAGCCCTGAGGGCTAAGAGAGCGGGAGTCTGCAAGGCAGGGCACCTCTGAGCTGTCCCTGGGCTCCTGGGGGATGGCCTGCCCACCCTACAAGGCTCCCTTCTAGCCAAGAGACCCCCGTGCCCCCGAGGCAGAACCTGGCCCTGGGGCCTCCCACCCAGAGCCAGGACCCACACTGATTCCAGGGTTCAGGGCCAGCCTCTACCCAATCCCACCCCCTGTCACGCCAGCACTTGTGGCCTCTCAGGGCCACTGAGCTGCCGCCCGCAGCCAATGAGTTCCTGCCCCGGAGGAATTCAGCCCAGCCCAGACCAATGGCCTGGGACTCCTCCAGCTAAATGTTGCCCATCCCTGTCCTATCTCTGCTCAAGCTTGTCCTGAGGCCAGAAGTTCCCCCCTTCCCTCACTCTGCTTGGGTAGACACCACCCACATTGAAAACTTATTTATTTATAACCTGCTATCTTCTAAAAATTACCTCAGGGAGCTAAGTCATGGCCCTGCAGGGCCTCCCCAGCTCACCTTCTACCTCCTCGAAGATGCCTCCCTGCACACCGCCCCCACCCCGTCACTTCCTCCCCTGCCTCCAACTGAACTTCATCTTTTAAGATCAGTGGGACATCACTCCTGATCTGTCTCATATTATCATTGCTGTGTCTTGGCACCTAATTTCCCCCCGAGTGCCACCAGCTGCACCTGACCTGGCCCTTTTCAGGGATACACACCACCTCCGACCCATCTCCACGCTGACAGAGCCCTGCCTGGTGTCGGACACGTAGTTAGTGCTCAGTAAATGTTTTCTGAATGACAAGAGCCAAGGGGGCTGCCTGCTCCCTCTCCTGGTCCCGGAGGGCCTGTCATGAGGAGAGATGGTCAGCCCCACTCACTGGGGCTAGAGCTGACAAAGGTGTGCCCAGGATCGCCTCCAGGCACCTGGGCTCTTAGACTCTGTGGCTCTCCAGGTTGGGCCATGTCTACTGTCTGCCAGGGACCCCTGCCAGGGACCGGGTGACCATCACCCAGCAGGGAGCTGGGCAGAGGTCAAGGCCGGCACGCTGCCCAGGCACAAGAATGGCAAGAGTGCGCTGGTGCCCAGCACCCCAGGCCCACGCTGTCCTGTCCGTGAGGTGGGGGAGGGGCCTGGGGGCTGCCTGTTCCTAAGGCCCAGCCTTGCCTGCCCCTCCCCTGACTCTCCAAAATAGCCCAAGTTTATGTTATCCCCTCCCCCACTTCACACCCAACCCCAACCAGCGACAGAAACACCTCGTCATCCAGAGACAAGATGTTCAAGAGGCAAATGTTGGGCCAGAGAGAAAAACACAAAATCAGCCCAGGAGAACATGGAGGCGGCCTCAGGGCAGGTGGGGGGTGGAGGAGAGCTGTGAGCCTTGGCCTGACTCCCCTCTTACCCCTAGAGAAGGCAGAGGGGCTGCCCTAGGGCCTGTTGGCACTGCCCTCCCTGGGTACTGCAGAAGCCAGGGCAGCCAGCACCAGGCTCGGCTGACTGGCTCTCCCTAGCCCAGAGGGGGAGGGACCAGTGTGACCCCTGTCCTCATTCCGAAGCCTGTCATGCCCACCGGCCAGCTGGTCCCAGGCGATGCCCACGCCTGGGGGCGAGAGTACTGGTCTCTGCCCTTCCCCTTTAGAAGGCCTAGGTTTCAGCCTTCAGCCTGGGCCGCAGATGCCTAGTCTCCTTGCTTTTTGTCCAATGAAAGTCCTACAGTGAGGAAAACCAGGGCAAGCTCAGACGCTGGCAATTCTGGGGACGGAGGAGACCGGAGCTTTCATGTGCAGGGCGACATGAGGGAAGGGACAGCAGGACAGCAGAGGGGACCCTCTGAAAGTCAGAGGCCCCGGGGCTGCAGCCCCAGGAGGTGCCGAGGCAGCAGCATAAGCAGACATGGATTCATGAGATCCGGCTTTGGGTCTAGTTTACCACTAAGTGGTGACCTTGAACAAGCCCCTCTGGGCCTCAGGTTCCTTCTCTGTAAACTGAAGTTAATATTCCCCGCCTGACATGGGCCAGATGAGATATTTGAAGAAAGCAGAGGTGACAGCACCCGACACCCAGCGGATGCTTCATCAGCGTGCAAACCCAGCCCAGCTGCCTGTGGCCACATCCTCTCCTTAGAAGGGAAACCTCGTGGGGAAACTCTTCCCTGGGACTGATTTGGCCAAAGGAGGACTCTCATCCTTAAGAGGGTTGATAAGTGAGCCAGGCCAGCCCAGCCCCTGGGACCTCTGCAGAGTGGGCGTGAGGGAGGTGAATGTCCCCGGTCCCATTCATCAGCCTCCTGTCTGCCCTCAGGAAAGGAAGACCTGATTCTATAGCTCTGGGTGCTGCCAAAACCACCACTGGTCCCTCTCGGCCTGCAAAGCCACCCTGGCCGTTGCTGAGCCCCACTCTACCTGAGACTGAGGACAGTGAGCAGGTGGGGACAGGACCAGCTTGCGCCTGCTCCCAGGTCTGGCCAGAGAAACGGAACCACAGCACTACTGCCCGTGGGCCTGGCCACAGTGAGGGGAGCAGGGGTGAACACCCCCAGGTGACCTGGGCTGGTAGCTAGGCAACAGGCTCCTGCCATCATCTCAGCTCACTTCCCGTTGGTGTCTGGTCTGCTCCCGTCACCATGCACTACTCTAACCAGACGCTGTGTGCGGGGAGATGCCCGGGGCAGAGCCCTGCTCTTGGGCCCCACCGGCCCTCAGTGAGGACCCCAGGGCCACAGGCACAGAGCTGCAGGCCCCTGCCGGGGAAGGCATGCACACAGACCCAGGTGACAGAGTGGGGAGGGCCCAGGCCCGGAGCCCTGCACCTCAAACCCTCAGGCCCAGAGGGGTAAGAGAAGAAGTGTCACCGTCTGCCCTGGGACTTTCTGATGTCATCCACAGGAGGTACAGACCCTCAGAACACCCCCACACCAGAGTGAGAAAGGAGCCAGCTCCCCACCTTTAGTGTAAAAGGCACGTTGTAGCAGGCGGACTGGTGGCTCGGGGGTCGCGAGCCCTGGCTCACTCATAGCCCACCACTGGGTGGCCATGTGACCTCAGGCATGTTGTTCACCTTCTCACGGCCTCGGCCTATTTGTGGGGATGACGCCTCCATGGTAAACTCATTGGGAGGATTAGTGCCAAGGATACACATGGAGTGCTCAGTAAATCGCAGTTGCTATTAGTTAATTTTTGAAAAATTCTGTATCTTGATTTGAGTCCCAGGAACAGCTGAAGGCCCCCCTTTGCCTGGGCTCCTTCGCAGGAGGCCAGGGTTCAGTGGCAGGGCCTTTCCCAAAGCCCCAGACAGCTATGACACTGGTCTCAACGACCAGAAGCTGGAAACCACGGTGGGTTGCTGGCTCTGCTATTGGTCCAGTGTCTTTGACGTGATGCGGAACGGCTCTGAATGCTGGTCTCTGCATGGCTTCAATGGGGACCCCTGGCTGGCACCAAACTTCCCTCCTCAACCAGAACACCCTGGCAGATATGAGTCTACACCAAAAGGATGATGGGCCTGGGGGACCTCAAGGGGCTGAGTAAGCTCAGAGGCCCTGGCTGGGCTGCTCTCCAGTGAGGAAATAAACTCGTTGATAGTACGGCCCCTTGGAATCCAAGAGGGAAGAACCTGAGAAGGCACAAAGCCCCCAGAGAGCCCGGAGTGCTCAGAAATAGGGCCCAGCTCCCCTGGCACCTCCCTCATTCCCACCTCCCTGGCTTGTCCCATCTCCATCAAGCTAAATCTGCCTCCTCCCCCTACTCTGGAAGAGCCCGAATTATCTGTGCTAGTCTCTGCCCCCCAGTGCACCCAGCCCAGGGGGGACACCAGCAGGGCCAGGGAACTGGGTTGAGAAGCACATGGAACCCACAGCAGACCCAGGCCGGGGCAGGACCTTGCCTTCTGTGCTGGCATGGGGGCCACAGGGGAAGGAACGAGGGCGGCTGACCCTGGCTTCACTCTCAGCCCTGGTGAAGGTCCCTGCCTTCCATCCCTGGGACACCTGCAGCCCCAGCCTGGCCTGCCATGGCCACGGAGACCTCTGTTCCTCCCTTGTCTTCCAGGTGGGAGGTCCACCAGCCCTGGTGCAGCAGTTCCACCCGGTCCCTGTCTGCGCCCCACTGCCCCATCTCCCGCCCTCCGCTGGAAGGGGTGTGAAATGAAACTCTTCCTTCCACAACCAGGGGGAGGCCCAGCCCAGGAGGTGCTGGGGAGGGCATCAGGGCTCTGAGACTCAGCAGCATGACCTGGGACACCAGAGATGACAAGACCAGTCCCTAGACCCAACACACGGTGTCCCAGACAGACCCCAGCCAGGCTTCAGCTGCCAGCCAAGAGACCAGACACCAGCCCAGGGTCCCCTTTTTCAAAGAATCTAAAGCCACCCTGCAGGGCTGTTTTCTGTTGTTCCACCACCCCTCCCACTGAGAGGCGTTTAGGGAAACTGGATTGACTTAGGGAGGGAGTGCTGGGAAGGGACTAAGCTGCGCCCCCCACCCCATTCACTCATTTCAAGCAGAACCCTGAACCAGGGCCTTCTGGGAAGCCAAGCAGTGCTGCAGCAGGAAGAAGCAGCAACAAATCTGGGCTCATCACCAGGCAGTCCATGGCCGGCCACTGGCCCTGGGAGCCTGCAGGGATCAGGCCATGCCTGTCGAACTCTCCCCTCACCCACCGGGGTGTCCAGGACACCGGGGTGTCCAGGAAGCCTTCGAGGCAGGCATCTTGACACCCTGATAAGAGGCCTTGCCCAAACCTGGGATCACAGGCCTGGGTTCTGGTCCCAGCTCTGCCTTTTATGAGCAGAGGAGACCAAAGCCAGCGACCCCTCTCTGGAACTCCTAGTTCCCAGCACTCGGAGCTGCAAGAGGATTTCAGTGCGGTGGCACACCTGGAGGCAGCTCACCCAGGGCACGCCACAGAGCGGGCGCTAAACATACTCTGTAGTTTCCTTCCCCTGAATCCGGCCTGACCCTGGCATGAGGCCTAACAGCAACTGCCCTCCAGGGATCCGACCCTGTGGAGCAGTGGGGATAAACCAACAAAGGGGGCCTGTGCAGGCAGAAGCGGGGAGAGAGCTCAGCAAGGCACACCCCCACGTACTGGGAGGGGATATAGCAAAGCAGCCCATCCAAGTGGTAAGTCAAGTGTGTGCCATCTCCTGATGAGGTGTGCATGGGAGAGGGCAGGGGTGTGATACTCCCAGGGGCCTACGGAAGGTGGGAGGAATGGGGAGGGAAGTGGTGGAAAGCTAGGTCAGTTTGGGTCAGGATCCTCCCTGCCTCTGCCCACCACCGCCAGCCCCCCGTTGCAGGCCTGAGAGATGGCCCAGGCTCCTGCCACTCACCCTGGCCGCCCTGGAGGAGTAGGGATCCTCGAAGAGTGCCCACATGCGAGGTTGCCAGCCACGGCAGCCCCCGGACCCGGCTCCGGGGCCCGCGCCTCCCTCGTGGGGCCCCAGGCGCTGCAGGGCCAGCTCCCGCTCCTCGTCGCCGGCTTCATCACCCTGTCCCGCGCCATTGCCGCCTCCGTCCGGGCTCTCGAAGATGTCCAGTGCCTCCTCGGCGTCGCGGTGCTGCCGGTAGGTCATCCAGCAGCAGGGCTCCACGTCGGTCTCGTCGATGCCCCAGAAGGTGAGCTCCTCCTCGAAGAGCGGCCCGCACACGTCGGCGGGGCAGTGCAGCTTGCCTGTGCGGTAGTAGTTGAGCACGTACGCGAAGACGCCCGGGTGCCGGTCGAAGAAGAACTCGCAGCCCCCGCCGCCACTGCTGCCGCTGCTGCCCGCGCCACCGCCATCGGGCTCCGGCCGGCCCCCGCCGTCCGGATCAGCCAGCCAGGCGAGGCGGGTGCCGGGTAGGGTGCGCAGGGTGCTGCGGTAGGTCTCATGTCGCGTGCCGCCCACGTTGATGATGATCTTCTCCGACGCCTCGCCCTTGGCCATCTCCTCCTTCAGACATGTTTTGGACGGAGGCTTGTTCCCCGACTTGCGCCCGCGGTAGGAGGAGACACACACCGAGCTGATCATAAGAAGCGCTGCGGGGCTTCGGCTTGGGGCGGCCGCTGCCCTCCAAACACCCTTCCCAAGGAGGCAGCGTCAGACGGGGGAGGGGGAGGAGACGACAAGGAGGCAGGAGGCGGTGGCAGCCCCCTCTGCGGCGTGGCCCTGCCCCTGCCTCCCCCCCGGGGCGCGGAGCGGGAGGAGTCGGTGCACAGGTGGTTGGGGTTTGGGCAGGCAGCCCAGGGAGGGAGGCAGAAGGGGGAAAGGAGAGCCGAGATCCCCAGCCAGGGGCCGGAGGTGGCGCAGGGGCAAGCACACGCACGCTCCCCCTCTAGGACTGGACACTCAGACGCTCCGCGCTCGGGACACGCCCCCACTTTACCCCCCAAAAGGCGAGGAGGCGCACAGTCCCGGCGCACCGCGAGGCTCCGGGGCGCGCGCGCGCTCACACTCACACGGGCCACCTCCTGGCTCCCTGACCGCGCCGAGCCCCGGGAGCGGCCGACTTCCCCGCGGTGGCGGCGGCAGCGCAGCAGCAACAAGTCTTCCGACCGGCTGCCGGGGCCGGGCCGACGCTCTCACGGCAGCCGGAGCTCCGCGGGCCCGGGCTCTGTGCGGTCAACACAAGGCGGCGGCGGCGGCATGTGGCCTCTATCCCCCATTCATAAATCCAGCGCAGGGCACCGATGGCGGGCGGGGCTGAGCGGAGCGCGGCGATCGGGCGGGCGGGGGCTGCGCAGGGCGAGGCGGCGTCAGGAAAACAAGCGCACCCGCAGGAGCGAGCCTCAGGTCCTGCGTCCGCGGCTCGGCAGCGGCTGGGAACGGCGCTGGGCTGGGTGCTGCGCGGCGGGGGCTGCTCTGGGGCGGAGGGGGCCTCAGACGGGGCGTCCTGGCTGCGCTGAGCCCGGGGGGCGGGACTGCTCCAGGGAGCTGAGGTCTGGGCACTGGCGAAGAAGTCTCCCGGGCGGCGGCCGAGTGGCCAAGGACACCTGCAGGCTTCCCGGGATGCGCCGAGTGGGAGCCTCAGCGCAGCGCCCCGGCACCGGGCTCCTGTGATCTGGCGGTGCTGGGAGCCATGCCATCCAAGCGTCTGCCCATCTCCGAGCGGGGCGCCGGCCTTGGCTCGCGGCAGGGGTCGGGCGAGAGGTGGCCTAGCGGGTGGGAGGGGGACGCCGCGGCGCCGGTGGGCTGGGGCTCAAGGGGTTCTCTGCCTCCCTCCGGGGATGCTAGCGGACACCATTCTCTGGTGGCGCCTTTTCCTCTCGGCCCCGCCTCGCCCGGGCGCGCCCTCCGCTGGGCGGGGTGGGCGGGGCGCGGCGCGGAGCCGATAGGGCTCGTTGCAGGGCTTCGGCGGCTCGATCTCAGCCTTCCTCGGCCAGGCCGAGCCCAGCCGAGGCGCGTAACCCTCTCGCCGCCAGCGCCCAGCCCAGCGCGCCACCCCTGCGCGCCTCCGCCACCTTCTCCGCTCGCCCCACTCCGCCTGGCTCCCCGCCTCCCCCGAGTCCGCAGCTCCTCCCACTGCAGCCCTGGTGACAACTAAGCGCTCCCCACCCCTGACCTCTAACCTCTGCTCTCCCCTTCTGGCGGCTTCGGTCGCCCCCTCCCCGCCAAGCTGGTCTCATTGTTGCGGTTTCATTGCGGCTGACTGGAGGCGAGAGAAGAAAGCGAGTGGAGAGATGGTGTCCCCTCCTGCCCCAGACACCGTGTTGGGCCTCCTGACCACCCCGCCCCCATCCTCCGCCTACCAGGCCCAGACAGGCCCAACCAGGCCCAATTGCCCGTGGTCTTGATGCTTACCGCCTCAGTCACACTCACCGAAGCCCCCGCGGTGGAATGGGGACCACGCTGGCTCCTGGTCTGGGGGAAGGGAACTGGCGTCCTGGCGCTGTTATGGGTGTCAGGTGGCTGGGCCTGAAAGATCATTAAGTTAAGCCGGGGCTCCTCGTTAAGCCTGTCCTGCCCTGTGACCCCGGCCTGTTTCTGCTGCTGTTTCACTCACTGCAATGTGACTTTGCCCTTTTTATGTCTCATCCACCTCTCTGACCCCAGCTCCCCCCGGCACTGCGTATTCATCCTGCTCTCTCCCCCAGTGCCTGCCGCTGGCCTCCAAGAACTTGTTTGCTAAGTGATTGAGAAGCCGCCACGCCCAGAGCATTAGGCACCGACCGACTTGACTGGCCTCATCCCAAAAGCAGTTTCCAGATTCATTTGTTTTTAAGTCCAGAACCTCTTGTACATCTTTAAATTAAGCCTCATTTTCATTTTCACTTTATTTTGTACAGTCTCAGGCAGGCTCGGTGTCCGTCTGGGTGATGTAAGGGGGATCTTAAGGCAGAAATACAAGGTGACTGTCACACCTGCCCCAGACACCTGTGCACCATCCGATTCCCAGACCAGGAGCACCTGGCAGTACCGGACAAGCAAGACAGGGCCAGAGGGTGCTCCGAGGAAAGGTTAAGAGCCCAATGCACATTCAAGAGATTCTTATAAGCCAAAGTCTCATTCATGATGTAGTCAGAAAACCAAAATGACAATGATCTTTGATGATCGATATTAATAGGCAGGGAGGTGGGACATCTGGACTGTAGCCAGAAACACATATTCACTGGCACCTGCTTGAGTCTCGTCCCCCTGCCCCCTGGACCTGGTGTCTGCACCTAGTTTCCTGCGGCAAAAAAGAAAAATCCCAAACGTGACTGGGAAGAGAAGACCCAGGCCTGGCCATAAGCTGGAGCGAGGAAGGAAGAGCCAAAGCGAGAATGTTAACGACCTGGCTGACCGTGATGAATAGCTGTGAAGTCCGATCTGGTTGTACATGGCAAACTCCCTTGTGGTCTGGCCCTGCCGTCCCCACTTTCTGTTCCTCAGGCTGGCTGAACTCAGTCATCCCAAGAAAGGGAGAGGCTGGTGGGAGAGGTGAAAACCCATCTCACTCCTGAGTCTGTGTTCATTCAATTAGTATTTATGAAGTCCTACTATGTGCCAGAAGCTGTTCCAAGCACTGGAAATCAATCACTACAACAGAGCCCCACCTGATCCTTTCCCTAGTGAGTTTCTGCCCTTTCGGTGCTTCCATTCTGTGGTGTTTGTGGATGGTGATTGGCCAGTGGGGGGATGGGCAGAGGAAGAAAGCTTCCCTGGGGGTTGGGGGAAGAAGCCCTGGAGAGGAGGTCAGAAAGCTGGGGTTGAGAGTAAGGGAACCCCGGAAGAACCAAGGGAATCAGAGGTCCCAGCCTGGGAGGCACAGCAGGATGAAGGTGTCTGAGGCACAAGGGCCTCTTACTCAGGCACTGACAAGCTCCTGAATTGGGGAGCTCAGCCTCAGGCCATTGGCCTCCAGAGAAGGCCTCAGCACTGGCAAGGTTTTATTCTAGAGCTCTGGGCTAATTCCTTCTGGAATTTTCTGGGGGATCCAGTATGCCCCAGTTGGCATCCTAGGGCTTGTCTCCTGTCAGTTCTGTGTGTATGAGGTCATGCTATTTCCCCAAAGCACAGAACCCAGGAAGCAAGGAGAGCCCCCTGCCTAAACTGCAGTGAATCCATTGTGGACGGGTGGGTGCTGCCCCCTGGTGGTACTAGGAGTCCCTGTGCCAGACCTGCCCTCAGCCCAGGGCTGCGGTGATGAAGAGAAAAGGGGGAGAACCCTTGGGGTGGCCGCTGATTCTGGACTTCCCATCAAGTCCAGGACCTCGTGTATCTCTGCCCACATGACCCTCCCATCTGGGACTCCACCTGCTCTTTCCCTTTTCCATCCCTCCAAGACCTTGATAACGGACAGGCTGAAGCAAGACTGAAGCACTCACAGCTGGAAATGCCTAAGTCTGCAAGCTTCTTTCCCTCCGTTACCACCTCTTCCCCACCTTTGTCCCCTTGGTGCCGAACATCTCTGTCTAGGAGCCAGTTCAGGCTGTAGTGTCCGCCACCGCGGGCTTTCCTCACCGGGAATCCAAGTGTGGCAAAGGACTAGGAGAAGCGTGTTTGAGTCCAGAGCGGCGCAATGGGACCTTCTGAGCACCTGCAGCTTTTCCACAGCCCCTCAAACAGGGTCCTGTTCTCCAAGCAGAGGCTGGTCCCACCAGGGAAACTGGAGAGCCTGAATCAGAGCCGTTTCCCCTTCCCCTCTCCCCACGGGAGCGTGGTGTGGGGTTCAGCCACTTTGCGCTGACAGGAGCCGTGCAATCTCTCCTTTGGACTCCGCTTCTTTGGAGGGGCTCCAGGCCTAGTAGCAGGCCCCCTGGCTGCCAAGTCAAGGTCCTATCTTTTGCTACCCATGCCTCCCTCTATTGGCATTCTGGCTCCTGCCAGGGACCATCCCCTGCTCCCTCAGGTCCAGGTCAAGGAGCCAGCACCCTTTCCCAGCCTGCCCTGCTCCTCAGACTGGTTAATTGAATTGCTTTATCAGCCATCAGCACTGAGGGGAGGCTGACAGGGCCCAGGCCCTCATGGAAGGATAAGGAGAGGGAGGGTAAGAGGAGGCTGCAAGCCTCCAGTTTGCTCATCAGCTCATTTAACCCTGCCTCCCACCCCCGCTGCCCCCTGCAGCCTGCAGAGATGTGCAAGCTCCAGATCAAAGTGGAGGGCCTTCCCAGGAGGGGTCTGAGGAGGACCCAGAGTAGAGACCAGCCCATGGGCCCTGTGGAGCTCAGCTAGAACGGCTCTACACCGGGGCCGAAGTCAGGGTTTGGGTTGCTGTGAAAATTCCCATGAAGGTGTATTTGGGGCTCTGGGGAACTCCAAGTGTGGCCTTTGATGTCCCAGCTCTTAAAGGGAAAGGACCAGAAGGGTGAGAGCCACAAGCTCAGGCCTGGCCAGGACTCCGAGCTTGTGAACCATGGACTTGGAATCAAAGGGCCAGAAGGGACCTGAGTGCCAGTTTGCAGGCACGGTCTCCTCGGGGGATTTCAGGCCTAGGGAGCAACAGTGAGCTCTGGGAGACTGGGCTGAGCCTGGGCCGAGGTTGAGGGCAGAGCATGACATAGGGGCCCACGTGGCCTCTGCATGTAGAACAGTGTTCATGGGAATCACAAGGCCAAGGCCAGCTGAGTGGACCTCCAGAGCCCTCCTTGCTCAAGGCGGCTGCAGTAAACCCCCAGCCTATGTGCAGAGAACACGCACGCACATAAGTTAGTGCAGGGCGCAGCTGGCAGACTCCTTGGCATGCAGCCTGTCTCCATCTTCAAAAGTACAGATTCCTCCCACCTGGGCTAAATTCCAGCAAAACTGGTTCATTTCATCAGCATAGTTAATTAGTCCTGATGGACCTGGTCCCCGCCAGCAGTGTCCTGGGGGAAGGGGAAGAAATTGTCCGGAGAGACCGACCAAACTCGGGATCCTCTTACTTAGATGCTCTGGAAGCCCAGGGACCCTCCCCAGCTGGGCCAGCCTGGGAAGAACAGAGACCCAGCCCCCAGCCAGCTCCAAGCCAGGGAGCCACGGGTGGGTCAGCACCGGCTTCCGCTCTGCAGCTCCTGTGCCTGGCATGGCATGACCTTAACAATGGTTGGTTTGCTGTTGAAGGACAGATGTCACCTTCCCCTCCTCACTTCCTGGGCTTCTTCCTGCATAAGACAAGTAAGTAAAGAACACAATGGTGCTCCTGGCACCAGGGGCTGTGAGGGTGGCAGGTCATTCCAAGTCAGGTTATGACGGCCGCCACGAGGTGGGCGCTGCCCGGTCCTTCTCTGTGTATTCTCAGTGACTGGTGCAATTCTGGGCACCTAGAACACTCTATTCATGCTTGATATGTGGACTCAATGGGGGGCGGGGGGGTGGGTGGCGAAGCAGGGGAGCATCCTTCTTGTTGGCAGCTTGCTATCCTGGAGGGTATACAGGACTGAGTCAGGAAACCCAGGCTTTCCTCCAGCATCCCCGCTGCTTGGTTGTGTGAATTCTGGGTAGAACCCTTCCCTCTCTGGGCCTCAGTTTCCCCAACTGTTCTACAAGAGTGTTGGGCCGGTAATCACTAAGGTATCGTGGTTATGATTGCTGGGAAGCACATTGTTCCCACAATTTAGTGGTGTAAATCCAGCAAGTGTTTTATCTGGCTCATGGTTTTATGGGTCAGGAAGTTAGAAGGGGCTCGATTGGACAGTTCCATGCAGGTCTGTGAATGTCTGAAGGTCGGCTGGGCCGCACTAGGGCACATCCACGAGGGCGCATTGACCTGGCTGGCGGTCGATGCTGGTGGTGGCCTTGGGTTTCAGCTGAAACTGTCAACCCAAACACCTGCAAACACACAGCTTCTCCAGCTCAGGCAGCCTCAGGGCAGGTGGGCTTTTTATGTGGCAGCTGGGTCTCCCCAGAACCGGTACCCCTAGAACACCTCAGAAGTCACGGAGCGTCACTTCTGTCATAGTGTGCTGGTCAGAGGAGGCATTTTTTCTCCCTGGTTTAGGGAGGGCATGCCATATCAGTGAGACCCCCAAATCTGATACTTCCTTTCCTGGAAACAGTGGAGCCTCCTTCCAGGGCTTCCTCGGGTTTGAGGCTGTCCTTTCTGAAACTGTCCTTTCTGAATAGCTCGGGGAGAAGTCTCATCGCCTGGGTGATGAGCCTCCAGAAAGAAGCAGGCCATGGACTTACAGGTACAAGAAAGAAGCTAATATTTAATGAGCACCTATTATGTTCCAGCTGGAGAGAATTCGACACTGTATCCCAGTAGGTACTCCAGGAGTTCATTTTTCTTTCTGAAACCATCTCCGCAAGAAAGAGATTTTATTGTCATTCTCCTTTTACAGTAGAAAATGGAGGTTTGGAGAGTTAAGTGACCTATCAAAAGTCGTGCAGCTGGGGACAAAGCCATGGTTCACACCTGCCTGGTGGCGCCTGCTTCTGGAGCACATGAGGCAGAGGGAGCTCTCTCCCCTGCCCACCCCTTGCATTTCCCTTCCTCTCTGCCTGCTCCCTCCACCCAGACCCCAACTCAGTCACTCACCTCCCTCTGTGAATGTCCCTGTGCTGTGCCTCTAAGCTGACACCCCCCTTAGAAAAAAGTACCCTCGCAGGGGCCGATGACTGGGAGTCCCTAGCCCCCTGGAATAGACTCATCACGTGGGCAGCCACAAATTCTTTGGCCCCCTTCCTCCCCACCAATAAGTGGGGGCTCGCTGCCTTCCCACTAACCTTGAGCAGATGCTGGGACCCAAAGAATACAGCAAAAGTGACACTGAGCCATTTTCTAGGCCTAGACTTTAAGAAGTGGCAGCATCCACCTCCTCTCCCTTGAAACAGTCTCTCTGAGCCATCACAGAAACCTGGCCACCCAGAGATGAGCGACGCTCAAGTGGACAGCAGTAGGCGCTCCTCTGGGACACACCGAGCCCAGACTTGTGGCCATTCTCACTGACATGCCAGGGTTTGCACGCACGTGAGGGAGGCTGCCTGGGGCCCTCCAGGCCGGCCCGCCTGCCGGTGAGTATCACTGAGTGACCTCAGCTGCCACCAGGAGAGCCACTCACAAGCTCTGCCTGAATCCCTCACTCAAAACCCCACAAGACATAATAAGACAGTTATTTTAAGCCACTAAGATTTGGGGGTAACTGGATACTTAGCAACATGTGCCACCTTGTTTCAATCCTTTCATCATTCCTATTTTACAGACCAGGAAATGTAAGCTCAGAGGCATTAACTAACTTGCTCTAGAGCTCCCAAGAAGCAGAAGGCCCGGCTGGCATTTGAACTTGAACTTGGGAAGTCCAGCTCCATAGCTCCCTCAAACCCAAGGCCTTGTTATACTGCTTCTTAGTGCACTTGTGTGTCCTTCCTGACAGGAGGGTTGACATTTCAACCAAAGACATTACCTTCAGCCAAAGGGTTGAGTAAATGTTCAAGGAGTGATATTTGTAGCACCAAGAAGTTCCCTGTTCGGGAGGCATGTGGGGAGATTTGGAGTCAGGAGTCGGGGAGGAGAGGTTCCCTTCCCCTCCCACACTGGGGACAGTAGGGGGTGATTTATCTATTTTTGTGTGTCCATAGCTGGCACAGAGCCTGTCATAGTGGATGCTTACTAAATATTTGTTTAAGGAATAAACTAGCCCACAAAGGCGTTAAGTGATGGGGTTGGGAGTGGACCGAGATCTGGCTAGGAAGGTTTTCCTGCCATCTGCTGGCTGCTCCTGGAACAGCGCTGTCTTCTCTGGCAGGAGAACGAAGAGGAAGGTGCCTTGGGGGACTTGGCTGTGTGTGTCCCACCCAGGCAGCATCATTCCAGGCTGGAGGGGGCATGGTGGGAGTGGGGGGGCCTTCCCCCTCCCCCAGGAGCCCAACCTCCTGTGTCTTCCACTGTCCGAAGAGGCACGATGCAGCACCTCCCCTCCCAGCAGCCCCTTCGGCGCTTAATAAACACTTGAGATTGAAATTTGAGAAAGCAGGTAATGACAAATCCCGTATTTCATCTTCACCTTGTACTTGAACAGAGGGGGGCCTCTCCCTCACAACTTAGAACATGATTTGCTCCCATGAACCCTCAAGTCCCCTGTTGGCCCCTACCTGGCTCTCAGGCCTTCCTAGCCACGTCCCCCTTCCCTGCGAGAGCCCCCACACCCTGGAGTCTTGCAGAGCTGACAGGTATAGCTCTTCCTGGCAGTAAGGCAGGGCAGGAATTTCCCCCTCAAGGCCCTGGAAGTGGACACCAAACACCGCCTTTATATCCGACACAAAAACGTTACCTGACAGCCAGCTGACCCTCAGACAACGCAGGCAAAAACCTAGGCATGAGCAGCCTCCGTCTATGGAACAGCACAGACCAGCCAGAGTCCGGCTTCCCAGCTGCAGACGGGAGATGCTGCCTTCCGCCCACAGCTGGTTGAACTCAGAGAAGAGAAGCCCGAGGATATGGGGCCAGGCGTATGTTTACTGGGAAAACACCTGCGTGTGAGTGTGTTCTGCAGCGTAAACCCGTGCTGCTCACACCCATGGCTCCCACAGCCTCCCATCCAAGTTTTTACCACAACACTCCCCCCACCCCTGTCCCACTCCCACCCCGGGCCGGTCAGAAAGGCAAGAGGGGGCTGGTAAGAACAGACACTTTATTGTACACATGGGGGGAGCAGAGAGGAAGGTGGGGCTCCAGGGTGACAATACCTCATCCCCTCCCCTGAGTGGTCTTGACCTACCCAGGACTCTGGCCAGCCACGGGCACATGGACTTGAACCTGCGCCAGAACCTAGTGATGCTCAAGGTGTGTACCTGGGTCTGTACAAAGCAGCACTTGGGATGAGGAGGGGCCCTGGGCCGCCTTCCGCAGCCCCTGTCGTCAGGCCCCACAGACAGGGCAGCAGGCCCCCAGTTTCAGGGGGTCAGGTGCCTTCCAACCTGCCAGTCTCTCCTCCACTGTGGGGACCACTCTGGGGGGCAGCGGCAGGGGTGCAGCTGTGAAGACAGGCGGGAGGGCCCCCCAGCCCAGAATACTGCAGGCCTGCCCAGGGCCCGGGACCACGCAGCCTCCGACCCCCATCCTCGAGGCTTCTCCTGGCACTGGGAAACCGACAGTCTCTGCAGACTTATGGCAGGAGGGCAAAGCCAACCTCACTGGCATCGACCTGTGTGCTCCACCTGTCTAGACCCACCTGGGCTTCAAGTTCCCTCAGTGGAGACAGCTCCCTGAGCCAGAAGCTGGTGATCGGGCCAGAGGGCGGCAGGGAGCAGGGGACTCTCAGGCTCGCCCTGCCCTGGAGTCCGCTCTGTCTCCTGTGGGTGCTACAGGACAGCACCACAGCCAGGGTGGGCAGGAACCCTGCACAGGGACATGGTGTCCCATCCTGCTCCCCCAGGAAACCTGGGCTGGATCTCACCTCGTCAGAGGCCCTACCTGTCCCGCTTCCAGCCCCCTGAGCACTGGGCAAAGGTGTGCATGCCAGCAGCCCCTTCTGAACATGATCGGGACTGTCCCAAAGACTCACACAAGGCCCGGGTGCCGTGAGAGGCCTTCCTGGGGCCGCACCATCTTAAGGAGCCCAGGACTTTCCTCGGGACGAAGAGCTTGGGACTCTGGTGGAGACAGCAAGAAGTTGACTGGAGAATAAATGTGGGGACTTCCCTGGCCCCACCAGGTCCCTCCTTCCCAGTGGTGTGAAGGCAGAGTCAAGGGCAAGGAAAGCCTGCCTTCCCCACGGCAAGGGGCTTGGGGCAGGCCCACCCTGAGGCCTGGCTGAGAGGAGGAGGGGGCAGCAGGGAGGGCAGAGGGGTCTTCAGGAGCACGGTGAACACTGGGGTTCACAAGTCAGCACCCTACACACAGCCACACCCAAGAAGGCGCACACACCAGACACACACACGCACACACGCACGTCAAGCTCCAGGCCCTGCCACTAACACAGCAGACACAGCCGGGACGGGCCTTCGGCAAATGGCTAGGTGCGCTCCCCAGCCCACAGGGACCGAGCATCGGCCCTGCTCGGTCCCTGTCGCAGGCTGGCGGGCTGGGGCCTGGCCCAGCCACAAGCTACAAAATTAAAAATATATCAAATATACAATGAAAATAGATCTGTACAGCACTGAGGAGGGGGACAGTCTGCCAGCCACAGGGTAATATTGGGTTTGTCCGTAACAGCGTGGACACCCACATGTTCGGATTGACTAGACAGCAGAAGTGGGGAGCACAAAAGAGTATACATAGGGGAGTGTCTCTCCTGGGGCCTTGCCTCCCTGTCACTAAACAGGCTGGGACTGGGTTTGGGGCCATGTAGGAGGTGCGGCTGGGGGAGGGGCCTGAGGCTGGGTGCTGTGCTCCAAAGGCTCTGGTCTCAGGGGAGACCTGGGTCTCCCCTCTCTGTCAAGTCAGGAGGGTGGGTGGGGCTGAGAGGGCCAGAAATGGGAGGGGCGGGTGAGAAAAATGGTGGGATGGGGGATGGATCCCCAGGCAAGGGAGGGGGCAAGGGACTAAGGAGTGAAGGAGGGAACCCTGGGCCCAGTCTGTCCCCACCCCCACAAATGACTCCGGACCCTCTGTCAAGGTGCCCAGGCCTAGCAATGTGGCCTGTCCCCTCCCTTCCCACCACAGCTCTCAGAGATTCGCTGTGCCAGCCAGTCTGCCCTCCTTCTACCTTCCATCCATCCATCCATCCATCCATCCTTCCTTCCACTGGTCCATGCGTCCCTCCACAGACATTTGCTTTCCAGTCACCTTCCATCCCTCCCAGCCTGTACTCTGAGGGCAGCCCTACTCCAGGGTCAGCCAGAAGGTAGGAGCGGGGGTGGGGGGTGCTGTGGGGCTGTGCCCCAGGACAGAGACCCAGCCCTCTCCCCTTGGCAACCTCCAGGGTCCACAGCAGTGCCTGTGGCCCTGGCCGACGTGGGCCAGGTGGCTTGGGAAAGGTTCCGGAGGTGTTTATCCACGACGGGCACCTGGGGAATTGTGCTCACACAACAGAGGGTGAGTAGCGGCCCAGAGGGGCAGTAGAATTATCTGTTTGCCCAGGTGCCAGTCTTCCTGGGTGTGGGACCCTGAACTCCAGGGACCCTGTTCCAGGGGAGGAGCTGCCGCTAGAGAGAGAGTAGGGCCCCACTGGAATGGGGGATGTGCTTTGCAGCTGAGCTGCACACCATCCGAACTGTGCTGTGGGCCAGTGTGCTCTGGAAACCTCCAGGAAAAGCAGGGGCCACCACTCCGGGCTCCAGGGTGGGTCTGGGGGTGGGGAGAGGACAGGGAGATAGCTAAGCCCTCACGGAGGTAGGCAGGTTCCAGTCTGGTCATCACCCTCCCAGGCAGGATGTGGGAGCACACCCCACCCACCCAGGCAGAACCTGGGATATCAGAGATCGCACCCAGAGCTGTCAAGGCACCATGTGCCTCAAACCACCCCAAGCCTGATCCCCGCGTGCTGATACATCTGTCCCATCTCCAACCTTCAATCAGGCAGCCTCTGGAGTACCCCACCCCGCCCCTGTGCCTGTTACCAGTACCACCACCTGGCAGCGCAGAGGGACTATGAGACGTAAGAACTGCAGGTAGCAGGTTAGGGGGAGAGAAGGAGGGTGAAGTGACCCTGAAAGTGGCCACTTGGAGTCTCCCCTGCGCTGAAAATCAGAACTTCAGGATATTCCAAGTACGTGGCCACCATTTGGGGCGATCTCAGAGGGTTAGATGGTGCGGCCCCCACCCATGTCTGGGGAGCAGAATCGGCTGGGACTGGGGTGGGGGATGAGTCAGGGTGGACCCCTCTCTTGGGAGGGGTGGCCAGGCTGGGACTGGGGCTGGCTGGGTGTGGAGGAGAGGTGGGCGGTGGTGGGGACCGGCGGTCACAGCTCTGACTCAGGGGTGCTGGCCAGGAGGTAGCCGCTCCCATAGCGTCCGTTGGGGTCCCCGCTGGGCTCCAGGGGCGATGTGCTGCCGGGCCCCAGGTAGGAGCGGTGAGTGGGCATGGGGGAGGGCGCCTCGCTGGGCACCTTGTTGAGGATGAAGCGGGTCTCGTCGTTCTCCTCCAGGTTGGAGATGTCCTTCATCATGCGGCCCTTCTTGTAGGACACAGAGAGGGTGTTGGAGCCGTCGGACAGCAGGTGGAAGTGCCTCAGGACAAACACCACGGGGATGGGCAGGGTCGCCACCAGGATGAGGGCGATCAGGAGGGCCATGGCCCAGTTAGGGAAGTACAGGTAGCGCTCGGCAGCCTGGGGGTGGACAGGGGAGGGCTGCTGCCTCACACGGCACTGCCACAGCCTCAGCCTTGCCCTTGCCCACCCCAGACCGCCTCTTCCCGCCCTCTCCAACAATCCCGCCCACTGTCCTGGCCCCCGCAGGGGTCGCTACTTAAGTTTGCTGGTCACCTGCGTCCCAGTCTCTACACTTGTAAAAAGGATGGGTGATCTCACTCCCCACACATGGAGACAAAACATGGGTCAGAAAGACTGGACCGGTGCGTTAGCCCTTCTGACCCTGATCCTGAGGTTCCCGGCTGCCGTGCTCACCTCCTCTTTGATCCAGGCGCTGTAGCCCGGGGGCGTGACCCCCAGCTGGACAATGCTGGCCGTGGTGAGCACAGCCATGCACAGTGGAGACACAAGCTTCCACATGTAGAAATAGAAGCGGTAGGGCCGGAAGCCCAGCATCTCCGTCAGCTCCTGCATGAACCTGCCAGGTGCAGCAGAGAGCCCAGAAGTTGGTGCCTGTGCATTCCCCCAGAGCCACCTCCTCCTGGAAGTCTTCCCTGACCATTCCATCCCTCCCAGGCTCTTCCATTCTTCACCTTCAAGGCTCTTGGTATATTCCCTGTGGCCTCACTGGCCCCTGGGCAGGCTCTGGTGCCTCCTTCTAACCTCCTCTGACTACAGCAAGTCACACCCCACCCGAGGCTATGACACAACCCAGGGGCACACCAGAGGGCTGTGGGTTTTGGGCTCCCCTGCCCCCGACTCACAATGGCCTGGCTCTAGACTGCCCCTGCTGGAAATGAGGTGGCAGTGAACCTTCCCTAGTGTCCAGAAGGCCGTCCTGACTCAGGGGTTTCCAACTACCCTGCCAGTGGGTGGCAATCTGGGGAGCTAGCAGGCTGCACCCATGAACGGCATTAAAACATCACCTTTACCTCAATGATACCTCACTGAAATATCGCATTTCTTTCTATTATAAATGCGAGCAATCACGGTAGTATTAACAGCGCCTGGGGCTCTGCCAGCAACGGATTAAACCTCAGATGTTTTTCCATCTCATTACAAAGGAAATTACCTGCAAACATCACTGATCCTCATTGCTTATTTAAAGTGACCACTATTATTAGACCCACAGCGAGATCTCGCAACTTAACGCAGTCAAAGTGAAGTACACAGATGTTACTACATCTCAGTTTTTCAACATTTTGGTAATTTTCAATGAATTGAGCTGCCTGCACAATACTACACATTTTATCATATGCATTTAAAAATAATATTCTGAGAAGGGGCTAACGAGTCAGCACCTTCCAGCAGCGCATCCCAACCCTGGCTAATGGGGTTCTCCCGGCTTCTCACCGGCCCCTCCTGCACTCTCCCAGAAGTGGGTGGCTCTCTCAGGGACAGGGAGAGAGCCTGATTCTAAGGCCAGGTCTGGACATCAGGGGAAGGTCAGGCTGAGGGGGTCAGAGGAGCCCTGGCCTTGAGCAAGTGAGAGGGACCCAGTCCTGGGGCTTTTGGGGCATACAGCTTGGTCCTTAAATGAGGGATGAGGCCGGAGGCGGACAGTGGGCATAGGTCTGCCCCAAGCTCAAGCTATGAGAGTCCATCCTTTCTTATTGCTGAATCCTCTTACCCACCTGACCCCCAACTTCGGGCCCCAGCCACACTCCATCTCTCACACCCCTATATGGGTCTTAAAGCTGTGAGTCAGGCTGCTGAAGTCTACCAGCGCTTGGAAGGCAGAGGCCCCTCATATACCCACTAGGTGCTTAAGCTTCAGAGAATTCTGAGCGGTTGGTACCCAGGAGAGGTGCTGTGATCATTTCAGGCAATGGGGGGCAGTGTCAGGGCCAGAACTCAGGAGGCTCATGTCCTCAGCCTGCTCTACCTCGCACCAGCCATGATGCCTCCCTCTGAGCCTCAGTTTCTCTAAAGGACCTGTGAGAGCACTTTCGGCTCTGTGATCCCCTGCCCACTCACAGCAGCCCTGGGAATACAGCGCTCTCGGGGGGAGTCAAGCTGAGACAGACCCCTCCTCCTGTCCACACCTCTCCCTCTTGGGCCCCCTTACTTCTTGGTTCCATAGATCCAGGCCACAGCGATGTTCTCGAGGATGACAATGAGGGTGAGCGGCAGGGTGGCCGAGTAGTCATCGAACATGGTAACAAAGTAGTTTCCGGAGCGCTGGACGAACAACAGCCCCACGAAGAATGCAAAGACACAGCAGCCCACTACAGAGAGCCGGGAGGCCGGTGTGGGGGCAGAGGTGCAGGTGGGCGGGGCCCGGGGGTCTTGGGGGTGCCCAGATCCCTCCCATCCCACCCCTCCCCCCAGCAGGCCCAGCCCTGTGGATCAGGAGTGACTCTGTCAGAGCCCAGTGTTTCTAAGTCAGAGCCACAGCCCCGTCGTTGTCCCCAGGGCAGCCAGCGGGCCAGGAGGAGTTACCTGTGAACATCTCCTTGGGCACCTTGAAGGTGTCAATGATGGGCGTGGTGATGCCGGCCATGGTCCCAATCATACTGCCCAGGCCCAGGTTGATGAGCATCAGGAAGAACATGACGGACCAGAATGGGGAGGCGGGGAAGTGCGTCATAGCTTCGGTGAAGGCGATGAAGGCCAGGCCTGTGCCCTGCACGGACTGTGGGGGGGCGGGGTGGGGGCAAGGGCTCCATGAGGGCGCCCTGGGAGCCACTGGCCTCACTGCCTCTGCCCTCAGCTTCAGGACTGACTGTTCCCTCTTTCCCAGGGGTTCCTACTCCCCTATATCCAGCTGCTTTGGCCAGTGTGTCTCAGATTTGAGTGGGCATCAGAATCCATCCCCCCAAAGGGAGTAAAACACCAACTGATTCAGGAGTTTGGCTGTGGGGCCTAGAACCTGCCGGCTGTACAAGGGCCCCAGGTGTTTCAGACGGAGATGCCCCCTTTTAGAAACACACTCAGTTCAAGGCACTCCTCCTCTAAGAAGTCTTCCCGGATTGCTCCCAGCTCTCATCTCCAGACTTCAACGGCATGATCTCAGCCATGGCTGCCCCATGGGATCACAGTAGAGCCTTTAAAAACACCCATGCCTGGGTTTCCTACTGACTAGGTGATCCTGACCCAGCTGCCATTGCAGGCTACTCACCTGTAACACTGGGACAGTATTAACCCTCGACTCAGGACATGTCACAAGGGCCAAAGGGGACAGACAGCAAAGGGCAGGTGCTGCTATAAACTGTTGTTTTCTGTCTGCCGTGTACAAGGCACTGTTCTGAGTGTGTGACATGTAGCAGTGACTGGTGGACAGGAAACCCACTCAATAAACGTGAAGCTCGTCCCACACACTCCCTGTGGCTTCTGTCATGTGGGTGTCAGTGTAGTCCCCTCACCAACATTCAGCCTACCTCAGGGCAGGGGTTTGAGCTGATACCTTCCCTCTCTCCCTATCTGGACACATAGGAGGCCCTTGCTTATCAAGTAAATGAATGAGCCCCATGGCCTGTCCGCCTCCCAGCCCATCCCAGGAAGGGCAGCCTGTCCCGCACCTTGTCCAGCTCGTCCTCCAGCAGGCAGGGATCGAGGCCCAGGGCTGAGAAATGGTCCTCCTTCACGGTCATGATGACCTTGTACATCTCTGTGTAGTCCTTGGTGGTCAGGTGGGAGAAATTCACGTGGGGAGGGATGAGGTCCCGGCTCAGGACGTTGGTGTGGAGGTACCCCAGGATTTTCTCAGCATTCCTGCAGCAAAAAGGGGAGAGGACCCAGGAAAAAGGCAGGGCTGAGCATGATCCTGGGGCCACTACCCCTGGCCATCAACAGAGACACCTGTGACACCCTGTGGTCCAGGGCTGGGGCTAGAGTGCTCCTCTCATCTCCATCTTCTGGCTCAAGGACACAGGGACCCCCCGCCTGCCCACAGCCTGCCCGCCCTCCTGGGTGGTGTGGACACGGAGGAGAAAGGACGGGGGAGGGGCGCCACCTACTCAACCACGCATTTCTCATTCATGATGTTGGCCTTGAAGCCCAGCACAGCAAACACCACGAGGGTGGCCAGCACCGAGGTGAAGAAGTTGATGAAGGACACCAGGGCGGCGTCGAAGTGGCAGTTGTTGTCCTGCTTGTTGTAGCTGGAGAAGGCGATGACGCCCCCGAAACCCAGCCCCAGGGCAAAGAAGACCTGTGTGGCCGCCTCCCGCCACACCTGCGGGTCCAGCATCTTGTCCAGCTGTGTGGGAGGGGACCGTGGCAGGGGAAGAACAGAGACACACAGTAACGGCTTTATTCAAGTGCAGCAGAGGTCCCACCGTACCGCCTTTCCTCAGCCTCGGAGGAGTTCAGAGGCTCCTCGGCGCAGTGGGAAAGAGCCATGTGACCCTGGGCATCTCCCCTAACCCCTCTGTAACCGTTTCCCCACGTGTAAAACACAGCTACTGAGAGTATCAACCTCAGAGCATCACTGTCAGGCTTAGATAAGAGAAAATAAACACCGCATGCTTGCAGACTCGGGTCATTTTAACTGCTGTCATTGCTTACCATGGAGCCATCATACCAAGGGACACCTCCGGGGCCATCAGGATAATGCATAGTGCACAGCTCCAGGGAGTGCCACTCACTTAGACTAGAGTGTGAATGGTGCCTCCTGGAGTTGTCCAGGGTACAGCCTGTACGACAGCACAAGAGAACTAAGAACATCAAGGTTTCCCTTCACTTCAAACCATAAAAAAAGATACCAGCATCTTCTTCCTGCCTACTTACTCTCCCCTTTCCCAGAAATAAAAGGCCCTACGTTCATTCACACACACCTACAGGCTCCAGGTCACAGAGAAACCCCACCTCACCCCGCTCAACCCTTCCTGGAGGGGGCAGCCCCTGCCTGACCCCCCACCTGCTCCCAGACCTGACTGGAGCCTGAACCACAGCAGCGTCTGGAAGGCACGCAATCTCCAAAGTGTTTTCACATCCGTTCCCCTTTTACTGTTTGTTACCCAAGGCAGGGACCAGGGCCTGGACCCAGCCCAGGACTTTAGAGTCAGACCGCCCCGTCTGTCTACACCATCAGACTCCCACCTTTAATTGGCCGAGAAGATGCTGAGGCAAGCGGCCGTGCCTGTCCTATGAGCCTGAGTTTCCTCGTCAGAAACATGGGAATAACAGAGTCTACCTCCCAGAGTGACAGCGGGCATCACAGGGACAGCTGCTGGTCATGCCTGGCTCCTCGCAGCACTTAACCCTGACAAAACACCTCTGGCCTTGTTGGGACAGAGGACTTTCGGTGGGGGCAGGGATTGCTGTTCACACTTTGAAGAGCTGACCGGGGCCCAGACTTGCTCAAAGTCTGGAATGACTTGCTCAAAGTCACGGAGCTCGCCAGCAGGGGCAGAGGCGTTTCTAAACTATAGCTCACCTCACACGGGGCCGTGGGGCCCTCCTCACACTGTCTCCTGACCCAGGTGGCCCATAAAGCAGGGGGGGATCACCTGCTGGGGGCCAGGGTGCTGGGAGGGGTGGTCTGGATATGCAGGCAGGTGAAGCGGTTTAAAATGGTCACAGCGGGAAATGGAGCAGGTCCTCTTCTTTCCCGGAGTGCGAGAACACAGGCCTGCCTTTCTGTGGAGCCACCCAGGGGCCGGGCTGGTTTTGGAAATCAGGCTTTTGTTTCCAGGTGTACTGTGGGCAGGTAATACAGCGCATATGCCACCCAATCACGCAGTGCCCAAGGGGGGTCTGGGACAAACCCGTGATCAAACCCATTCTCAGTTCTGCCGCAGACTATGAATATCCACACCGAGTGAATCAATAATGACTATAAATAGCCTCCTATCTGCTCAGGTCATTTTGACACAAAATGAGCTCCCAGGGAAAGAAAAGAAAACACCTTTGTTTTTCCGGGCTGTTTGGATTCAGGCCTTGTGGATAAGGAAATGGTGGCCTGTACGTGCTCCTAATAGGGAGTCGAGGATGATAAAAAATAAAAAAACACAATAGTCCCCCCTCATTGATGGTTTGCCCTCCACAGTTTCAGTGACCTATAGTCAACTGCAGTCTGGAAATATTACATGGAAAATTCCAGAAATAAATGATTCACAAGTTTCAAATTGTGCGCCGTTCTGGGGAGTCTGGCAAAGTGTCACGCCACCTGGCGCAGGACGGGACTCGTCTCCTCTGTCCAGCAGGTCACTCTGCACGCGCTGCCAGATGTCAGTCACTGCAGCAACCTTGGTTACGGGCTCGACTGTCACAGTATCACGTGTTTGTGTTCAAGTCACCCTCATTTTACTTAATAATGTCCCCAAAGTCCAAGAGCAGAGAGGCTGGCAATTCAGATAGGCCAGAGAGGGCTGTACAGTGTTTGCTGCACGTGAAGAGCTGTGTAAATACAGGAAAAAACTATGGTGCATAAGATTCGGTACTGTCCACGGTTTTGGGCATCCACTGGGGGGCCCTGGCACATATCCCCTGCAGATTTGGGGGGACTGCTGTAACCCTAGTCCTACTACTGGTAGTCCTTCTGCACCTTCTCTCTTCTGGGTGGGCTTTTTTGTTTTTATAAAGATCCTCCCAGAAGTTTCCAGAAATGGGTGGAGGGATTACTTATGCCCGCAATCATTGATGTAATAGATGTCAATCATGACAGTTCGACCAATCCGGAACCTGGGCCCCTCTCTCAGGCTAGAAACTCAGACCTAGTGGGAGGGCTCTGGGTAGTTTGCTGAGTTCCAACCAGAAAGCAGCAGAAGTTTCTGGAACAGAGGCAGGTTGAGGTGGACCTAGCTCTGGCCGCGTTGTTTGTGGGTTGAAGTATCTTTGTTGGTTCCCTACTGTTGGCTGGAAAATCTTTCCCACTCTGTTCTGAACACTCTAACTGCAGAGAACTCACGACTCTTCAAAAGCACCACGATCTCCTCCTACTGTGGTTTTTGGCCAGGCTATTCCCTCTGCCTGAATTTCCTTCCTCCTATGCATTTTCTGGCAAACTCCTATGTATACCTCAAAACCCAGCACAAATATCACCTCCTCTTAGAAGCTTTTCCTGACTGCCTCTAGCGGAACTAGTCGTGGTCTGGGTTCTCACGGCTCACACCTGAATTACAGGTGAATGTGTCTGTTCCTTTCAACACTTCGTGCTTCTTAGGGATGGAGCCCACCTGCTGTTGTCTTGGTGTGACCAGAGCCTGGCCCATGAAAGAGAAGGGAGGAGGAGGGGAGGGAGGAGGGGGGGACAAGAGAGAGACAGACAGACAGGCCAAGGCTGACCTGTGTGCTAAGGTGAGCTGAGCCGGGCACCTTCAGTACGGAATGACTGTGTTCCCTGAACTTAAAGGGGACCTTTCAGGGTTCCTGAGGTGATGGTGCATGACCTCAGCAAGGTCCTGACCAGTGTCAATGAGAATGAAGCCACAGCCAGACCTCAGGAAGCTCAGTGTCCTTTCCGGACATCAGAATGAGACAGCAGAGGAGAGGTGGGGAACAGGCCGTCGCACCGAGGACAAGGCTCACACCCTGCCCAGGGTGCTCCCCCAACAGCCTCCTGTCACGTCCTCAGCACGACAGCTGAGTCACTCCTCACATAGGGAGGGGTTTCGTGGCATCTGACTCAGTGGCATGGGGATGCTTTCTGGCTCCATGAGCTGCGGCTGAGTGCGCAGCCCAAGTGGGTTTGTGGCAGGAGCACACGCCCTCGTCCCCTAGCACGTTGCCTGGCACCCGCCTGTGCGAGAGCCAGCCAGGACCGCGAGCTACCAGCTGGCACTGGAGCTCCGGGTGCCCACTGCCTAAGGGCAGAGTCACCTTCAGGAGGGACGGGAGTAACAATACTAACACTTCCAGGGGGTCTTCTGACAACAGTGACGGAGCCACTGTGCTCTGCCCATCTCACAGCTACAGAAACAGACAGGCTGAGGAGCTTGCCCTCCGACTGCCGAGCCCTGCGCTGGGATCGGACCCATCCCCTTCCCTAGACAGAGCCATGACATCAGTTTCTTGCATATCCTGCTGGTGAAATCAACGCAGTATATTTATACACACACACATCTGTGCACACACCTGTGTGGGTGTGTATCCCTCCCCCTTTTTCCCCACTGTCCACACCAGAGATGTTGACAGAGCTCTGCACCCTCCTGGGCCACTGTCCTTGTCCCCAGCCTTGGTGCCCCCTCAGCGTGCTGAGCTGGGAACCTACAGCATTCCAGGGCTCCTGGCCAGCTGCCTTGTCCCCATGGTCTGCCCAAGGGACCACCAGGCCCGGCCCCCCAGTCTCTGGGCCTCATGTACCACAGCTGCTGCAAGATGTCCATGACTCCAGGGTTGTCCTTCTTCATCTGGACTGCACCCAGGGTAACTGGGCCTGTCCCCTGCTCCGACTCCAGCCCACACCCCTTCCTTACTACCGGCACCCTGCTCCACCCAGCTGCGGGGGCTCAGTCTGCCATCGGCAAAATCCCCCATCTCCACCCTTCTCTGGCAGCTCCCTCACCTCCCTGTTCTAACTCCTGGCTTCTCCAGCCTGGCTACAGGTTAGAGCCCCCTGGTGAGCTCGGAAGAGACTGGACACCATATGTAGTGGTTGGGATAGTTAGTCCCCTCCCTTGACGGTGATTAGTGAGGGCGGGCCTGAGGACGGCCTGTCTGCCCTGCCACCAGGGCTCCCAGGTGCACCTGCTGGGCGGGGAGGGGTTGAGCAAGCCGGCTCCACCGTCAGCCCCAGGTTTCCCTGTGGCCCTCTCAGGAGAAGGCACACGCTCGGGGTGTTTGGGCTTGCAGCAGCCAGGGTGCTGCCCATCCCTTCAAGTCGCTGCCCCACACTCCACTGTGTGCTGCCTCCTCTCCCCAGACAAGCTATGCCAGCGTCCTGGGTGATTCCAGCATCTACGTCCATGTGCCTTTCAACAGGCTGCCTCGTGGGCTCTTGTCCCTCCCTGACTCCTGTGGTCGTGCCATGGCCTTTGTCATGATATCTGTGCTCCAACTGTAACCTGTGTCAAGGACCCCACACTCCAGACACCCCATCTTTCCAGCTCACTTCCCCCATTATCTGGACTCCCAGAAGTCTTCTGTCCCATTGGGTGCTTCCTCCACTTTCTGCTGCCCACCCTGCTTGTGTCCTAACTTCCCTTCCCCACCAGCTGAGTGACTTCCCCACCAGCCCATCCTTCTGGTCACTCCCTTGCTGACATTCTCAACTCCCCTGCCATCCCTCCATTGTCATCACTCAATAAACTCCCCAACCTGGGGACATCCATACCTCTACCTCCTCGGGGGCCCCTAAGCAGCCAAACACACAATGCACACCTGGTGCCCTGGACAGGTGCGAACTTGGACCAGTCAGCGAGCCCCTGTCCTGCAGTTTCCCACGTGCAAAACGGTGGTAACAGCAATGCTAATGTCTTCAGCTGGAGTGCATTTAAATGAGCTAATACATGGAAGGGGTGTGTAATGGTGCCCAGCACATAGTGAGCACCGTCCACGTAAAACACACGATGGTCCTAAGTCCCCCGCTGGTCCACTTCACCAGTGCACACTCCCCGACCCCTAACCTCCAGCCCCCACCCGCTGGAAGCCCACCTCACACCCTCTCCTCCTTAGGCCTCCAACCCCTTCTCCAACATTCTTCCTCTCCTACTCCTCAGAGAAAAGGGACACGATCAGAAGAAGAGGCCCACCATGAGCAGCTGCCAGCACCTGTGCCTACGGGCTGGCCTGTCCCTCCAGTCCCTGTGGGGACAGTGTGTGCCCCCGCTGCTCAGACTGACCCCTCCACTTGGGCACTGGGTCCCGTCTCTCCTGCTCACTCAAGGGCATTGGCTGCCTTCTCTCGCATCAATTCCCCCCTGGGTGGATTTTCAAGTGTGAAATTCAGTGGTTGTTAGCAGACCAGGGTTGGACAGCTGCGGTCTTGTGACGGACGAGCTACTTGGTCTCCATCCACAGCCCCCGTCACGGCTCCTGAGACCCTGGGGGTTTCCTAAGTGTGCAGAGTGAGAAAGGTACCTTGTGTTATGTGAGCAAAGCGACTTTGGGAAGCAACTAGGGATGGGGGGCTGGCTGGCTGCCAGGGGAACCAACCATGTGATAAGTGGAGGGGCGGGGGGCTGGGGAGTGAGTCCCTCACCAGGGGCTGATGCTTCGCGTCTGTACAATGAAGCCTCCGAACAAACCAAAGAGGATGGGTCCCGAGAGCTTCCAGGCTGGTGAGCACGTGGAGATGAGGAGAGAGCAGCTCACCTGCCGGTCATGGCAGCTCCACACCTGTTCCCTACACCTGGTCCCATGCAGCTCCTGCTGCTCCTGAGTTACAACCTTTTCTAATAAACCTGTGATCTGCTAAGTACCATGTCTCTCTGAGTTCTGAGAGCCATTCTGGCACATGTGTCGAACCCAAGGAGGGGGTTGTGGGAACCTCTTATTGAAAGCCAGGAGGTCGGAGGTCAGAGGTACAGGGAACAACCTGGGCTGTGGCTGGCATCTAGGAACAGGGAGGGCAGTCTGTGGGACTGAACCCCTGACCTGTGACATCGGATGGTATCTCTGAGGAGTTTCAGAATTGAATTAAATTGCACTGAACTCAGACACTCAGCTGGTGTTCCGAGAACTGCTGGTTGGAGGTGCAGGGAACACCCCCCACCATGTTGGAAATCGAGTCTCAGAACGCAACTTAATGGCCATCTCCACCATTATCTTAGAACATCTAGCGGCCGTTACCACGGTCGATTTTAGAGCATCCTCATCACTCCAAAACAAAGCCCGTACCTATTAGCAGCCAGTCACTTCCTGCACCCACCCAACCGCCCCACAGGCCCAGCCCTGAGCCAGCCCCACTGACCGCTGTTTCCCCAGATGTGCCTGTTCTGGAATCACACGCTACGTGGTCTTTCGTGTGCATAATGTTTTCGAGGTTCACCCATGCTGCAGCATGGACTGGTACCTCGCTCCCTGTGATGGCTGGGTGCTAATTCCACTGGGTGGATATACCACCCCTGAGCTTTCCATTCATCCGTGATGGACATTCGAGTTGCTCCCACTGCTTGGCTATTGCTGACAGTGCTGCCGTGAATGCTTGGGTCCAAGTTTCTGGGCGGACACACGTTTCCAGGTCTCTTGGCCACGTGCCCAGGAGTGGGGCTGCTGGGCCACACGCTACCCCTGCCTGACCTTTGGAGGCACTGCCAGGTTGTTCTCCCAAAGCAGCTGTGCCATTTTACGCCCCCACCGGCAGGGTGTGATGGATGTTTTGTCATGGGACATGCTGAAATAACACCTCTGGTCCCACAGCCCCGTCTCGGTAACACCCCATTCCCCATGTCTCTGCACCCCTTTACAGCAAAACTGAAAATAAGTGGTCTCCGTTGCTCGTTTCCAATTTCTCATCTCCAGTTTCCCCCTGGACTCCTTACTATGAAACTGTATCCCCAGCACTCCACCAAAATGGCTCTTGTCGGGGTCACCAGTGACCCCTCTGCGGCCAGGTGTGCCAGCCGGTTCCCAGTCCTCATTACCTCGTCTCTGCAGCTGTGGGCGCGGCTGGCCACGCGCTCCTTCCTAAAGTACTTTCTCCTCTGTCTCTGGACGGGCACCTTCCCCCTCCACCTCCGCCCTCACTGGCTCTCTCTCTCCCAACCTCTAAACCCCAGGACCCCAGTACTCGGTTTTCAGACCTGCCCCCTGCCCGCTTTCACTCTCAGACCGTCTGGAACCAGTCTACAACTTCAAGTTCTTGGACTCCCAACTTTACACGTCCACCCAACCTGCACGCTCATCTACCTAACCACCCACTGAGCATCTCCACCCACCAAACCTGCCACGTCCAAAACAGTGCTCTCGATGCTCCCCACACACCCGGCTCCTCCCACTGTCCTCCCATCTCCATCAATGTCAACTCCACCCTCCTTGTTGCCTGAGCAATGAGGAGTCATCCTGGAGCCCTCCTGGAGCCCTCTCTTCCTCTCACAGCTCACACCCAATCCAACAGCCAACCTGGTTGACTGCACTTCCTCCATATCCCCACGGCCATACCTGGGCTCCAACCACAGGCACCTCACACCCAGGGTGAATTCTGGCCCCTGGATGAATTCACCTAGAAGCAGCCATCCGGCAGGTCTCCCTGCTCCACCCTGGACCCCTCGGATTCTCTATGGCAACCACAGCGACCCTTCGAAGATGAAGTCAGAGCAAGTCACTTGTCTGCTCAGACGGCTCCAGCGGCTCCCAGAATAAACTCCAAAGTCCCTGCCTGGCCCACTGGACCCTCGTGACCTGTTTCCACCACCCCTTGACTGCACGTTCGACCTCTCTCCCCTCCGTTCCAGCAATGCCAGCCACCCCACATGCACTAGGCACGTCCTATCTCAAGGCCTTTCATCTGTCCCCCCCCCCCCCCCCCCCGTTTGCAGTGGAATATGCCACCTCCTCACAGCCACACGGCCTGCTCCCTCGCCTGCTTCGAGTCTTCCTGCAAACGTCGCCTTCCCAGCAAGGCCTTCCCTGAGCATGCTACCTAAAGCAACCCCTTCCCCCAGCCCTTCTTCCTCTGCTTCATTTCCCTCCTCACCCACACCTCCTTTGTCTTCTATAGTCTGTCTCCCACCACTAACATCCAGGCTGCACGGCGGCCAGGAAGTTCGTCTGCTTTGCTCACGGCCGGGTCCCAGGACCCACACCAGTGCCCAGGACATCCCCGGCACTCGGTGAACCTTTGCTGAATGAGGCAATAAGTGAACGACAGTCATTTGGGCTGTTCTCAGTCTTTTGTCACTACAACAAAAATCTGTGATGATCAATATTGGGCACAGGTCATTTTGCTTGTGGCTAAGTCCATCTGTGGGACAAATACCTAGAAGTGGAATCGCTGGGCCAGAGGGCATGCGCACTGATAATTGTGATGGCTGTTCCCTCGAATATTTGAGGGTTAAAAAATACAGTGTCACCCACCGCGTTCTGTTGAGCAAACCACACGACTAGTGGTGTGGTGCCCTACCCTGACTTGGGTTTTGAACTGGACGGGAACATGTAATCAGGACAGAAGTGGCTTCAGGAATTCGAGAAGCTCATTAGCCATTCACATGAGTTCAAGTCCCATCCAAAATGCCTCTGGTCATCACGGTATCCTGACCACGCGGCATCTGTCCTGCTCAGTAACTGCCTGAAATCGTGGACTGGAAGTCCAGGTCCTATGGCTTGGGCTACCTCTGCTGTTGGAAGGCTTCCCGGGAGGAAGTAAAGACTTTACATCCAGGCCATTCAGCACACCCACAGAGGGCCTGCGCTTCCCTCAGGGCGCTGGCCGAAAATCTTCTAGGCCTCTGCCATGGCTGCCCAATGGCACGGCCCCTGTCATTTCCACAGTGGCCGGTAGGAGCGGGGCAGGGCACAGCCGGGCAGCCGTGTGCATCCCCGACCCTGACACTCTAGAGCGCCATTCCAGGGCGAGAACTCGCAGTGGTTCCAGGGGCCCTCCCGTCTCCCCGCCCGCCATGCCTGGGCTGTCATCGGCTGCTTCTGGGAGCGGGCCTCGTACAGATGGCTACGAAGGATTCGTCCACGGGAACCTCCCACAGCTGTCGCTGCTGGCCTCACCTGCCTTGAACAGCGGCATAGGCTGCGGTCCTTGATGCAGGACGTCCCCTGAGGCTCTCAGGCCCCTCTTTCCCTGCTGAGCACAACCCTCCAGGGTCAAGGGCAGGAGCTGCCCCACAGAACTGCGCCGTGGGCAGGGTCTCAGGATGGGCCCCAAAGACTCCATCCAGATGGAAAGTCACAAGAGCTAAGTGGCCCAAGGGCCACCCCAGCTGGGTCTTGGTGACCTGGCTCCTCTGGGGCCTTCTGGGTTTAGTTCTTTGTCCTTCACCTCCAAAAGACTCTGGCCTCTGCAGGTGCGCAAGTGCAACTACGCGGTTTCCCTGAACACCCAGGAGAGGGTTTTGGAAAGGAGCACCCCCTGCTGTGCACAGTGCACGCCACTATTTGCGCCCGTCTGATCGACAGTCACTGCAGTCCAACAGACGGGGGGAGAGTGAGTGGAGGTGACCACTTTGGAGGGCAAGTCGGCCAACATCTCTTGAAGCTGGAGAGGTGCCCACCCTTTGGGATAGCAGTTCCACTCCGACACACATGTGCCCCAGAGAGGCCTGTGTACACGCAGACCTGCGTAATCATGGGCACCGTAGCATTGTTAGCAATGGTGAACACTGGAAAAGACTCGGAATGAAAAAGTCCATTTTAGTTTGGTGCCACGGTGGAACGTTATGTAGCAGCAAAAATGGAGGCACCAGAGCTACATATATCTTTATAGCTAAATCTCAAAAAGCAGAGTTGGACAGCCCTGGCTGGTGTGGCTCAGTAGATTGAGAGCCGGCTGTGAACTGAAAGGTCGCTGGTTCGATTCCCAGTCAGGGCACGTGCCTGGGTTGCAGGCCGGGTCCCCAGTTGGGGGCACACAAGAGGCAACCGATCAAAGAACATCTTGCATATTGATGTTTCTCTCCCCCTCCTTCTCCTTCCCTTCCTCTCTCTCTAAAAATAGATAAATCTTTTAAAAAAAGAAAAAAAAGATGTTTCCAAGAGTGTCTGACTCAAATGGGGAGCCGTGTGGTGTGTGTGCTGGGACCAGCAGCCAATGCCCCGATTCCGTCCCCTTGTTCCTGGAATTAAACACCAGGTCTTCCTACCACCACCAGGGGGCCCTCTGGAGGCCCATGTGCATCGCCTCATTTCTGACCATCTCCAGAGTGGATCATTTCCCCGTCAAGTTCAGTAGAGCATCTGAGAGACCCAAGTGTGCGCACTGGACTGGCTCCAGAGATATAGGTGAAGTAACTCATAAAACACTTGGCTTTCTTCTCACGGCTGGTACCCCCGAAAGAAACCAGGTTTGCATTTCCTTCCCTTGTCAGATACCACGTGTTCACAGCAACCCTGGGCCAGCCACGCAGCCCGGGAGTCACACTCGTGCCTCTGGAGATTCACCAAGGGCCTTATAAAGTGGACCTCCGTGGCTGTTCCCATAGAAACCTCAGAAGTGACTTCCCAGCATGCCGAGCGCCAGTTTCTGGCGTCCAATGTATAGGGAGCGAGTTTGTCCTGCAGGTCACCACCCACCAGAGGGAGTCGGGAGGGGATGGGGGCTCTTCGCCTGTGTCATCAGTATGCACTTTCTGTGTGAGCGTGAGTGTGTGTGTGAACACGTGTGACACAGCACTACCGAGGGCTAAGGTCGGGGGCCTCGAGCTGGCAGGCTGACCCGTGTGCGTGGGCTGGAGTCTTGCCAGGCCCTGCTGGTGGCTGACCTGCCAGCTGGCATTTGGAGGTGGACTTCTCAGCCTGCCCAGTGGGGTTGCTAATTACATGGCTGGGGGCACCTTGAAGGACATCCCAACTTGTGCTGAAATTCTCTTACTCCCCAGGGACTGGCTGATGCCAGCTGTGCCCAGAGGCCTAAAGGGAAACAGCCTGGTAGGGGCACATGGTGGGCAGAGACCTCCAGGAGGAACCCTGGGTGACCACCTTTGGACGCCTGCGCTGCAGGCCCGTGAGACGGGTGCAGCGGCCCTGCTCGGCCCCTCACTGGCTTCTGGGAGAATGAAATGAGAGGAGATGTGGATGGATTCGGTGAGGGTGCAACCACTAACCACGTGATCTCTTATCTTTAGAGTGGCATTGTTCCCTGATTTGGACACAGGCTGGGATTCCTAGGGGCAGCTTCCTTCTCCTACACATTTTCTTGGTTTTTGCTGTCACAGATGCGCCCCATGAAAGCCCCACCACTCTCTGTTCCCATGCCCCAGCCAAACCTGACCCCCCCACCCACGACCTCAGGCACACCCAGTGATTTTCTGCACTCTCGCTCACGTGGTCCCTCTGACTGCAAGGTCCTGCTGCTCACCGAAACCCTATCTGCTCCTGAAGGCTCGGTTCACACATCATCTCCTCCCTGAAGCTTCTTCTGATTTCACCCAAATTAACGTGACGTCTTTCTCCTTGGAACCCCAAGGGCAGGGCTGAGGCTGCTCTCCCAGTGCGTCCCTCCAGGGCCTGACACACAATGGGGGCCCCCCATGAGTGTGACACTGCCTGAGGCTGACGGGTTCCTACCTTGGGGGTGAACATGTGCAGGATGCCGTCAATGGCGCCTCGCAGCAGCAGCCCCCGGACCAGGAAGCAGGCCAGCACCACGTAGGGGAAGAGGGAGCTGAAATACATCACCTGCAGAGAAGACAGGGACCCACCATGAGGCAGGGCCCCCCCACCAGCTGCCAGCTCCCTCCCTGCTCACAGCTGGGGCGCAGGGGCCTCCTCTGATAGCTGCAGAAAGCACAACCCTGGGACCCCTGGGCATGGGGTCGACCCTACTGCTGTCTGGCCTACAGCCAAGGCAGGAACAGGAGCACAGAAAAGCCGGAGTCAGCAGGGCTGGGCCTGGGGCTGCCTTTCTCCTTTCAAGGGCTGGCAGGGCTGGACCTGAGGCCTCCCTGCCCCCGAGGGCCACCAAGGGGTCGAGGAGCCCTTTGCTCCCCCTTCCTCACTTTTTTCACATCTCAAGCCTGCTTTCCTGTCCCTGGATCCCCTCTGAGGATCTCCCCTGTCCTCAGAGCTCCCATGACAGAAGGCAGCCAGGAGGTCACCGTGAGGGCTCCCAAGCAAAAAAACATCAGAAGAAGGTCCTGCCTCTCGTGGTTATAAATCGTGCGCCATTTTCTAGCATGGTTCTTATGCCTTTCCACATCCCCACATGCCTGGCACAGAGCTTCACACAAGGAAGATACGCACACGGTGTCTATGGCACTGACACGGATCAGGAGGGCTGCTTGGGCCCGCTGGGGTGAAGGTCGGGAGCGAGCATGTCTGCAGAGTGTCCGTGTCTACAGCCAGACCAACCGTGTTCCCCTCCTGGCTCTACCACTTAGGAAGCACGTGACCTTGGACTGTTTACTTAGCCTCAGCTTGCCTCCGTCTCTTCATCTGTAAAATGGGCACAATAACCCCTAACTCCTAAGGTCACTGTGGATCAAGTGCATTCCTACACTGATAAGAGCCACAAAGCGTGGGCTATGATTTTGGTCTTTAGAGAGGGCAGGGTAGGTGGCTGAGACCACGCCCCTGTTCTAAGGCTTAGCTTCCTTGCTCATCAAGTCGGATAGAGAGCCTGGGACCCCAGACAGACAGCCAGGGCTCTAACTCTAGCCCTGAGGTGGACAGACGGGCCAAGTAATCTCAGGCAAGCTGCTTTCCCCTCTCTCGGCCTCAGTTTCCTCTTCTGAAAAATGAGCGGACTGGGCACCAGGATCCCTAACGTCCTTTCCAGCCCCAGCAGTCCACAAACACTGACATGTGACGGAGAAGAATGAACCCTTATTTGAAGGAGATCTGACTATGGGAAGGAGTGGGAGGGCTTAGCTGGTTTGCACCCACAGAGACCCGGATGGAGCTCCCTCGGGGGGGCGACAATATTGCAGCAGTGACTCTCCATCGCGCCCTCAGGGGGTCTGTGTCCTCATCCTGAGTTGCCCCGAGGCCAAGCCCACCCACAGGACCCTGCGCAGGGCGACCCAGATTTCTTAGCCCCCCGCCCTCCGTCCTTTTCTCAGACTGCGCAGGTCTGAGTGCCCCCTCCCAACTCACCTTCCCCGAGGACTGGATGCCCTTGACGACGGCCAGGCCCACAATGGTCCAGGCCATGAGGAGGCACAGGGTCATCTTCCAGTTGAGGCCACCGCTCTCCGAGATGGAGTTGGAGATGTCCAGGGCCTCTCGGTACCAGAAGTAGGTGGTGGCTGAGCTCTTCCCACACTCGGGCTCCACCACTGCGCCGAGCAGAGGTCTCAGTGGCAGGGCCACCCCTGAGGGCCCTCCCCCCTGAGGCCCCCACCCGGGCAGCAGTGGGCAAGGGGGCAGCGGAGCGTGCAGCGGGGAGGCGCTGGGCCTGCGCTGGGTTAGCCAGGACCTGGCAGACCCTCGGGACGCCTGGGCTCCCGACAGTGCCAGGGCACATCCACCTCCATTCCCACTGATGCCACGCCCTGCCCAGGTCCGGGCAGGAAGGGTCAGGCAGGCCTGGCTCCTACTCCTTCGGGAAGGAACTGAGCTGGGAGCTGATGACCTGGGTTCCCATCCCCTGGTTAAATCAGTGGTGTGACCGTGGGAGAGTGGTTTCCGGGCTTCAGTTTGCCCGCCTGTGAGTGGGATGAATCACCCAGCCTCATAAAAACAGCACACAAGTCAAGACCGTTTCCAGAGAGGATGGTATGTGAGCGGCGCAGAGTAGTTGGTAACAACTAGAGAAAAGTCTCCATTTCCAGAGTTTTACCTGCTCTCACTAGCTCGTTCAGTCCCCATAAGACTCTGTGGGGCAGGCTGGTGAACGGGCATCGACAGGGGCAATGAGCATCAGAGAGGGCCGGTGTCTTATCCAAAGTGACACAGCAGTCAGCACAACCCCGAAGCTGTGCCTAAGCCTCTTCGGCTCACTTCACTCCTTCCCAGGACAGGGCTGGCTGGGGTCCCCAGCTGGTCATACTCAGGGGGTCCCATACTTGCCTGCCACGGTCCCATTCCTGATGACAGGGCACTCGCTCCAGGGCAGCGGGTACTGGAAGGACTTGAAGAAGTAGAAGATACTCCACCCGATAATCACATTATAATACAGCCCAACAAAGAGGCAGACCTGAGGACGAGGGGCCATGGCAGGGCTCATGGAGGAGGCAGGGCATTTCCCCACCCTTCCCCCACACCCCACCCAAGGCTCAGCACCGGGCGGATGACACACGGCACACGGCACACAGCACATGGCACACAGCACAGCCGTGGAGGGGGAGGAGGGATGAGACTAGGCAGCCGAAGGCCCCTCCTAACCCCCCCTTCCCCTGGTATTCAAAGAATCCATAGAGGAATGTTTGTGATATTAAAATTCTCTCCTTTAAGCAATAAACTCTTAACGCGTTAATCTTTTCCAGTGTGAAATTCTTCTAAGATGCTTTAAAGCACTTCCCTGTCCTTTCCTGATGCCTCAGATTCAGAGCTGCCCCAGGACCCTGGGGACATGTACAGCCTTCACCTCAGTAGTCAGCTATGCCCAGACTGACCCATCTATGCCTCACCCATCCCGGGCCGATCCCGTCTGAGTTGTCCTCTGGCTCTGCTCATGCTCACAGCAAAATGGCCAGGAGACTCCGTGCCACCCACCCACCCAATTGAAATGCCCTTTGACCAAGGAGAGAAAAGAGGCCTCTTTCATGGGGAGCTGATGGGCTAGTGAGCAGAGAATGGCATCCAGGGTGGTCTACATGTCCCCAGAGAGCTCCAGCAGAGCTGTCCCAGGCACCCCCTGTGAATACATCCCCACCTTTCCTCAATGACATCCCCAACTTAGATCCTGCTTCAGGCCGTGGAGCCAGCTTTCAGTTGAGGGAATCACATGGTCCTGAATCGCCAGCTGGGAGCAATTCTCACGCAGAGGGTCTCCTTGCCTGCCCTCGGCTTGGCCCAGGACTCTAGTCTGCAAACCCTGGACCCAAGAGCCACCCTGCTGCCTCCCAGTAAGGGCCCGGGACCAGCCCCTGACTCACGATGCAGCTGGAGAAGCCGATGCCCCCCAGGCGGGGACAGATGTAGTGCCACACGCCGATGCTGCCCCGGCGGATCCTCTGGCCCACTGCCAGCTCCAGGAAGAAGAGTGGGATCCCGATGATGATCAGCAGCACCAGGTAGGGCACCAGGTAGGCACCTGCAGGGGAGGGAGGGGCATCACAGGGTATCTGGGGCACAGCACAGTCCTGCCCACCTCTCTGATCATGTTGAGCTGTCACAGGTCCTTGGGCTCCTCAGGAACAGTCTGGCTCCTGTGTGCCATACCACACACTGGCCACCTCGACCCTCCTTCTTCCCCTTGATCCCCCTGACCTGAAGCACTAAGGGAGGATCCAGACGCACATCAATGCCTCCCGCCTACAAGGCTAGATCCAAAGACAGACAGGCAGACAGACATTGTCCTGCCTCTTGGAATCCACATGTCAAGTCACACGCCGACAGACACATTCACCTCCTGATCTACTCTGTGGACACCTGCTCACAACCCCTGCCACCCACGGAGCAGCAGCCCAGAGGGAGTGGGCCTCCCAGAGGCACAGACCCCAGGCACAGCCTTCCCCGAGCCTGCCCCAGATGCTGACGTAGCAGACCGGGCTGCTCCAGCAAAGCGGAGCTTGGAAGCTCTCCAGGGAGAGGGGTCTAACCAGCGTGGCCATGAATCTACAGCTAACTGGGAGAATGGGAGAGAAATTAGTGGTTCAGGAAGGTGTAGCTGGGAGGATCATCAGGGACAGAATGGATATCACTAAAGATTCCAAACGATAAATTAAACTCACTGTCCTGGGCTTCGCTGCACACACAGCCTCGTTTCCAAGTGACAGGGCATTTAGCAGGAGAATTAAAACCGCGTCTGGACACAGATGAGCACCCCGGCTGAGCTGTGCCAAAGACTCAGTCCTGTTAGCAGAGCTGCTGGCCCAGCCCTGCCTGTCCGTCAAACGGCGTTGGGCCAGCGCCAGTCACCAGTGCCCAGCTGGTCACCCCAGACCATGCCCTGCAAGCTGGGAGTCTCCAGAAGACCCTCCAGCCACACCACTCTGTCCCCCACAACACGGCCTCCCACGTGCTCCCCAATATGTGCTCAGCCTACCCCCAAACCCAGGGGATCAGCATCTTCCAGGCACCAGACCCAGCCCTGGGCAACCGTCAGGGGTTGGCTACTCTGCACCAGACCCACGCAGGGAGGGCACATCAGGACAACAGAAGGCTCAGGTGCTCTTCTGGGTGAGCTGGCAGGTCCTCCAGGTCCACGTGAGCAATGTCAGCACGTGCACACACATGTCACACAGCACCAGCTGAGCACACATGTGCTGAGGGGCCAAGAGAGCTCACTGGGAAAGGTGTCCAGGGGAGGCAGCCCACTGAGCACACACAACAGCCTCCAGCTCACTAACACACACACGCATAGTCACACGCACACACACAAATTCCACTCATCACTAACAAGCAGCCGCACCGTGGCACTGAAAGGAGGGAAGGTCTGTCTTTGTACCTAGTTCTGTCTCTCGGTCTTGGGCCGGGGAAACAGAAGGGAGAGCAGTGATTTGCAGGGCAGCAAAGGGGCACAGCCGTGCTGGCTCCGCATTTTGCCCACATGTCCTTGGGTGGGCAAGATGTTCAGGGAGGTGGGCTTCAGGGTGTCAGAGAAGGAGGTTGGCACCTTCTCTGAATGCACCTTCCCTCTCCCCAGAGAACCAGGGAAAGCCTCCAGGTGAGTACAGTCCAAAGAGGGGCCTGCAGCAAGGACGGGACACCTTCCACCTGCCACCCGCCACTGTCACTCAGGCCCGTTCACCTCCACCAGGCCCTGGGGTGCTGCCTTGCCTACTGGTCTTTGCATTGGACCGAGGCCTCGTCCACTGCAGGGCTCAGGGGTTACAGGCTGGGTGGGCAGGATTTCTGGGTAATCAGAGATATTTTTTCATATCAACCTTTATTGAAATCATTGGGAAATGCACCCTCTTCCAACCCCAGGAAATACAACTTAGGGTTTTCCTGGATTTCCTTTGGTGTTCTGGGGCCTTCAGGAGCCTCAGGCCATCTGCCTGAATGTCAGGAGCACTGCTCAGGGTTAGGAAATTTAGCAGATGATGGCTATAGGGACTGGCTTCGGAGGGCTCCTGAATCATGAATGATCACTAACAGTCTATGTCTCAGCCTACACTTTGGGTCTTGTTTCTGGCCAACCCTGAGGTTATTTCTGGGATTTAAAAGACTGCCTTGGGCCCTGGCTGGTGTAGCTCAGTGGACTGAGTGCTGGCCTGTGAACCAAAAGGTCACTGGTTCAATTCCCAGTCAGGAGACATACCTGGGTTGCAGGCCAGGTCTCCAGTAGGGGGCATGCAAGAGGCAACCACACATTGATGTTTCTCTCCCTCTCTTTCCCTCTCTCTAAATCTTTAAAATAAAAAAAGAAAAGAAAGTGGTCTCGGCCTGTTGAGATGCATACTGAGTAGGGGTTGAGGCCCAGACTCTGGGGAGCAGAAGGGGCATGATACTGGAGTAAGACCTTCTAGTAGGATTCAAACTCAGGGCCCCTCCTACCTGGGAGGCAGTAGGTATGGAGATTTCACACTCAGGCCTGGGGCCACGCTGCCCAGGTTTGAATCCTGACTTTATCACTAGCTGTGTGACCTTGAGCAAGTCATCTAACCTCTCCGTGCCTCAGTTGCGCAGTCTCTAAAATGAGGATGATGATAGCGTGGGGTTGCTGGGGGGTGTGATGGCTGAACCACAGGAAACCAGCGCTTGGTTTCGAGATGCCCAAATATGGGCAGTTCCGTCTAGTTCAGCCTAATATCTAGTAAGGACCTAGGACAGTGCCTGGCGCCTAGTAAGCATTGAATGATAGCGGCCAGAAGCTGCTCCGTACAATATGTAAGATCCCGTGTTCAGCATTCTTCATGTAAACCTCCTTTCATCCTCCCAGCTCTCCTGTCGGACAGGAATTGCTATTATTCCCATTTTACGGGTGAGGAACAGAGAGGCACAGAGAGATGAAGCTGCACCACAGAGAGCTGACTGCTGAACAGGGACTCGAACCCAGGCCGGCCAGGATCACAATAGGTCTTAGCGCTTAGCAATTCCTGGGGAGTCTCACTCTGTCATCCTGAGCTCCGGCTAACAAGGATTCCAATTCTACCTAGGACAAGGGGTGTTCCTTTTCACCCCTCAGCCCAGCCAATTTGCAGGGCACCCCGCAGCCCACCAGCCCACTGCTTACCGCCTCCATTTTTCTGGCACAAATAGGGGAACCTCCAAATGTTGCCGAGGCCCACGGAGAAGCCGATCTGGGCCAGGATATACTGCAGCTTGCTGTTCCAGGCTGGCCGGTCCTCGGTGTCCAGCTCTTCCTCCGCCGCCTGCTTGCCACCTACCCCACCCGTCACGTTCAGGATGCTTTGCTTGTAGTCCACAGGCTCCTCGAGAGCCAGCAGGTCAGCCACCGACTCCGTGACGTGCTCATTGCTGTGCTCACGCTGGGTCACCTTGCTGTTCTTCGGCATCAGTGCCGCTGGGGCCACGGGGCCCTGCTGCCCAGCACGCAGAGAAGGCGGGATTTGCCTGTCGTCAGCTCCTTCTCATCCGGGACCTGCGAAGCCCGGCGGGCAAGAGAGGGTTAGCGGGCCAGACCAGAGGGGTGGGAGGCTCAGGTGGACACAACCAAATCAAGTCCTTGTCACTCACACAGAACCAGTCAGTGGCACGGAATACTGAGCTGGCCTTCCTGCCCGTCGGGGGTGCCCACAGAGGAGCTGGAGGTCTGCAGACTCAGCTTCCCCCCAGGCCTTATCTGAGCGTCAGTAGAGGGCAAATCTAACGAGGCAGAAGAGGCCACAGCAGACACCAAACCCAAACCCAGGGTCGTCCGCGGAGCCTTGCTCTCTCTCATCAGAGCAGATCCAAGTGCTCACGACGGACTGTGTGGAGGCCCCCCGCCCCCCCGGCTGTCAGCTCCCCCGGTCAAGCAGGTTGTGCCAAGGCCAAGGCCAAGGCCAAGGCCACGCCCTCTGGTTCAGATGAGCCTACCTGGTGGGACCCAGGGAAGCCAGCGGCTGCCTTCTCTAGGGTCCTTCTGTTCAAAACGTTACTGTGGGCCTGCGGCATCACCGGGGCTAGTTAGAAATGCAGTGTCAGGCTCGCTCCAGGGTTTTTTTTCTCTGTACTTTTACAGGATCCCCAGGTGACTCAAAGGGATATTAACATGGGGAGTGGGGGGTGGGGCTATCATCTCACCGTGGGGCCCCTGGACACCAGCCCCTGTGGCCCCTTCATTTCTCAGGCAAGAGAGCTGACCAGGCTCAGGGTTCTGGCACCAGAGTCCTGGAGGTGTGTGCTCGGTGCCAACAAATCCTGGGTCATCGCTCACCAATGACATTATCTGAGGGCCACCGCAGCCAAGAGCCGGCTCTCCATCCTTCAGGGACAGCTTTACAGCAGACAGTGTCTGCTTTCCAGGGGCAGAGGAGGCGGTACGTTCCCCGCCATTCCTCATCCATCTTTCCTGCTTCCCCGTAAAGAAATGAAGCCCCCAGGAAGTGAGCGCTTTGGAGGACCAGCATTCTGCTCTATTTCAAAGCACCTCCTCATTACGGGGAGGCCAGAGAATTTTAAATTAAACACACGTACACCTGGCCTGCAGTTGCCCTGCGTCTTTCCAGGGATGTAAATTGCCCAGCTCTGTCATTACTTAACTAAGCGACACGCTGCCTCTGGAAGCTGGCTCCTGTCTGTTCTCAAACAGGCCACCTGAATGGCACGGGCAAGGGCACGGTGCAGCAGAAGCATGCCCGGCTGCCCTCCCCGCTGGGCTTGACCCAGACCTTCTGGCTGACTCCAGCAAAGACCGACCTTTGAGGGGACCTGACCAGCCAGATCCTGCTGATGAAGCTAGGAGGCCTGGCAGATGAGGACAACTGTCCACACTGGTCTGTGGGGTTAGCCAACCCTCCCAGGCCAGGCCTTGGGCCACATCAGCAGGTGACACTTCCCTGTCCTCTTCATCCAAGGGGGACAGTGAGTCCTTAGTGACTGCCCCCTGCCACCCCAGGAACACTCACAGTCTTGGGCTTTGGAGTGACTGGGACAGCCATCTGCCCAGAAGACCCCAGAATTCCCTAGAAGAAATGCAGTTCTCTGTTGGGACTCCACAGGGGGTCAGCTGACTGTCCCATTGTGTCCTGGAGGTGCCCCAAGGTAGGACTGTGTGGCTGTGGGCCCTCCAGCCCCCAACCTCCCTGGGCTGCTGCACAAAGCAAATGGTGCCCAGGGCTTCCAGGACAAGCCCCTCCCCCGCCCCCAGTAGCAGCAGGTCCCTGTCCCCAGGGCACTGAAAGGGAGTGAACCTGAGGCGCCTGCAGTGGCTGCTGTCTAGCCTCCCCACCTCTCCTACAGCTGACGCAGAGAATCTTTATTAACACTGGACTGGGGAGAAGGGTGGGAGTCCCACCGGAGACCGCATGGGCGGGGGCGCCTCAGCACAGAGCCTGTCTCCAGCTCTCCAGCTGCAGCGGGATCGGATCAGAGCGACCTGCAGTGCGTTAGGTTTGATTTACTGCGCATCCTGCCACAACGGGAGAAAAGCAAGGGGGATTCCGCAAGTCTGCAGAATTCATCTCCATGCTGACTCCATACACAGCCCCGTGAGTGGCAGCTCTGGTCACCAACATGAGAAAGGGCTGGGGGTGGGGACGCTTCACTTTCAACTAGGAAGACTCAAGGACAAAATTAGCAGGCTGTGGTAAAGCCGGAGATACCACAGCAGCATCACAGGAAACAGCTCAACAGGAGTGGCTTCTTTCTCCCCAGAGGGCACTGCCCTCACCCTGGGCGAGCAACCTGCACTGCAGGGTGGGGCCCAGGGGCCTCTGGTACCGCAGCTCTGCAGGACACAAAGTGCTTCACCGTGCAAGCTGAGGCTCGGGGCTGGGCTGTGGTTGCGGGTGGAACCTTCCGTGCTCAGTGAATGTGCTCAGGTGACAACCCCTGAATCTGACACTTAAAATGTGAAGGCTCAAGGGGCCCTGGCACATTCTCAGTTTATGTATGAGGCAACGGAGGCCCAGAGAGGGTGCGCCAACAGCTCAAAGGCACTGGGCCAGACCCTCGGGGACGAGCACAGGACAAAGACAGTGGTGGCGAAGATCAGGGGCTTTGAAGCCAGACAGGCCCAGGTGTGAGCACTCCCATTTCTTTCATTCATTCATTCATTCATTCACTCCATCATTCATTCCCTGAGTGCCTCTGCTCGAATGTCCCCTCCTCAGGTACGCCTTTCCAAACCATAAAATGGCAGCCCTCCGGGTCCCAACCCCGCAGCCCACCCTGTGCTCTGTCTACAGCAAGTACCACCACTGGCCCTTCTACGACTTTCTCTTTCTTTAATGCCTGGCCCTTCTACAAGAAGTATAAATTGTACAAGAGGAAACACCCGGCTTACTTCCTTCACTGCTGCATCCCATGCACCTAGAACAGAGGGGAGGCGGGCAGGGCTTACGCCACACAGCTGTCAGCACGCGGGTTTTCTTTAAACTCCGGTGCTCTCTCCGTGATTTTAAAGGGGAGGTGGCGCCAGCAGCGACTTGGAACAACCCTCTCTCCCCACCCCACCTGCCACCTGGAGTCCCTGTGCTGGCGAAGGTCAGCTTTCAGACCAGCACACGGGAATCCAATGTGTACGCAGCCCATGACCCCAAAGCATGACTTGGGACAAGCACCAGGGTCAGCGAAGGACCCAGGAAGAGAGCCAGCCATGATCCAGGTATCAGGAGGTCATCAAGCTGCGAGGCCTGACCCACCACCAACTAACCATGCAAATTGGCAAACGGACACAGCAGTCCTGACCTCCGGGGTCTTGGTTTCCCTGTGTGTGAAATGGGGTGGTCTGGATGATCTCTGAGGCCCCTTCAGCTCTGCATATATCCAGGGAGTGCCCCCATGCATGTGGGTGACAGGGAGGCCAGGCTCTAGCTGCTGCAGGCTCTTGGGCCTGTCTGTCACGCCACCCTCATCCACTGAGGGCTCACTGGGACATCGTGGGGACCCTTTGACAGCCAGCCCAGCTGTACGGGAATTCCCCCCGGGAGTAGCTGGGTGGGTTGGGAGGAGCACCTGAGATGCCATTCCATGGCATTCTCTGAAAGGGATGCGTCCGTTACTCAAAGCGCAATGCAGAGGGGATGGAGGGCCCAGGAAGCCCTCTTCCAGTCTGTCACCTAGCAACCGTGCAGCTTACAGCTCAGAGGAGCACACGTGAGAGAGGCAGGACTGAGCCACTGAACTGTGCATCTTCCTAAAAAGAGGAAAAGAACACTGACTAGGAGGCAGACAGGGAAAAATCTCTCTTGTCCGGGGGCGGAGGGCTTCGCAACAACTTTTCAAGCACAGCTCTCAGCCACCACCTCGAGGGCTGTGGAACGGCTGCTCGTCCCAGACCCAGCCGAGCCGGAGCTTCTCCGCCCCACACAGCCAGGGCCCTCTGAGCACCGACCGCCTCCTGGGGTCGGGGGTCTCTCCCTTGGGAAGGTCGTACCATGTAATTCAAGAGAGCCACTTATTTTCCAAGTCAGACCCCTGGGGAGCTGAGTGGAGAGGCCACATCTTCAGGAAAGCACGCAGCCAAGGTGGCCACAGACCCCGAGCCCCATGCGGCGGGCCTAGCTAGCTGTCCTTGGCTCTCTGGGCTCTGGAGTGCCCTGCCTTTGTCAGTGCAAACCTCTGCGTCAGGGAAGCCGAGCAGTGAAGAGCCCCCAGACCCCCGGGTCCTCAAAACAAGGTTCAATCTGAGACTAACTCCAAGTGAGAAGGAAGTGAGGTTGGGGCCCTCTCTCTCCGAGAACTTGACAGCTTCCTGATTTCCGCGTGACAAGCCATTTTGGCCCCAACAAACTCTCCTAATTACCTCAGAGCCTCTGGGCTTCCACTGAGCCCAAAACAGGTCACTGTGATCAGAGACACAAATTGTCCTCCAAATTATTTTTAATTGTTTTACTGAAACCTCGGGCAGTCACCTGGAGCAAACTGCTCCTGGCAGGCCCTGGCCTTGACCAGGTGGCTGCTCTCCTTGGGTTTCCTCGCCCAGAACACCCAGGCGGGGCCCGAGCACCATTCTTGATCTCTCCCTCCTGCACCCTTCGTCCAAAAATCACCGAGTCCTGTCAGTGAGTTCAGACCTGCCCTCTTTCCCACCCCTTAACTCCGGTCCAGACCCTCCCTCTGCTGGACGCCTGCAGCAGGCTCCCAGCATACTTCTCTTCTAGGCCTTCAGAGGCACTTCTTGAAATGCCACATGGCCTGGCACGCCTTGCTGTGACATTTAGAGCTCCTCTCCTGGGCCCCCACTCCTCCCAGCCCCACCCACGTTCCACTCCCGCTGCGTGAATCCTGCCCCATCCTCTGCTGACTGAAGCCTCCCGTCTTTGGAGGTGCGGCTCAAGGTCCACCCTCTGGCCTCCACGACACCGGCTGACATCTCTAAGAGAGAATCAATGTCCTTCCTTTCCCCTTCTCAGCCCGCTCCATGGAATACTCTTCTGTGCTTTTACCATCTGGCTTTCTAGTTCAGCTGGTTGTTTCCACGGCTGATTCCTTTCCTGAGTGTCATGCCCGGCCCACACAAGACAGAACACGGCACTTAGTGAATGTCCCTGGATCCCTGCCTTCCCAAGAACCACCTGCTGCCGATGGTGAGATCTATCCCCTGCCTTCACCTCTGAAACAAAGAGGCAGGCCTGGAAAGCTACCGGATCTGACCAGGGAGCCAGCTGAACCTCCTCGGAGGGCTGCGCACCCAGCTGGGGTGGGGGGCTATAGTGGAGTGTAGTCCCGAAGCACATGTGGGGAGGACCCCAGGACTTGGAAGCCAGCTTCCCGTTCCTCATGCATCTGCAAAATAGGGAACAGAGCTTACCTACCGACTATGTCTGGTTACCACATGGATGGAAGGGGAAAGAGAATGAAAGGCTGATTGAGAAGCCAAGTAAACGGAACGGTCATCTCTCACTCTGCTTCGCAGATTTGTGGGGTCTGAAGTGACCCCTGCTTCTGCAAGGCCGCGCGTCCTGGTGTCTTACTATGACACGTGCTCAGGAAATGATATGAATGAACTGAATGAGCGAATTGATGACCTGATGCTTGAGCTCCCCAACTTTTCTGGAGTCTGATGTAATTCCCAGCTTCAACTTTGTTCCCGTTTGCGGCTGCGATATTCTGATCTCAGGAACACCAGATGCCCACGGATGCCCCGAGCGGCAGTTCAAAGCTGAGGTCTGCCTATTGCTCACTGACTGCAGGCTTCTTACAAAGGAGCTGCTCTTCTCTGCCCCACTTTCTACACTTTGTAGACGGTATCCATCCCCCTCTCCCCGCCCCCCGCCAAGAAACAAGTTCCGGATGGGCACAGGCTCAGCCCAGACTGTCGCGGGGGCTGGGGGGACCACTCCAAACAACAGCCCAGGCACAGGCGCCAGTGCGCCCTCTGCGGCGCGGCTTGCCTTGCCGTCCCGTGCTCCTGCGTGTTCTCTGCAGCCGGTATTTTCTTTTCTTTTGTGTCAAGAGGAAAGGAAGCAAGAAAACGGGCAGATGGTCGGGAAGGGTGGGGACAGGAACCGGCGCCGGAAAATGTGGGCGGGCCAGTGCCAGCCCAATCTTTTGGTCTAGTTTCACCATTTCACGTGGGGGAAATACGTGCTCGGTGGGGAGGCAGCGAGCGCAGCACCACAGCCGCCCCACAGACGCGTGACCTCGTGCTAGAGTTTAGGTGCTGAGGGGACTTCTGAGGGCACAGTGGGTGTGGTGATAGCGACGCAGACGACAGGGGCACGCAGGCGGCGCCTCCTGAGGGCTGACTCTGGAGCAGCCGTCATCTGCTTTAACCCACCACCAACCGTGTGAGGTTGGTGCCACCATCATGCCCATTGACAGACGAAGCAGTAGAGGCTTAGAGGGATGAATGACCTACCTCCCATTGACCTTGAGGCCCTTTGATGCTGGTAGTCTGGAACTCACTGAAAGGGGCCAATGGAAGGTTTTTACCCAACTAAGTCCCCACAGCCTCCTGACCAACAGCCACTTTGAGGCATTGTCATTTGTGCCCCACGTCCTGATTTGAAGATGGGACAATGCACGCAAGTATGCATCTTGGAATTGATGCAATGAGGCGCACGGTCGGGCAGTGGAGGCCCTGGGTCCCCACCAACCGTCTGACTCCAAATCCACAATGCTGTCACAGAAGGGTCACGGGCTTTGGACCTGGAAAACCGAGGGTTGAGTCCTGGGGCCTCTGATGAGCTGTGAGTCTTTGGGAAAGTACACACTTCTCTCAGTTTCAGCTCCTGGGTCTGAAATGACAGGGATGGGGCTCCCACCTCATAGGGCGGCACAGGGATAAAACGAGATCACGCAGGGGACATGCCACAGACCAGTGCCGGGTTCATGTGAGGACATGGGGGAGGGGGCTCAACCAGGAACAGAGGTGTGCCCGCCCACTGTTCCACGGTGTCCTGGCACCAACGCGGCACAACAGCAGGTGCCTGAGGATGCCAGGGCAGATGGCAGGATGCAGTAGCTTGGGGCTCCAACAGACCCCCATCTTCCCTCTTGGGCTGAAGGAGAATGGAGCCCAGAGATTCCTGTGAACTAGAGATTCTGCTGAAATGTAAATATGGGATTCTGAAAATCCCTCCCATGTCGCCCCCTCCTTCTCTCCCTCTTCTTCCTCGACAAATATTTACTGAACATATTTACTAAGCGTGGACCAGGCCCTAGCAGGGCAGAGAACGAGTAAATAATATTCCTGCCCTGTGGGATCTATATTCTACCACAAAGGGACAAACCAGACAAATATGTAATTAAGAGTGTACAGGAATATACTGTATCTGTAACATATACAAAGACATCAGATAAATATATAACAGAGAGCAGGAGGGGATGGAGTGAGGCAGGGATGCTACAATATACAGAGGTTTAGGCCAGCAACTCTGAATGAGGCCTGATAGAGCCATGCGGATATGCTGGAAAGGCACCCAGGGCAGCGCTAACAGGAAGTGCAAAGGCCCTGAGGCAGGACCGGGCATGTCTGATGAGTAGAAGGACACGAAGGGGCCCCATGCCTGGAGCATCCCGAGCAAGGGAGGGGTGGGAGGTGCTGAGACAGGGGCGAGCTGGAGCCCTGAGCAGGCAGGACTCGTGGGCCACAGGAAGCACTGGGGGTTTGCCTTCAAGGCCAACAGGAAGCCGTTGGCAGCTCTCGGGCAGGGGAATAAGGTGACCCACCTGTGTTAAAAGGGATCATTGTGTTAAAAGGGATCACTGTCTTTAAGGGAAGAAACAGGAAGGGTGGGTAAGAGAGGATGGTGACCCGGCCAGGCTGTTAGATGAGGTCTAGGGTTCACAGACAGAGGTAAACGGATGACTCAAGGGCGCTGAAGGGCATGCCAGGGCACGGACAGGTAGACTGCCCCAATTTGGAAACCAGAGTATTTTTAAAAATCAGATGTGAAAATAAAAAGTCCAGGAGCAACGAGTGAGGCCTCACTCTCCTTCTCTCATTCACGGGAGGCCCTGGGACCCACAGATGGGTCCTCACAGCATCTGCGCAGATCCTCTGACCTGGCTTTTCTTAAAGCCACTTCTTTTCTCTGGTCTCAGACAGAGACACAGAGACACAGAGGGAGCTGAGGGTGTCCAATTACCTGAGTTACCCACCAGACTGCTGAAGAGCACTTGAGGAAACAGTGGTGAGGAACCCTTAATTACAGCCCACCATGATGCCTCTTTCCTGAGAACCAGACATGTGTGTCTGCTTCCTCACCAGCCTCAGAGCAGCTGGGCAGGAAAGCGCTCCTATCAGGACCGGTCGCAGGATGCAGCGAAGGGAGCGGGCATCTTTGAAGACCTACTATGCCCACATGTGTTATTTATCCCCCACCAACTTGGGGTGAACTGTTATTCTCATTTTACAAACAAAGAAGCCTGGTCAAGATAAACATCAGGGACAAGATTACCCGGCCATGCCCTGGCCAAGGGGCTCGTTGCTCAAAGCATCGTCCCATGAACCAAAAGTTTGCAGGTTCGATTCCCCGGCTGGGGTGCATGAAGGAGGCAACTGATCAATGTTTCTTTCTCTCTCTCTCTCTCTTTCTGTTTCTCTCTCTCCCTCCGCCCCCCTCTCTCTAAAATCAATAAACATATCCTCAGGAGAATATAAAAAAATAAAAAAGATGACTCACCATGAAGGGGGAGAATGGGGATTTGAACCGGTGTCTCCCAAACTCTGTAGTCCATGTTCTTTCCAATACACTAGAGCTTTCCAGTCTTTTGCAATCTAACCCACAGAGAGGAGCAAACTGGCATGGCACACAGGGGCACATACATGGAAGGGGCTCCAGCACCCTAGGTCGCCCCAGGCTACTCCAAAGGATGAAGGCACCCTGCCTCCTGAGCCACATGCCACCCACCTGTGGCACCAGTTAGGAAGTCCCCCAACGTACCAAGCCACATCGCCAAGCGTTCACCTGAGTCTCATCCAGCAAGCCAACAGTGGGAGACGTCTGGCCTCCACCATTTCTCCCTGAAGTCAGGAGCCTCCTCAGTTGGCTGGGTCCTTTCCCAAAGCCAACGACATCATGCGATTTGGGGAACTGGTCAAGGAGACTTCTCCCAGCTGTTCTAAAGGAGTCCCCAAGTGGCCAGAGGCAGGGTGTCTCAGCGGCATGCCAGGACCGTGGACAGCGCCCACCAAGCCACTCTGGGAGCCAGTGCAGCCTTACCCAGCGCAGGAGAGCCCACTCTGTCCTTTAGACACACAGGGAAGGAAGAGGTCCGTGTCCTTACTGAATATTCACCTGGAAACACCTGAGGAAGCCACTCCACCAGATGAGTTCACATCTCTTGAAAGGCAGCGTTATCAAACAGCACTCCCCACCTGGAGTGGGATTTAAAATTACAGGAGCCCAGGTGTCTTGTAATTAAAGGGACGGTGCAACCAGCAGGAATTTGGGGTGTGCACCCAATGAACTCTGTTTGCGACTGAAATAGGTGGCAAATCAGCGGTGCACAGACATTCTAATTAAACCAGCAGTTAGAAATGATGGACTACAGCGAGAGGCAACTCATCTTCAAGTGAGCCCTGAGGTGGCTCCGGAAGGCAGGGTGGCAGCTCAGTGGGATCAGTGCAGCTGGTGAGGTGACCCCAGGCCTGGGAGCGGGGGCCTGATTTCCCCCAGCCCTATGCTTGCCCGAGGGGCCACAGAGCAAACAGGCCTTCGACTCACCTCCCTAGCTGGGGACTTGGGCTGCCCGGGACTCACCTGACCCAGAATTGTTCCCTAAGGAACATACCTGGTTCTGAAGGTGAGAATAGTCTCGCCCGTAATCCAGCTTGCACCTGAGTTTCTGTCCTCACGAGTTTCCTGTATACCATGAATATCTAATTATGTTTTTTAATACCTGGGTTTATTCATAGATGGACAATGTTTACATTTTTTTAAATTACTCGTGCTGGGGTTGGGGGTGGGATTGTCAAGGGGCTCCATGTCCACAAAATGGCTGCCTGGGGGGCAGGGGAGTCTGGGAAGAATGCCTTGTGTCCCCGGGGAGTGGGGGGCAGGGGCACCATTGATGCTTCCGGTGCAACTATCCACCCTCACGTGCAAGAACTTGCCGCCGAGATCAAGGATGGTTTGGAGGTGCTGGGCAGGCTAGGGCAGTGTGGGCCTGTTCCTCCGGGCATGGTGATTTATTTCTCAGAGAGAGAAGAGATGGAGAGAAGCACATGCCAAGTTTCCCAGAACTGCTAAGGATGCAAAGTAGCAGAGTCCCAAAGGAGAGGAGCGTGGGTTCTCCAGGGGACGAGCCCAGGACACAATCAGTGTCCCCCTGAGCAGCCGATGCGGGCAGCTCCTGTAAATAACCCCACCCTGGAGTCTCTGTTCACAGCTCTGCTCCAGGATCTCACCAGGAGCTGCTGTGTGTGGTCCCTAGCTCACGCTCTCCAGCAGAGAAACCCGACACACTCAAGTTCCCACCTGACTCTGCAGATGCAAAAGCCCTCCCCGAAACATCCAGTCTGCTCTGACTCTTCCCCTCACCGCTCTAGCACCAACCCGGGACCTGGGCAAACTGTGAGGGAATGAGGTGGGGGGTGGCGGCGGCGAGAAGTCAGGGAGAGAAATGCAGACGTGACAACAAAGCACCCAGAGGCAGCCTGGAACCTTCTTCTGGATGGATTCCAACCCACGTGGAACCACGGACTGCATTCCCCAAACCTTGTGAGTGGAGGTCTGTTCATTCTCTACCAACTTCCCACGGGCAGAGGCTCACTGCCTCCTTTCTCAGGGCTTGAGCTTCAAGAACTAGACCTTCAGGTTTAGACAACCTCCTGTGGGTAGATGCCTAGGCGCCAGCAAACAGGTATAAAGGACTTAGGGTGGAGACATATCACATCATCATCAGGAGCACGAAGTTTGGAACTTGACAGACCTGAGTTCAAACTCTCAGCGTGCCACTCACCTCTTGGGCGACCTTGACCAAGTTATTTAACCTCCCTGAGCCTCAAGTCCCACATCTTCAGAACTGCCGAGCACAGTATCTGTCTCCTGGGATGGAGTGAATATTAAACAAGATGGAGTGTGAATAAAGCACTTAGCACAGCGCGGAAGCCTCTGTGAAAATCTGGAGATTATCGCTGGATGCCAAGCACGGCATGAGCTGTTGGATTCCCGAATGGCACCTGCCCCTCCCAAGAGCTCACGAAATGGACATTTCCCCAGTCTCTGTCTCCTGAATACGGAAAAGTGCACTAATGCAGATCTGCCTGTGGAACTGTGATTTTGTCCTTGGAATGCTGGGGACACCAGCTGAGGGAGGCCAACGTGAGGCTACTTTGCAGGGGCTGAATGACAATTTTCTTTTTCCTATCCCAGTGCTCCAGATGTGTGGCGGTGAGGACTTCTTGCAGCCCAGCCTGGGAAAGAGTGATAACTCAGACCTGGTTCTAGGGGGGGAAAAAAAAGCCCAAATTCATCTTCCCTTTAAAGTATTTTGCTGCTTATCTTAGCAGCTTTAAAGGGATTAGTGATGAATTGTCCTCCTGCAGCTCAGCCAGACAGGAAAGGGGCCTGAGGAAAGGGAAGGCATCTAGGCAGAGGAGCCTGCTTCTCAGAATCCTCTCATCTTTGTCCCTAGCACCCTTGGAGTTTGCCAGATCTCATGGGAAGGGCGTTGATTTCCAGGGTGCACGTGCCCACCCCCCCCACAAATGCATGCAATCACACGCACATGTTTCCAGGAGCAAACTGGAGTCCCTTGGGTCAGCACGGCCTTTCTTGCTGCCTCGGGGACTCTCTTATTTCCACTCTTGAGCAAACACATCCTAGCTCAGCACCAAGTCTAGACAAACTACAGAGGAGGGAGCCAGGGGCCCAGGATCCTTCAGGGCAGGCAGGGGATGCACTCCTTCCCTCTCTGAGAAAGGCCAGCCTCACCTCTCCTGGACAGTGGTCTTGCAGCTTCCAACTCAGCTACAGATCGGACAGGTGGGGAGCAGGATGGCAAGACCAGATCAAAAGGCAGGGATCCCCTGAAGTCCACCCAGCAAGTGCCACAAGTTAGGACCAGGCCACAGTCATGAACAATCCTCAGGAGTCAAGGTCTCTGCGGGAGCCACTGCAGCCGGCCCAGGGCACCCACGGACCCAGCGCTGGCTTGCCCGCCCCTCCCCCACAGCCTGGCCCTTCCTCGGGCTTCCCTGTTCAGGGTCTCCTGGGGAGAACTGGGGGTCAGAAGTAGGTCAGTTTGCAGCTGAGCTGCGGGGTCCTTCTCAACCACGTGTGAAGCCCTGTCACTTCCTTTCGTCTCCACCCCCTCTCACACCAAGCAGCAAGGGCAGGGAGAGAAAGAACACTTCTGATTAGGGCCCAAGAAGAAAGAGGTGGAGAACTCACATGTAACATCGGCACATCTGCTACCTGTCCACACTGGGCTCAAAATGAGCCTGCGGCAAAGACACCTTAGGCATCCCTGGTTTTCCACCGAGGAAGCCCAGGCTCCAGAGATAAAGAGGCTCACCCAAGGTCGCCCTCCTGGCACATGGCACAGCACTGGGCCATCGGACCACAATCACAGAGCCTCCCTCGAGGCCTCCCCCGACCTGCAACCTGACCCTGCTTGCCCTTCCCAGGGGTCAGTGCCTGAGAACCCTTGCCCAGGAGCCAGGCAGCCTGAGTTCCGCTTAGCTCCCCCTGAGGACTTGCCCACCAGGGGCCCCCAAACGCTGGCCATTCCCACTCACGAGTCCTGGTACCGAACTCCATTCAACTCATAAGCAGCGGAGGCAATTCTGCCTGTGACTCAGGCCAAACCAGCTCACTCTAACCAGAGCGGGTGGGCACGATTTGCCTCCTGCACTGAGTCACCTCCAGGTTAGGGATTCGCTGACGCTCACCACCTACTTAGCCACAGCTGCTCCATTCGAGAAAAAGCCAGCAGAGGAGCTGGAGCCTCTGATGGTCCCCGTGGATGGGCCACAGCCAAGGATGATCAGGTGTGACCTCAATGCCCTTCTTGCCCAGGTGCTGGGTCCACCTCACCAGACCACTGATAATGTAAGCACAGCATGACACACAGGAAGCCCCCATTGCTAACCTCCGCACACTCTGACCTTGTTCTCCAGACGGACGGACGTCAATCAGTACGTCCTGCACAGCCTAACAGGACCTAACTAAAGTTTTGATTGCTTTTTTTTTTTTAACGCTTACAGGATCTTCTTAGTTTCTACAAGTTCCTGTTAATAAGGGCCAGTGCCCGCAAAAGATCTCTCCAACCCCACCTGCCTCGTGTTCACAGATGAATTGCCCTAAATATAGCTCTGGTGAGAAATTTCCTAATCCAAAGAATTCGTTATAATATTTACCAAAGGAAAGAGGAGTGGGATCAAATTGGTTTTATTTGAAAATACTTCTTGATAGAGACTGGGTCCTCTAAGTTGAGTGACCTCGGGTTTCTGACACTTGGAACCCTGACAGGGCTGTTTGGGCTTTAAAAGGAAACACCAGGCTCCCTTCCACACGGCGGCAGCGTCCCTGGAGTACTGCGAGCGTCGCTAGAGAGCCGAGCCCCGTTCGCACAGGTATAAACGTGGCAGAGGCCTCTCTCCCGAGACGGCGCCCCCTCCAGACCTGTACCCTGCGCAGGTTCCCCATCTCCGCCATTCCGCTCCCAGATGCGCTTCCCTCGAGGGAGGATAGGCTTTCCGCTCGCTCCAAATTCAGCGAGGACCAGCCCCAGAACTGGGGATTAAATATTCATCTCGGGCGTGAGCACTCTGCTTCTCCTGCCAATGATACTGTCAAGGTCACGGGCCTGAAGCCTAGCGGCTCGGCTGGGGTCTCCAGCCGCGCAGAAGCCTCCCCGCGGGAACTGCGCCCTGGGCGCGCAGCTCCAGGCGGGGAGTCCGGCCCGGCCTCCTCCCGGCTGGCCCCGGGCGCTTGTCTCTGCAAGTCTGCCCCATTTCCTCAGGAGTTCTTGGGCCCGTCCGAGCCCTGGAAGCTGGCGTCAGGTGTCCAACTCGTGAGCACGGCGCTAGGCACCCCCGAAACACTGGTGGAGCGCGGCTCCGGGGCTCCGTCGCCAGGCAACGGAGGCAGGAGAGGCGGGAGGAGCCCGGACCCGCGCAGAGCCGGGCGGATACAGGAGCAGCGCCGCCTCGCACCCGGGTTCTTAGGCCTTCCTGGCTGGGGCGGGGCCGGAACAGCTAAAGTTGCGGTGGCTGACCTGGCAAAGCCAGGCAGGGCGCGGCCCGCGACTCACCTGTCCCGCGTGGACCGTCGCGTGGACTGGACCCCTGTACTCCCACGGAGAACCTGCGGTCCCCGACGGGTGGCGGGCGCACGGCCCCTCCCACAGTCAGCCGGAGTCTGGCGGCGAAGGGCAGGGGCCGGGGCTGGGAGGGGACCCGGAGCCGTGCGCCTGCGACTCTGCTCGCTTCTCGCTCCCTCCCTCGCCGCTGGTCCCGGCCCAGCTCCCGCTTGCGGCTCGCTCAGTGCTCTGAGAGGAGCAGTCCGGGGACCCAGGTGCCGCGGCAAAGGGAGCGCGTGGGGCTGCAGAAGCCGGAGCCTAATGCCACCCTCCCTTCGCCCTGGTCACGCCGGGCTCTGCGGAGCGGAACGAAGCTGGGCGGAGCGCAGCGCGCACCGTTCCCTCGCTTTCCGAAAGGCCACCCTGGCGGCGGGGCGCCGTGACGCAGGCTTGACTCACGCGCGGGCCCGCGTCAATGCGAGGCTTTGGGACTGCGAGCGAGGCTCTGATGGCCGACGCAGGCGGAGGGGAGGGGGTTGGGCAGGAGGAGGGAGAGGGGCTACCCAGTGCACCAGCCTCTTGAGGCCCCTCGTCAAAGAGCCCAGAGCCTGGAGAGGAGTCACCAGGGCGTCTGCCCTCAGAGAGGAATTGGACCCCAATGGCTAAGGCCCTCCTGAGTCCTGGGCCTCATTTCTTCACTTTTTCAGGCCCAGCCCTTTCCGCCCTCCTTCATGACCTTGGTGGCACCCAAAGCGCCTGTTCCCCCTGCCCCGGCAACTTGCACCTTTCTGCCTTTGTTCCCTCTCCTTTCTCTTGGAATGCCTCTTCTGCACCAGGGCCCTTCCGTCCCACCTCCAGCAGGGCCACTCACTGTGCAATTCAGCTCCTCAGCATGTCCCTCATCTATTGGGCTCCTACTGAAGGCACGTGCTACAGGGGTTGAGATCACGCAGATGGTGGTAGGAAACCTCTGGGAGAGGCAGAGTGGGGTTTGCCCAGCAGCCACAAGACACGGCAGAAAGATGGAGGACTCTAGAAGATGAGGAAAGTGGGGGACAGTGGAGGGAGACTGGGCTCTAGGAAGACCTTATGGAGAAAGTGAGACAGGATCCTGGCCTCAGAAGGTGGAAGGAGAGAAGGGTGACCCTTGTGGCGGGCACAGCACGACAAGAGCAAAGCTACAAGAGTGTCGGTGTGCAGGGTCAGTGACTGCCGGAGCTGGAGCAGGAGTGAAGGTAGGGTGGTAGGAGCCATGCTCCAGAGACTTGGGGGGCTGTGTGGGGAGTCTGAAATGAACTATCTATGCTCTAGAGGACATTAAGGGGACCCTGGCATGAGAGACAGGTGTTTGGGAAGGATGGCAGGTGTAAGGTGTCTCAGTGGCCCTACTGAAAGGCAAAAAATAGGACCGCTGTCGTGAGCTCTGATGGCTCAGAGACTTTACCCTTGCTTTCTGACAAGTCAGCCTGCCAGTTTCCTGGATGCTGGCAGAAGACAGGAGACTCCTGGGCCAGAGACAAAGGACTTTACTACTCAAGGCACAGCAAGCCACTTGCGCTTCCCAGTCAAATCAGTCTACCTTAACTCCAAGTTCATGGGAGGAGCATGGGGCTGTGCCCAGGTGACACTGCACATGCAGGGCAACTCCGAGCTTAGGAAACCCCAACCTTCTACAAGGGGCTGCAAGCAAACCTGCCCAACCTCTGTCCCAGATGTTGTTGTACATATTGTCGTTATTATACGGGACAGCAAACAAACCTGCCTTCCACTGGGGAGACCCTATCTCCAGCTCCCAAAGCTGTCTGCCACGCAAACATCCTAAAAAGATAGTTCTGGAACAAAAAGCCATCGGTGCCTCTTCTTTTAGAAGCTCAACTAGGAGCACAGCCTTCTCAAGCTCGCAGTTTTGCCCCCCTCTTTAACAGGCGCCCCCTCACCCCTAGCCTCATTCCACATTACTCTCCCCCGGCCTTTCCCGCAGCCCACTGCCAACACCAGCCTCTCGCAGCTCTCCACTCGCCCACTCCGTCCTGACTCAGCCTTCCGCCCCCTCACCTCGGACCCTAATTCTTCAGGCCTCCTCTGACCATGGAGAAGAATTCGGTCAGCCTCCCAGGGGGACATTTCTTCTCCTTAGTGCCTTTGTCACAATTGGAGTTAAGTGCTTAACGGTGTGATAGCCCCCCGGTGATGTATATATACACTCCACAGGGCAGAGACCATGCCTGGCTTCATCACAGAACGGCCTCTCCATAAAGATCTGCTGAAACGTATGAGGGGGTTGCTTGAGGGATTGAGGGGGCGGTGCTGGGTGAAGGGGAGCAAAGGGGAAAAAATTGGACAACTGTAATAGCACAAACAATAACATATAATTTTTAAAAAGAGACAAAAAGAGATTTTCTGGAAGAATCAATAAAGAATGGTTAGAAATGTGGCTATCAAGTCCAGGAGAGTGGACTGGGGATGGACTTGGGGTCATGAGCATAAAAGGGGGTTGTGACGCAGAGAGAAAGAGAGTCCTCCAGGGAAGCGGGGAGAAGACAGGAGGACAGAGGCTGGGGCAGGAGACAGGGCAGAAGGGTCAGGAAATGGGACAGAGAGGAAGAGTCGAGGAGCAAGAAGGTGACGACCATCCCGGAAGAACCAGAGATGGCCGAGGAGGAACAGGCAGTGCAAAGCGCCCAGACCTGCAGGCAGGTGAAGAAGAGGCCTGGAAGTTGTCCTTGCCAGAATCACCCATGGGTGGCAGGCAGGGCACCATGTTGAAGACCCTGAGATGGAAACAGGAAGTGAGGCTTCCACCATGAAGTCTTCCGGAACCTTCCAGCTCTCAGTGGACTATCTAGAACACTGATTCTGCCTTTTACCAGGCCTATAGAAAGATGTTTAAGTTATACAGTTTAATATCAACAGTATGAGATAAGTACTATCAGAATCCCCATCTTACTAATGGGGAAACTAAGGCTTAGTGTGGTTAAATAATCTGTTCAAGTCAGAGAGTGAGGACTGTCCTGGTCCAAAGTCCTTGCTCTCAACCTTGACATTTAGGGCTGTAGAATGCAGGTCCCTCTCCATATGCCTACGCCCTGCCTACTACATTAGAGTGTGACGCTTAGAGGGCAAGACCTTCTTTACTCGTGCCCCTGTGCCTCGGGTCCCCAGCATGTGACCTGCACCCAGCAGGCGCTCAGCTCAGTCGGAGCTTGCAGGCTAGGCAGCCCCTCACTCCCAGCGAGTCGGACCCTGGTCACCTAAGTTGAGTCTGTGTTTCTCAGTATCTTAAAGGCACAAATGCTAAATAAGCTATGAGCTCACCTTTGTTCTCCATGGCACAATTATCCATTTTTCCAGCATTTCCCCCACAATTCTTTGACCACACTCTCTCCAAGAAGGGAAGTCTATATCGCCCCCTTTGAAGCTGGGCTCTGCAACTCCGTGAATAAGTACCACTGTGCCTACTATGTCTACATCCAGGCCATGCGACAACGGTAGCTTCCATCCATTCTCTCTCAGGACGCTTGCTCTTAGAGCTGAGCTCCCATTCTGTGAGGAAGCCCAAGCTGCCCACGGAGAGGTCCACACAGAGAGGAACTGAAGCACCAGGCTCCAGCCCTGGCTGTGCTCCTGACCCGCAGCCAGTCCCGCCACACCAGCCGTGGGAATGAGTGATCTTGGAAGCAGGTCCTCCAGCCTGGCGAAGCCTCCTCAGCTGGTGCTGCACGGAGCAGAGACAAACTGAGTCCTTCCCAAATGCCTGACCCGCAGAAACCATGAGAGAGGGAGAGAGATATAATTATTGTTTTAAGCCACTAAGCTTTAGGGTGTTTTGTAGCGCAGCAGTAAGTAACCAGAACAGCCCTGTAGTTGCTGAACAATTATGGAATTAGCAAGCAGGTCTGGCCCACGTGCTGCTCTCACACCTTTGAGGACCCCCCCCACCCCTGACTTGGAAGCAGTAAAGGGGCCTCTGCCTGCAGCGGGAGGTCACAGAGACCCCATCCTCCAGACGAATTGTGGTAGATCAGCAAAGAGCATGAGCCAACCTCGCCCATTTAGGGCACAAAGCCCAAAGCACAGCTGACAAGCCCCCACCCACCTCTGGTACAGCGTCTCTGCAGAAGACATGCTGGGCTCACTGCAGTTCCTTGAGAGAGGTGACCCTGCCGTGGCCTCCGAGGATCGAGCCAGTCTCTGTACCGGTGGAATTTTACCTGCAGGAAGGGGCAGATGCCAGGGTGACTTCCTGGGGGAAAGGGGAACTGGAAGCAAGAACTTGAGTCCCAAGCGTCTCCAGGGCTGGCCCACATCCGTGGCACTTCTGACTCCTTACTCCCCTTTTCTTGCCGGGGGCCACCGACCCTAACCAAAGGCGGTTTGCTCCTCTACTGAGCCCCTACCTGGTTACATCCTCTCGCCAGTCCACTGGGGCCATAGCTGCGGTCCTCAGGAAATGGGTGAGGAAGTGCTGTTTCAGCCCTGCCAGGCAGGGGGACAGAGCAGCTCGGTCCCTGCTGGCCCAGCGTGGCAGCAGCATAGCGCAGTTTGCTGCTCAAAGCCTGGTGCCTGTGGTCGTAGTTTGTAGCCCCGCCCCTCAGTGCCAGCTTGGGGCCCTCCGGGGCTGGAGTGTCCTCACCTGTGAAACAGGAATGATAGTAGTGCCCCCTTCACAGATGTCGACTATTAAATGTGATTTTTCCAAGCAACACCTTTATAATAGCCAACCTAGCACATAGTGAGGACCTCATACATGTACACTCTTGTTGCTGTGATGATGATGATGATGGTAAAGAGCTGGGCCAGGAGCTTGGAAGCAGCTGCTTCAGGCTCGGGCGCTTTGTCCTGGGGTCCTCTAGAGAAGGAACAGACCTTGGAGCCCAAGGAAGAAGCTTTGCCTTGCACGCCAGGCTGTCTAGAGGGTCACCTGTCCAGACTTGAGCCATGTGGCGAGGAGGGAAGAGTGAGAACTGAACAGGGAAGGGACTTCCCTGCGTAGATGCAGGACACCGCAGGCAGCTGGCCCTCCCCACCTGACTCGCCTGCTGCCAACCTCGGAGGGTGGCAGCCCTTCTGAAGGCACAGAGCCCACCTGCTTCGGCCGGCATGCAGTGGTCAGGCTTTCAGATCCAACCAGATCACTCCTGGGGAAAGTCCTCCGGCCAGTGCTTAGGTAAGTCAGCTCCTGGCTGCATGCGGGCAGGGTTCACAAATGCAAGGACAGTTTGCAAGGTGTAAAGAAGCTCCACAGCTTTTCTCTGCAGGGGCCAGAGCCTAACAAAAGCCCTGAAGCAGCCACCACTCCCACCCCACCACCCTCGAAGGTGAGAAGACAACCATGACCTTCGTCCAAATGAAAAGGGGACCTTGTTGGCACCTACAGGGTGTGTCCAGTCCATTCTTGCTCTGAGTATTACGTTGCTTGGAAGAGGGAATAGGATTACCAGCCTTCCTCTCTCTCTCTCCAAAGATTCAAGTAAGAATCTCTGCAGAAACAGCACAGATGAGTTCATTCTGTCCCATTGCTGTTGCTTCTCAGAATCCATTATTCTTGGTTCCATTGAAGTCGATACCAAAAGTGACTGGAGTTTACTTTATTTCAAGCTAAAAACTGAAGCAACGATGTGCAACGGCCGCTCAAACAGAAGCGCCACATTTCAGAAGCGACTGAAGTTCAAGCTGCATTTAATGGAATCGTAGCTGGTAGGTGCAGTTGGGGGGTATAACGAGCTCTCGCTTCCTGTCTGGAGCTAGAGGACCACTGCAAGGAAATGAAGGGCAAGAAGGAGCAGGATTGTGATGGGAGTTCACCACATCCCTGACCTATAGGCCTGGATCCAGCCAGGCTGTTTAGACGCTGTGGGCTCAAGGGACAAACGGGAGAGAAAGCTAGAAGGTGAGTGGATGTCTCTGAGGTGGAGCCTGGCACGTGAGGCTGAAAAGCCTCTGCTTCTCTTGGGAGGTAGCGAGGGAGCCACACAAATGCAGCCCAGGCCCAGCCTTTGACTTTACTTGGGACTCGTTGGTCTCGAAAGCGGCCTGTGAGTCTGAATCCACAGAGTCCTTATTGAGCAGGGTGGAGAGCCCCAGCTAATCACACGCTCGCATGAACATGCAGAATACACACCGGAAGGAGCGACTTCAAGGGACCCTCCGCTTCACAAAAGGACTGGCCTCCTCTCTTGTTCTGAGACAGCGTGATGTGCAGTGTTGGGTAAACCTGGGTTTTGATCCTACCTTACAAATGACCTTTGACAAATCAGTTTGTACCTCTGACCTTCAGATTCTTTATCTGGAAAACGGAAGGAATGATCTGCTCTCCCTCATCACGGGGTCGTCGTGAGGACTAACCAAGACAAGACCCTGCGCGTGAACTCGAGGCTGTGTCATGAGTGCCGCCATCACCCGTTGCTCCAAAGACGTGCCGGGCACTAATCTAACCACCCTACACTTCAGACCTCATTGAATTAAATAGCCACTTACCCTGGCGGGGGTGGGGGGTGTTCAATATAATGTACACTCTCCCCTTAAAGGCTGAGAGCTTCATTTAAAAAATAATTCCCATCTAAAAAACGTAAAGAAGAATATAACTCCGTAATGCAATTGGATACAAAATTAGCATATAAAATATCATAACCTTCAAATATACTAAGCAGCGAGAAGACATAAGAAAGGCTTCATCTGCAAGAGCAAGAACCAAAAAAGAAAAATGCCCCAAAGAGACAAACGCTGTGTCACCAACGCCTAGAACTGTCCTGCCCTGCGCTAGGTGTCTGAAGGCATCTGTTGAGTAGCTGCTTGAAAAGCAGGGGAGGTAAAAGAGTTCCTAAAAATCAGCCACAGGAGACAAGGATATGAATAGAAAGTTCATAGAAAATAAAAAACAAGTGACTCTTACACACATAAAAAGGTGTACCGCCCTGGCTGATGTAATTCAGTGGATTGAGCGCAGACCTGCGAACCAAAGGGTCGCCGGTTCCATTCCCAGTCAGGGCACATGCTGGGGTTGCAGACCAGGCCCCCAGTGGGGGAACATGAGAGACAACCACACATGGATGTTTCTCTCCCTCTCTTTCTCCTTCCCTTCCCATATTTCTACAAATAAATAAACTCTTTTTAAAAACATAAAAAAGGTGTACAATTTCATTCATAATGGAGAAATGCAAAACCATTTTTTAACCTACCATGTTGGCAAATCATTTTTTTCAAGAGGTCGATAACACACATGTGCTAATGGAAGAGTTTAATCGCACAATCTCTGTGGAAGATAATTAAACCATATTTATCACAATTACAAAGGCACATACCCACGGCCCATTAGTGCGTACCAGTGACTTTCAACCTTTTTCATCTCACGGCACACACAAGCTAATTCCGAAAATTCTGTAGCACACCCAAAAAAAATACTGTGTTTTTTTGCCAATCTGAAAAAAATGGGTATAATTTTGATTGATTTACAAAAAAATAATAGTAATTACCTACGCTTGGTGTTTCAAAGTGACTTTTCAAAAAATCAGGTGCCTATATTTGTACATAAGGACTTCTGGTACCAAGAATTGACCGATCAGACGCAACCTTATTATGCGACGTGACCAATGTGATGCAGCTCTATGATATGACCTACTATGGTTCAAGACAGGACATTCGCACCGGACAGCTATTGTTGCGTTGGCTGTTGTCATTTTTTTATTTGACAAGCTAAGGGAAAAGAGGCCAGTGCCCCTGGCTCAACAGTCAGGTGCTGCTTGTTCTAGAAACTGTTGAAAATCGCTGGCGTCTTTCTTCCAAGTTTTGAAGGCACAGGCTTTATGTGTTTCTGCACATGTGCTGTTTAAAGACGTTCATTTCAGGATACTCCTCGTGGCAGTGTTTGAAATGTTAAAAAAAAATGGAAACAATTTAGGTGCCTATCAACAAGGAACTATTTAAATGGCGTATGGTACCTCCATGCACTGAAATTCTTTGCAGTCATTAAAATGAACAAGTCTGGGGGTGGGTGGGGTAGGGGAGGGAAAGTGGAAACAATTGTGCTTGAACAACAGTAGAAAAATTTTTAAAAAATGAACAAGTCTGCTCTCTATGTGCTGACCTGGAAACATCTCCAAATGCAGTTAAATGAAATAAGGATGCAGAATGGCGGGGGAGGGTGTGGCCACTTGGGTATGCTGCCGGTGCTTGTAGGGAACCATAGGAACTATTTCTGGAACAACACATAAAAACTGGAGTGGTGCTTGCCTCTGGGGTGAGGAACTGTGTGGCTGGGGCAGGCACGGGAGGAAGATTTACCTCTTGTCCTATACCTCTAGAATTTCATACCGTATTCTGTACCGTGTACGGTACAGTCCATACATCTCTGTCTGCTGCTATACAAAATGAGACTTCTGGAAAGGGACGCCTGAGATTGGCCACCGTGGCTTCCTCTGCAGAGCAGATGGAGGCTGGAGGGCCCTGCAAAGGGAAACTGGTATTGGACTTACCTTGGTTTTCATTTTTCTTTGACCCTGTGCATTCATTACCTGTTCATTAAAACTGCAAGATGCATTTCTCCTTGCTCTTCTAGGCTGCCCCTCTATGCTGCTCTCTCCTGGGTCCCCTGGGTCCCGTCCTGTGTCTCCCTCCCCCCCCCCCACCCCTGTTCAGGCACACTCTGCAGGGGCTGAGATCAGACAGATCTGGGTCCTCATCTGTGGAATGGGGTTGACAGCAGCATCTCTACCATTGGACGAGACAACAGACACCCGTGAGTGCTCAATAACCAATAGTTACGGAGAGCATGACCTGCTTTTCTGGGACATGGCTGTAACTCCTGCAGGGCCAGGCGGCCGACCCCTTCCAAGTCCCGCTCTACACTTCCTCCGTTTAGCAGCTCCCTCCAGACTCAGAAGGAAGGAAGAAGTGGCCAAGCCTTTGAGTAGTCATAGCATCTTCTAAAATTTCCTGAGAGCTGCAAGGACATTCGTCTTGTCAGTACCTGGGGTGGGGGGGGGTGAAGGAGGGTGTCCCCAAACGCCCAGGTACCCAGCATCCTGGGGCCCCAAACTCCCAACCTGGGAGGAAGCCCTGTTTGTAAACAGAAGGGAGTGTGGTCTGCAGTAGTGAGCAGCAGCAGCTGGGAGGGGGTGCGGAAGGGGAGGTGCCAGGACACAGAGGAAGGGAGGGGGCTGTGCGCCCCCACCCAGATGTAAAACCTGCCTGCCCGCGGGGCCAGCGTGGAGCTTTCCTACCTGAGTCAAATATAGACCCATTTCCATAAAAGCACCAGACTGCTTCTATAAATACCTCAGCCAGTTTTCCGGGGCTCTCATGTGACTTTGATGCCTACCTCAGCTGCGGGGATCCGTCGCCATGGTGACCAGGCCATGTGACCAGCCGCTCTTCATTCATGGCAAGTTGCCGCATCCTGGGCTGGAGGTGGGGTGGTAAGGGGGGCTGGAGGGAGGGCGAGGAGAGGGAGGAGTTGAACAATGAATAAAGATCAACTACCATCGGTCCTGGGGGGCGACTGCAGAATTCTCACTTCACTGCAAGGACGCTCTGACAGAATTATTGATCTGTCCAAGCTGCCTGCCAGGGGAGGGACATTTTATTTGTGCAGCGATAGACATCTTTCTTGTGTTCAAGTCGGGGGGAGCAGAGGTCCAGGGCTGCACAGCACCTTACCAGTCCCCTGGGCCACTACCCTTGTTGTCAGATGAAAAAAATCAGGCCCAGCAAGGTGGAGTGGCTTGTCCAAGGTCACACAGCAAGGCAGTTGCTAAACTAGGGCAAGAACGAGGGTGCATGTCATTAACAAGCTCCTCTGCATGTGATTCAGACTCGGTTCTGGGCTGGGGGTGGCTCTGGGGAGTGGAACTTTAGGTACCTTTGCTCCCAGGTTAGCCCAGCTGGCTGGAGTCAGGGGGCCTTCTGGACGGGTGGAAACAGCTCATTTCGCCTGTACCAGGGCTCAGCCCTGATCCCCGCCCCCACCTCGGCTGATAAATGAGGAGAGAGGGCTGATAAATCACTGCGAAGTCCCTCAATGTCGAGCAAAGGTAGATGTCACCCTCGGTAATCTATGGGAATCTTTTTTCTTTTTAATCAGAACACCCCAGATCTGCCCCCATCTATCTAAGTCCTTCAAACATCCCGCTGTTCTTTGTCCTTCCTTGCTTGGTGCTGGGGAGGAGATGAAAAGGCAGGAAAAGACAGCCCTGGTAGAGCTCCCTGCTTACGCGCATACAGAGAAGCAAACAGAAGAGAAGCTTGTTAAACACGAGCTGCGTTCCAGGGACAGTCAGGTCTGGAAACAAGGTGGGTCACAGAAGTCGAGGAAGGCTTCCAGGAGGAGTGGGAAGGAAAGCCCAGCCTAGCAGGTGGATGGGAAGCCTTCTCAGAGATGCCTGGTGGTGGCACAGGCGCTGGGTGTTTGGGCAGAGGGACAGTGCTCTGGCTGCCGTGGGCTGAGGGGACATGCCGGCCAAGCCTCGGGGTAGGACGCTGCTGACGTCAGACCTGACTCATGCGGTCCAGTCACAGGCGCTCAAGTGGCCAGCGGTGGAGGGTCCAGGAGGAGACGGATTCAGATTAGACAAAGAAACGCTTGCCTTGAAATATTCCGGAAGGAGACGGAGAACAAAAGCAGACTCTACCACCACTGGGCCTTGGGAGAGATGTCCAGCAGGCCCCACGAAGATGGAAACCCACTGGAGACTGGTGGCAGCTGGAGTGGTCCAGGGCAAGGCTCCGTCTCCCTTATTTGTCTCCTGTGCCATCTCCACAGAGCTGAGGACACAGCCATCCTGCCCGGTCCGACCGAGGGTTAGCCTGCCAAACAGTGGACTGTCCCCACCTCAAAGGTGAGAACAGTTAGTCTGAGGAGGGAGGCTGGGCCAGCCTGTGTGTGGTCACAGCCAGCTGGGACCCAGGTGAGCTTACCAAGACTGCCAGCTGCCAGAGTCCAGAGACAGTGCCACCCCCCTTCCATTGCCGTCCCCAGCTCAGAGCAGGGCCAGGGACCGGAAGCTCAGTCACTCATGGCTGGGTGGTCTTAGCGCAGGGGTGCAGGCAGAGCGCCGCTTCGGAGACAGACCTGACTCAGTTCAGGCTCTGTCCCCTGCTCGTGTGGCCTTGGGGAGCTTGTTGAGACTATGGGCCTCAGCTGCTTGGCTGTGAAAGGGGACAATGTTACCTACTTTGAAGAGCAGCCGTGAACATTGGAGACAGCGGTTACAGAGTGGCTGGCACACAGAAATGATTTTAAAACTCATCGCCTCAGTTCCAGCCGGTGGGTGACGAAGTACAGGTCCTCGTGGTTGGGTACACAGCTCCTATAGTCACTCGCCCCAGAATTCTCCTGGGTCTTCCCACCTGGCACCTCCCTGGGCCCCATCGAGTCTGCTTCAAAGCTCCTCCCACTGGGCTTCACTCTTCAGAAGCCTTTCTGTCCTTCGAAGCCCCCTTTCAATGCCACTGTCTCCTGCTGTCCTGCCTGGTCCTCTCCAGCTCACAGGAGGTCCTGGGGTGACTCTGTCAGTACCGGCCACTGGCCACAGTGCCTTCCTTCCGCACAGGGCGCACCCCACCTTCAATCACAGCAGTAACAAGAACTATCATTCTGGAACACCCTTTACTGCGCCGAGAACCTAACACGCCTAAGACTCGGAGAGGGAGAGAGGCTCGTCTGCGGTCTCACAGCTAAAAGGTGGAGAGGGCGACATAACCCAAGTCCACCAGGTTCCACAGCTCCCGTGTCCTCACTGTGGCTCATCCTCTTACCTGACCATCTTCACGCTGTCTCATGAGTTCATAAGCCAGTGTGATGTGGCAAAAAAAACCACAGAGCCTGGAGTCAGCTAGAAATGGGTTCAAGGCTCACCTTCACCACTGACCAGTGGAGTGGGCGCCCTTGTCTATGTCCTTGACCTCTGCAAATCCATTTCCTCATCTGGAGTTGTGAGCGGCTCAGCTGGATGCTATGACACACAGCGACGGGCCAGCTGGTGGCAAAGTCAGATCTAGAACTCAGGGCTCCTACACCCAGTGCTCTGCCTTCTCCCTCGCTCCCTGCTGTTCATGCTGAGTCTCAGGAAGGAGTTGGGACCGGGGCCAGGAAGCCTCCAACCATGGAGGAATTTGCTTTGAAGACAAAGGATGACTGACTCCTGGCAGGGAGAGTCGCCCCTATCTCTGCGCCAGACAAATGGGAAGCTGCCACACAGCCCGTGATAAATCTTTTTGCTAAAGATGCTGCACCGCTCTGGGCCGGTTACGTGCAGTCTTTGGACGTGAGACAAGTCAATTACTGGGACCAAGTTCCCAGCACTGAGCAGAGACATCTTCGCTGAGTGGCTGTCACGGGGCCAGAACTTCCCCAGGGACCTGACTGGGAAGCAGGTCCACTTTGAATTGGATGGGGGTGACTGCACAGTAGTGGGACCTGCCAAGAAGCCCCACAGGTAAGGGGTCCCCCAGTCCCATTGTGATGGCTGCCCTCTGTGTTTGTCCCTGAAGCCACCACAGGGTGCTGGGCCAGCCAGGATCAGTCTGCCCACGTTAGGATCACCAGCCTCACGTGCCCTCACTCCCAGCTGTCTGGATTTGGGGAAATGAGTCACCCTCTGTGCTGAAAACAGACCTGCACACAGGGCCTCGCTTCCCTGCCCTAGTCTCAGAAGCACTTCCCCTGTACCCCAAGGTGCTCCTTACCTGAGCCCTGAGCCCTGAGCCTTGCCAGGTCATCACTCTGTTGCCCCGCTTCCCCCCCGCCAACCACCACCACCACAAAAGCATCTCCAACATGGCAGCTTGCTGAGGCAGACCCTGAAGCTGCTCCAGACCAGCAGATCTGGCCTCCCTCAACCACCCAAACCCCAAATAAAGCTCACGCTGGTCCTCTGAGGCCAGAAATTTTAAACCTAATATGTTTGTTGCTCCAAAAGGGTCTTCCCCGGCTCAACGGTGGCGTTCGGTGTTTCCGGAGCAAGGTTTGAGGTCCTAGCAAGGACTCTGACCTGGGAAGTGTAAGCCTCACTAACTGCTGTGACTTTGGGCAGGTTGCTCACCTTTCTAAAAAACGTAGCCAGCGGTTCTTCCTAGCTCCAAAAAGTGCTAAGATTCACCCTCGGGGTTTCCAAGAAGCCAGCTGGAGGTGGCTGCAGCATAAGATGAGGGGGCGGGGGTGGTAAGAAATACAGAGGGGAATTAAATGCAGAGGGCAGTGGTCTGAATCACAGAGAACTTGAATGTCATGCTTCAAAGCTGAGGTTTCATTTTAAAGCTCACGGAGGACTGGGGAATATTTTTAAGCATGGGAAGTAGAGTTGCCAGATTTAGCAAATAAAGAACACCAGACATCCAGCCAGATGTATACCGGGCACTCTGCACTTCATTTGGCAGCTGTGCGTGGATGGGGGCAGCGGAGAGAGCACTTGGCCATTGAGTGGAGAACGTACCGGAGGTGACGAAACGGGGGGCAGAGGGACCACTGGGAGGTCGTTATCACGTCCCAGGCAATAGCCACAGAAGGTAATCTTTGTTGGGTGCCTGTTTTTTGCCAGGCGCTGTGCTAGGGATTTTGTGTGTATGAAATCATCAAAGTCTCATAACCAGGTGCGGTACCTGGCATCGGTCCCATTTTACAGGTGAGACCACCACACAGAGAGGTGCAGTGGCTTGCCCAGGTCACACAGCTAGTTAGTAACAGAACTGAGATGGGAGTCCCAGGCCCACATTGCTTCACCACTGAGACATAGTGCCACCCCTAGGTGCCAGGAGAACCTGACCCCAGGCCATGCAGTGGGAACTGGGTGACAGAAGCAGTTTCGAATTGAGCCCGAGTCCCTGGGGTGGGGGATGGGATATGGTGACTGGAGAAGAAGGGAGAAGGGAGGCTTGCCAGTCTGGCTGTATTCAAGTTCTGGGTTCAGATCACTTGATAACTTTCTAAGCAGGAAGAAAGGCTGGTAAGGAAAAGAACCACCAACAATTCTGGGCATTGACTAAACACCAGGAGACACCATCGACAGGGTTTGAGAGGAGAGGGGTGTGAAGGGGAACTCGGGGCTCTGGCTGGGAGGGCTACGTTAACCAGAGAGAGCATTTGGGAGGATGAGCAGTGTGGGGGTCTGCACCCCCAGTATGGGGATTCGGAGACAAGATGAGTTCAGTCCATCATGCGCTAAACTTACCGGATGCAAGACAATGAGGCCATCGGGGTCCAGAGAGGTTAGGTGACTATCAGGGAGTCACACAGAAGGTAGATGTTACAGCAGGAACTGGAACTGAAGTCTCTTGATTGTATCTGGGGTGCCTGGCACAGAGCCCTAGTCTAGGTTCAAGAGTGGGGTGAGGATGGAGATACCCCCAAACACAGTATTGGAGGCCACTGTCCAATGCCCGTTCAGGCATGCCTACACACTCAGCTCTGGGCTAGGTCCTCCCCTTCAGCTCTGAGACTCTGCCGCCAAAGCCGCCGGCCAGGCTGGGCCCAGTTTTGGGCGCTGTGAGCCAAGGGAAGTCTCTCTGCAGAGGGTTATCTCCATCTGTGAAAAAGGGAACGACATCCACAGCAAAGTCGTTACAAGGATTGAAGGAGCGAAATAAATGGGAAAGCGATGCCCCGGGCACTTGTAATTTGTGACTGTGCAATTAGCCGGCTCTCCTGCCTCTGCCACTACCCGACACCCCTTCCGTCCTGCTCCATCTTCCTCCTCACCCTGACAACTCCACCCTCCCACAGCCTCATCTTCCCTCCCTCGTTGGAGGCCCTGGGCAGAGCCAGGTCCAGGGAGTGTCGGCAGAGGAGCCGCCTGGAGACAGCTCACGGCCTCCGGCCCAACCTGACCGGCTCCCCCGCGCCCCACCCCCCATTTCCACTCCTGCATGCACAGGGCAGCCCCCCACCTCCTTTCTTCCAGGTGATGCACCGTGGACTCCCTCCCTCCACATCCGCCCCCTCCCCCACCCGTTCAGGGAGCCCCGCCCACTGTTGCCCAGGGAACCGCCAGAGGTGGCAGAAGGGAGGACAGGAGAGGCATGAGGGGATGGGAAGGCCTGACAAAGTACAAAGCCTGTCCCTGGGGACGAAGCGAGGGACTGACGTCAAACTGAGGCTGAAAATATAGTCTAGAAAGTCACGCGGCTCCATGAAAACCGAGCTGCTTGCCCGCCAAAGACTGGAGAGGGGGGAAGAGACACAAACCACAGCCCGTTCGAGTCCCCACTCAGGGCTGGCCCCTGGGACCCTCTAGGATGCCTGCTGAGAGGTCTTGAGGTCACCAATGCCCCATTCACGGACCAGAACACCCCACACCCCAGAGAGCAGCTGGTGTCCTGAGACTGGAGGGGCACAAGGTTCTAGGGGTGGCCCACCACCCCTCTCCCACCCTTGCCCCTTTCCAGGGTGACTCGGGCAGCCTCAGTCAGTGGGAACACCTAGAGGGCCCAGAGAGCCAGGACCAGTGCCTCTGTGTGGGGTCCAGGTCCCTGCTGGCACTGAGCTGTGACATCCTTGTCTCCAGGGAAGACTGCCTTCCTATCTCATTTTCTCCTCCCACTCACCACCCCCCTCCACCCCCTCCAAGGACTTAGGAGTTGCCCCTTTCCTACAGGAGAGGCTGAGGTCTTAAGTTCTTGAGCGGCCTGGTACCTGCAGGCAGCCTATGTCACCAAGGCCCCAGAATCCTCTGGGGCACGTAGTCCTAAGAGAGAGACTTCCTGCCATTCTCAGACATCTAAGTGTCCCCCTTGGACTGGTGTGAATGGGGCAGAGGACCCCTAGGCCCTGAGGGCTGGACCTGGGCTTGGGGCTTTCTGACAACCAGGGAGGGTGACATCAAAGGCAGATATCCCCACCCCCATCCCTGCCCCTACCACCCCCCCACCTCCCACCTCTCCCCACCCCCCATCCCCAACCCTCCACCCCCACTTCTCGGCTCTCCTTAATCTCCTAAGAAGTAAAACAGTCCCAGGAAAAGTGACAGGGGTTTCCTCCCAAATTTTTCACTGCTCTGTAGCAATAAAGACGAGAGCATTTAAGCTATTTTTAAAAAATAAAGAAAACGTGCTTTCTCTCATCCTGGGGTTGGAGATCGAGACTCATACGTTCTGCGTGCCTTCCTGTCACTGTCTTTCCTGCTCCGGCCTTCCAACCTCCCTTTAACCCCGGCTCCGACCTTGTCCGCCTCTGCATCTCCCCACTTCACTCCCCACCCCCAGCAGGACCTCTCCACCTTAAGTGGCTCTCCCCTCTGAGCTTCTCCACAGACAGCCCCCCTCCCTCCGCCCCTTGGGGTGCAGGGCTCTTCCCCAGCAGAGTCCAGCCCAGCCCAGCCCACGTGGTCATGGAGCCTAACCAAACGGCTCCCTGGGGATGGCAACCAGGCTCCTGCTGGTGCCCTAAGAGCACTCCATCTTCCCACAGGCCCGGGGCATCTGCCTGAGCAGCAGCTTCTCTCCCGAGGCCTGTGAGCCTGAGATTGCCCAGGACGGCCACGTCCAGCCAGGAAGGCCGACTCCAGCCAGCAGCTTCCCGAGGTCTGGCATTAGCTGTCCCCCTGCCCTACACCCCACCTGTGGACTTGAGCTCCATGCGGGGAACGGGAAGGTTGTGATTGCCCTCTCTTAACTGCCCAGCCCAGGGGAGACACACAGATGCTGGAGCCCTCTCTGTTATACCAACTCTGTCACCAAAGCTCCCTGAGTCCCTGTTCTAGTGCGTGTGTGTGGAAGGAAGGGGGCGTGCAATGGAATTGGTCAGGGAGACAAAGTAGGAGGGGGCTAGAGAGCATCATTCAAGTTTAAGTAGCAGCAGTGGCCTGAGGTGGTCTGGATGCGAGGAGGGGCCTCCCCCTGCCCTCTCTGATGGACAGGGCCTTTGATCCTGGGGTCCTGCGGTTCATAAATAAAGTCGGGGCACGGGTGCGCTGGGACTTCTCCGGGGGCAGCTGGCTGACAAGGTCATCTCGTCAGGCAGACCAGGACTCACTGCAGTGGGCTGTGACAGGTTTAAAGCCGGCCAGCAGACAGTAGTTACCTCAGATTTATCACCGAGCCACGAGGGCAGAGGGAGCTGCTAAAGGCTGCCGGGGAGCCCTTAAATCACGGTGATGGGAAAGGCTGTTGGAGGGGGTGCAGGGCAGATCAGTGGGAGCCATCCTGGAGGCTGGGGCTTCTTCTTGCCGGCCCCTTGGGTTGCAGTCCTTTCCAGCGGGGGATTTACAGCCTAGAGCTGAGTAGCTGCCTGGTAGCTGCTCAGGAGGAGCCAGGGGGAGGAGGGTACCTGGGGCCAGCCGAGCTGGTCTGGGCAGAGCCGTGCCAGGAAGTACAGGGACTCAGCACCCAAAGCGCTGGCTGCTGTGACTGTGAGAGGTGGCTCGCTGCCACGGCTGACCGTGCCTGGCCAGTCCCACCTGCCCGGCAGCGTGTCCGTCAGTGCGCAGCCCCGTGTGGGCAGCTGTCTGCGCCTTTTCTCTGGCTGTGGTCTCTTTTAAGGTTTATATCAGCAGAAAAGTGCATATGTGCAGTGAGGCCATTTTACACAGTACCTGAGCCCTGGGCTGGGTGGAGGCACCTAAGGATCAGTAGTGCACATGTGGCAGGGGTGGGGGGGACATACCCAAGGACAGTGGGATCTGGGTCCCACCTGTCCACACCTGCCCACTACCTGCATCTGGGTAAAAATAAGAGAAAAAGATGCGAGAAGACAGGAGAAAAGCTGGTGGTGTTAGTACAAGGGCAACCACCGATGAAAGGAATGGGCGGGGAGAGAAGGGGACAGGGCTGGGTGGCAGGGGACATAGGAACAGAGAAAGAGCTGAAAGGAAGCACCCAGATGTCCACATGACACAGCCAACTTGGCCCAAGTGTGGCCAGAGAGAACGGGAAGGAAAGGGTGGAGAAGAGATGCAGGAAGAAAAGCAGAAAAGACAGGAAGAGGAGAAAGGTGACCCAAGAGGGAAGGAGGGGCGAGACAGTGGAGGGAGCACCATCTGCTCCCAAGGGCACCAGGCCCAGGCTCTGCAGCTGCTCTTGCCTCAGTCGTGTGCGTGCACGACAGCTGGTGGTGTAGGACCCTCCCCCAGGGCGCTGGCCCTCCGGTCACCTCCCTGCCACAGGCTGGCCGCCATCCAGCCCAGCTCAGGCCATAGGTAGAGTGACCCAGTCTGGGGCAGGGACCCGGAAGGCCAGCATATGCTACCTTGGAGAGTCTCCACAGAGAAGGGATCTCTGTCCTCAGACAGATGTAGGCTGACTACACGTGCAGGCACCCTTGCAAGCCCAACAGCCACCCAGCACACAGACATGCGTCCCATGTGTCCCTTCCCACGTCCCTACATATCCTATAGACACCCCTGTCCCGATGACAGGGGGCAGGCGTCACTCGCAGAAAACACAGTCGGTCCCGGCCCTCCAAGTCCCGGCAGCACTTGAGGTTCCTGCCTCTGCAGCCTTCCTTTCTGCCCTTGAACGTGTTGTGTGGGATCTTCCCGCTGAGCTGTCCGGGCCAGGTGAGTCAGCTCGGCCCCAGCAGCCTGAGCCCCGAAAGGCATGGTCTGGACCCGGGCACTGAAGTGGGACAGAGCCCACAGTACCTTCCTGCTAACCCTGCTCCACCGCGGTAGGCCCCATGCGGCGGGTGTGAGCGGCTGGGGGTGTCTGCGTGTTTGTGGCCATGCGCCTGAGGAGTGTTTCCCTGTCTGTGTGTTTCTGAGCATCACGAGGCACCCAGCAAGTTCAGAGGCTGGGGTGCTGAGCCAAGCGACAGATCTCCAGTTGTGACATGGGAACCTCTGGGTGTCAAGAAAAGTCCCTCAGGGGCCCTTTCCGTCCTTCACCAGCTCAAATGCCACCTCCTCCCTGAGACTCAGCTGTGCTCCCACAGCACCTGGACCGAACCTGACACTTTAGTTGGCTTATTACCAGTGATCCACTCATTCATGCAAAATATGTGACACAATCACCACCTGCTGTGGTGGACAGACCTCTGATCGATGTCTGGGCCTTCGTGAGGTCCCCTTGCTCTGAATGTGGGAAGGGCCTATGACTCTCTGGGGCTCTTGGAACATTTAAAATCCCTCCTTCTCCAAGATCTGCGAGCATTTTCATCTCGAAGAACAATCCCCAGCCCCATCGCTCAGGACAACGGGCAAAAGTGACATCACTAGGTAACAGCACATCGCCGCAAGTCAAACCTGGACAGCAGGGGGCGCACTTCTCTGTAACCTGCCTTCACTGGAGACAGGCTCTCTCCTCGACCACCAACCTCAGTCCCTAGCACATACTAGGACCACCATCCATGTATATTGATGGAAGAATAAAGGACTGATGGCCTCGCTGGGGTGTCTCAGTTGGTTGGAGCGTCATTGCCCAACCAACAGGCTGCAGGTTCGATTCCCAGTCAGGGCACATACCTCGGTTGCGGTTTGATCCTGGGGTGGGGGAGGCAGCCAATCAATGCTTCCCTCTTGCATCGATGGATCTCTCTCTCCTTTCCTCTCTCCCTAAAATCAATTTCTGAAGAAAAAAGTGTCCTCAGGTGAGGATAAAAAATAAATTTAAATAAAAAAAAAAAGACTGATGAGATAACGGACGAACCAGAAAGACTGTTTTTCCGGGAACCAGGGCACCAAGGGGGGTGGCCTGCGGGTGACACGGGACGGAGCTAGGAGAGGCCAGACTGCTCTGTGGACAGGCGCACCACGCTGGACACCGGAGGTGGTGGCTGTCCCCAGATGCCTCCCGCTTGAGCAAAGTTGTTACCTGTGGGGGCTGCGTGTCCTTCCTTGGTAGGAGAGAGGGGCTATGGGCTACAGGTTAAAGAGTGTCATCCCCATCCCACCGTCCCTCGAGCAGTGACAGCAGGAAAGGGCCCAGGGAGCCTTCAGCTGACTTGTTGGCACAGATTTGAACCCACCTTTGGAACACAGGGAACCTGGGCACGGGGCCGGCTGCCTATGGCAGGCAGCCCACGAGCTGGGGACCTCCACACAGAGTGGGACTCGAACCCACTGCTGGGGTGTGAGGGGCGACTCTGCCTGTAGCCTCCCCGAAGACACCACCTAGTTCATCCAGGAGGGGACAAAGCCTGTCACCCCTCAGTGGGAAATGCAGCCTTGAGGAAGCCTGTCTTTGGGAGAGGTGACAGACAAGTTCTCGCTAAGCTCCACGAGCTAGTGTGCCCTGTCCTGTCTCAGCTTTTGTGGGGACAGGAGCCGGGGTGGGAGGGGGCTTGGGAGGACAGGGTCAGGGGTGGGAGGCAGCCAAGGCACAGAAGGACAGGACAACTTTCCTTCCTCGTGGTTTGGGGCTGGAGTCCTGCTCCGCTGCAGCGTTGGGGATAGAAGCAGGAGAGGTGGCTGCTCTCAGCCAGTACTGACATGCCCACTAACCAGAGAGAAAAATAAAGGCTCCCCCCATCCTTCGGGCCAGCTTCTCTCAGCAAAGGAAATAAAATGGTCCACTTACTTTTATCGCTCACAGATTTCCTGGGAAATGGGCTATTAGTTCCCCTAATGCGGAGATAATGGGCTCATCCCCCTTGCAAATGGCACAGCCCCAGCACAGCCAGCAGGAGGCCTCTTCTGCTGAGGAGGACCCAGGGCCTGGCAGCAGGTGGGAACCAGGACCCCTTGGGGAACCCAGGGGCAGGCTGGGGCTCCCACAGCCCCCACTTGCATGTGCTGGCTGCAGCCACCCAGGATGGAGTCCTTCCTGCCCCAGGAACAGTCACTTCTGTCCTCGGAGGCCCTGACTGTCCTCTCCTCTTGGCTGATGGGAACAGGAGATGGTCCTTAGATGAACGAGGGTGTCTCTCGCTCTGGGATGGGGGAAGATCGCTACTAAGCAGGTTCACAGAGCCAAAGAGAGGGTTCCAGGGGTCTCTCCCTGTCTCTGTCACTGGCCTCACCCCAGAAGACACCACTCAGTTGTACAGTGTTCATGTCTAACCCTCACCAACCCCTAGGGGCAAGTGGCCACTCTGAGAGTGAGCCTCAGGCAGGAGGAACAAGGCCATGCAGCAAGGTCAGGGTGGAGCTAGGACTGGACTCGAACCCCAGCCCCAAAGGTCCAACACAGAATGGGAACGTATGCCTCGCTCGTTTCTTTCCAGAAACTATTTTTGTCCCCTTCCCTCTGCCTCCTTTACCCGGGACGGAGTCACCACAGTGAAAGCACTTCAGGGACCTTGCTGGGGGACCAGGTTCTCAGGGAATTCCCGCCCCCCCCATACACAGGGTGGGGGGCTCCTCAGCTTTGACAACGGCCACTTTCCCACACCAGGAGCAGAGAAAAGGGCAGGACTGGCCCCTCCCAACTGAGGCCAGGGTCCTGCAAGGTGGTAGCTGGCGCCTGGGCCTTTAGTCACACAGGCCGTCCTCGACTTTCATGTTGCTGCTTCACTTGTCACTGATGCCCTGTCCCTCCATCTGGGCTGCACGCCTGGGAAGGCAGGGATCCTGCCTGGTGCCATTTTGCCCTCTGGGAGCCTGGACCGTGCTGGGCAGGTAATGGGGCCTCCATGACAGCAGTGGACGGGTGAGTTGGGGCCAACGTGGGACGTGGCTCTGTTCACTCTGGACACCGTGAGTGGGACTATGCAAACCGCCCTTTCTGCCTCAGTCTCAGTTTCCTGCTGCTTCTGGTCTATAGGCATCTCCCTGTGCCCTCCAGGCCTGGCACACAGTAGGTACTCTCTTTCCACTCCTCCTTCAGTGGTCCCTGTCCCTGAAGCTGTGAAGGCACAAGCAGGCAGACGGCAGGAACAGCCTGACCCAGAGGGCAAGCGGCAGCTTCCTGCCATTCCTCTTCTCTTGGCTGTCGGGGCCGGCGGGTCGGCTCCATGGCCCAGGGATGAAGGAGGGTGAACGCACATTACCTTCCTGTTCCAACGGAGAGAGTCTGTCTAGAACCTTGAAACTTTGCTAACAGGGTACTAAGAGGGTGCTGGACGTGCTTGGCAAACTGCCTAGCCCAGGAAGCAGTGCCAAGCCTACAAGGGGGAGGTAGCCTTTGGCTACCCTTTTGGGCTGCCCAGGGTCATCAGAACCCCTTCTAGGGGGTGGTGATGGGTGGACTCATTCCATGTTTCCGAGGCGGAACCACAGGCCTGAGAGTAGACAGAGGGGTCCAAAAGCCCTCCAGCTGCATCAGAGTTTCAAAAAGGGGTAAGGAGACAGCAACATCAGTAGGAACTACTGGGGAGTCACCACGGAACACAGGGACGAGACTGGACAAATTTGAGTGTGCAAATGAGTAGGATGGCTGGTTTACTGATCAGTACCCCCCTCCCCGACCCCCTCCTCTTCTCTGGGCACCGAGGCCACAGTCTCAGACTCTTCCTCTCCTGCCGGCTCCTCTAGTGGCTCCTCCTCGGTCAGGAGGTCCCGTGCCAGCTGCTCCAGGTGCCCCAGGCTTATCCTCCGCAGGCGCTCCTCATGCTCCAGCCTCAGCAGCCGCAGCACCGCCTTGGCGTCCTGGGGCCCAAAGTGTTTGGCGAGGACCCCGCGCAGCTGGTGCCACAGGGGCTGGGGCTGGAGGGCCTCCGCAGGCACCGTCTTCTCGGGGGGCCGCATGATGACGTTGATGGAGGCATTGGGCCCGATGCAGTAGTCGGAGAGACGCTTGTCATCGGCCAGAAGCTGGCCATGGAAGAGCAGGTGCTGCCGCTCCTCGGGCACCTGCAGCCGCTCCGATACGAGCTTCTTCAGGGCGGCCACGCTCTCCTGCCCTGACACCTTCACGCTGCATCTCCGGCCCAGGAGGAGCTTGACCGTGAGGAACATCGGTGGAGAGCAGAATCAGGAGGGACCCATGCTCCGATGGCTGCCCTGAGGGTGAAGGGGCCTGCAGTAGGTGGCCGCTGCTCCCTGTCAATGGAGGGCGGTGGCCCCACAAGGCCAAGAACCCAGCCTGGGGGGCAGCCATTGGCTAATGCACAGTGATGTCACAAGGGCACAGGAGAGCTCTAACTTTAGGGACATTAGAGGGACATTTGGGACGTAGAGTGTCCTTCCTTTGTGAGGGGGGAAAGGAGGAGAGAAGAAGAAAATAGGGGGTCAGGAAAGGAAGCAGAGGGTGGGGAGAAGGAAGAGCAGGATCGGGTATGGGAGGGCCCAAAGGACAAGGCAGCGGAACGGAAGTCGGCCACTTGGATCCATTCAACACACACGCATCGGGATCTGCTCTGTCAGGGCCGGCCCGGCAGAGAGATCACGTCGCAGTGGACACTCCTGCCCTCAGGGGTTTCCATCTGTGAGCCGACGGCCTAGCACTCCAGTGTCTTCCTTCTGTCACGCCCTTCCCATGCTCTTTTGGACTGGCTTTTCCAGAAGCCGACCCTGGGACAGAGATTCCAGGGCATGGATTTCATTGGGAGGCGACCCCAGGAAGCACCAGTAGGAGGTGTGGGAGTGAGCCCGGGAAGCGGGGAGACCGCCAGTTGCGTTGATGAGCAGGCTGCCTTTGTGGGCCACTGGGCGCTCTGGGTGACCTCTGAGGCAGGCATTGCCTTCACCTCCATTCGCTAGAGAGACAGTGGGGCTCAGCCTAACCATCGGGCAAGCAAGCAACACGGCACTGGTCTTCCCCGCCCCCGCCTGCTGCCTCCTGAAACCCTAAACAGGCACCCAGTGGTCCAAGGTGAACAAGGGAAGGGACACTTCTGGGGACTTCATGGTGTTGGCAACTTCTGGTGCATCAGGAGTTCTCAGTCCCACTTGTCAAGTCTCCTGGGTCAAGTCCTCATGTGGTCTGACACAGGTCACTTTGTGAGGACAGCATTCTTGTCTCATTTTAGAGATGAGTGGGCATGGAGAAGACCTCGAAGATGTCCCACAGTGGCTGGGTGATTTTGCCAGGGGTCCCTTTGGCCAACAACCCCCTCTCCTCTTATCCCTCTTCCCCTCCCGAATTCCTCCTTTCCCCTGCAGCCCGGAAGGCACTTGAATGACTCTGTTGACAACATCCTTGGACTTCCCAGGCCTTGCCTCACCCCCAGCGCCCACCCTGACCCCTCTCCACCCCTCGCCAGAGTTGCTCCAACCTCCACCCCTCTCTTCTGGCCCTGGCAGCCTCCTGGGACAGCGGAGAAAAACACCCAGGGATACCACAAACTCAGTTGGCCTTCTCCCTCCCCTGCCACATGGTCTCACTCTCAGCAGGTAACCCACATCCTCATCCAGAGAAACTAACTTCTCAAGTCAGGAATTCCCTGACACTTGCCCCTTCTCTCCCCTAACCGTGTGCTGCCCAGACCAGCCACACCCCCACCTCCCTGCTCCCTCTCCCCTGCCAGCAAGTCTTCCTATTTCCGTTCTCCTGCAAACATCCCCCAAATCTGCGACCCACAGACTGCCCCCTGTGGCTCAGCACCTATGGATCCTCTCCTCTGTCCAGTCCCTCCTCCATGGGCCCGTTCCTGCGACAGCCAACACCTGAGTGCACACCACTTTAATGCTCTTTGCCTTGGCAGTCAAAATCAGCTGCTCACACTGGCCTCCAAAGGTGTCCTGGCCTGGCTCTGCTTCCCCTAGCCTTCACTCCAGCCACACCCACTGCCACTTCCTCTGCCTCCTTGTCCCATTTGGACTCTTCCAACCCATCCTGCAAAACGTGGGTTTAAAACTGCTTCCTCCAGGAAGCCTTCCTTGCTTTCCCCAGTTCTGGACAGAGGTAATCCTCCCTCCCCTTGTACCACTTCGAGTCCCCTTGAACTTCCCTGTGTGGATGCACCCAGGGAGTGGGTCTCCTATGTCTTTGTATCCCCGCCTCCAGCACACAGGGCCTGGCCCACAGAAGGCCGCAAAAACATGTCTGTTGAAGGAAGATTGAAACTTAGACTTACTGAGCCTTGCAGAAGAAGGTGGCTGTGGAAAGATATAATAAACCTGCCTGTCTCTGTCCCTCACCACTCTCTTCTCCCCTAGAGATGAAAATCCAAAATTACATTAAAAATAAATCAAAGTGATCCCAGTCTTTACCAAAGGATCTTCTGTAGTATTCTTTAAATAACCAACTCCCTTGGTGCATTTGAAATAAGACAGAATTTGCAAGTATGCATACAGCGCGTAGGGCCCCGTGACTCCGTGATGGCAGAAGGAGCAGAGGTGAATGAGGTCCCCCTGCTGCCATCTGGGAGCTCCCAGCCTCTGGAGGAGGGGACATGTGGTAGACAGACCTAGGGAGGGACATGACTGGGGACATACCATGGGAGACGCCCAGAGCAGAGCAGAGCTAATCCAGAAAGGCTTCCTGGAGGAGGGAGGCTTGGGTAATCTTCTAAGAGCTGAAAGGAAGGTGAAATGGGACTTCTGAGGACAGGACAGGAGCCAGAGCTCTGGGCGTGCGGGAAGAGGAAGCCCGGCCTCTCCTCCTCAGACTCGTCTGCCCAAGACACCAGCAGCCGTGGGGAAGACACGTCAGGCCTGGGCTTCTAGAAGCACAACTCGGGTCCCATGTCTCCAAGGCCAGTGGCCACTTGCAGGCAGGTTCCCCTGTGACAGGGGCTGTGAGGGCCACAGCTGCTGAGTCCTGCTTTTCCAAATCAGGCCCCCTGGGTCAGAGAGTCCCATTGGGCTAATGGGCTATGAGGACCAAAGCTTCAGAATTAGGGAAGCCCAGGAAGCTGAGAGAGATGATCATCACCCAACCCCTCCTCTGTGCCTGGAGTTCACACTGCCCTCCCCAAGGGGGACAGTGGGGGTACCTTCCCAGGCCCTCAAATCATATTTCCAGCTTGGAAATTTCCTAATTTCCCCCTCGTTATTACTGCTCGTCTTAATTATGGAATTAGCATGAGAAAACGCAATTGTGTAATCAGCCCATGCAATCAATGAGCGCTATAATTAGGGGGGGATTAGTGGGAATGGGGGCGGGGCCTCTGTGACTGGAGGGGAAGCAACAGCTGTGTGCAGTGGTGGGCTCAGGCCCCTCTCACCAACAATGGCACGTGCAACTGTGCCATGGAAACATGTACAATGTCAGGCGTAGGGGGAGGGTGCTTTGGGGCAGGCCTATGAACACACAGCTGCCTGCAGCCCTCGGCCGTGCTCCTGGGGGCTGACTGGACGTTGGCACACTGAGGGCGTGAGTTTCAGAGGAGCAAGCCGGTGCCAGCTGCCAGCCTGGGGCCCGCCTTGAGCAAGCCGGCTCCTTGAGTCTCTTTGGCCTCCTTTGTCTAAGGAGACTGTGGTCACTGCCCAGTCCCCCTGGCAGCGCGGCTGTGAGGGCCTAAAGAAGCAGGTCACGCCTCCCAGGACCTAGCAGAGCATTTGTCCCAAAAAGACCTTCAGTGTGGACTTGTACAAACTTGTAAATGTGAGCACTGTCACTCCCAGCTGTCAGAGAAGACCCCATGCATGCCAAGGGGTGATGCCTCCAGGCCAAGGGCAATCTGCTTGCACAGGTAAGCAGGCACAGCAGGCACAGCAGCCCTGTGCAGGGCCGGCCAGCCGCGGGGAAGAGGAGCCAAGGAGCGCCTGCGATGGTGGGCAGGCAACCTGGGTTTTGAGGGGTCTCCGACCACTCCCTGGGGCTGCATGAAAGGCTCAGTGGAAGATCCATTATGCCTCTTCCCACCCCACCCCCGGGTGGGTTACCGAGTTGCTGCACTGCAATACAACAGGCTGGCCCTCGAGGCAAGGCTGGGGAGAAAATGAGAGAGAAACAGCGTTGGAGACAAAGCCACGAAGCCGTCTGAGCACAGACAGACAGACAGAGAGGCGGGAACAGTAGACAGCGTGGGTCGGGGAGAACAGGGAAGAGATGGGCCAGGAGATGCGTAGACAGGGAATGGGTGCAGAGGGAGGGGCAGGAGGGAGGAGGAGGGAAGGGACAGGGCAGAAGCCAAGTTCAGGAAGGTGTACAAGGGTACCTGTGCCAGGAAGGGGCAGACGCGGGGTGGGGGTGGGGGAGAAGGGGCAGATAGGAATCGTTCCTGCAGAAACAAAAGTGCAATATCTCTGCAGGCCCCCCTGGGCTGAGAACAGTGTCCCTGGTCCCCTCTCTGACCGTCTGGAAATGGTTCATGGGAAAATGGGCAGAAAAAGCAGGGTCCTGTGGCAAAGGGTTGCGAGCCTGACATCGTGGGTCCAGCTCCCCTGCTGCCTCCCCCCATGCCGACCCCACCCCTCACCAGCATGTCCTGAATATCCATAATGTGTGCTCTGCAAGGCCCTGGAGGGGAGGCAGCTGCCTCACAGGCAGGGTGATACCAGCAAGTCCCCAGACAGAGCCTGTGGCGAGGGCTGCCCTCAGGCTCATGGCGGGCTTCTCAAGACCCCACTTAGCCTGTGCTGCCTGCTGTAGCTGTCACCAGGGACCCCCGTCCCTTTGAGGGGTCTCTCAGGGCTGCTCTCTGGCCAGCCAGGCCTGGACAGGACAGGACAGGCAGCTCCTTAGGCAGCTCTTCCCCAGGTTGCCCCCCACTGGGCCCAGCACACAGCAGGTGCCGTGTAGATAAAGGAGGCCTGCTGCCCGCCACTCATCCACTGGCCGGCACTGGCTCTCTCAGCAGATGCACCCAACTGGGCTTGTGGCTGCTCCCGTGAGGACCCCAAAGCCTCCCCCAGGCCCTGGGGAGCTGAGGCTGAGGTGGATGGGCCCGGGGCCTGGAGCTGGAGGGCAGCCGATGGCATGGGGTCATGGGAGCCATCATAGCCCTATCCTTGATGACTGTGGGTGACCCAGCCCCTCTCCAGTCCTGGGTCCTAGCCCCCAGCAAGCCAAGTCCCGCCCTGCACCACCATCCTGCAGCCACACACTGGCCAGGGCAGCGCAGAAACCTGGCCCAGAGACCGTGGGACCAGATTCACCTTCTGGAAAACCTCGTGGGGCTGCATCCTGCTGTGGCCACTAGATGTCACTGGTGACCTCCCAGGCCAGCTCCAGAGTCTGAGGCCAATTACAGGGCTGAGGCCCCGCCCCTTTGGGGCCTGTACACCAGGACTGGACCCGCCCAGAGCCTCACTCAGAGACCAGCTCCCTCCTCCAGCACACTGCCCGTCTTCCCCTGCCGGCCCTTAAGGCCGTGCTCTGGGCACAGACATCTATGCCTCCTGGGTGCTAGGCCAGGTGCTGAGGCAGGAGGAGAGACTAGTGGGACACACCCCTCTATTGGGGACACACACGGAAACCCGTCATTTTAGCCCACGAATAAAATGGACCATGGAGGGAAGGAACTCCTGGTCCAAGAGGAGAGAGGCCAGGTCAGAGATGCCTCCCCAAGGAGGGACCCTGAGTGGGTCAAGGAGGAGCTGTCCCACTGAAGAAAGCGAGAAGGGCAGCCTGGCTGAGGGCCCAGCACACACAGGACACATGGATGTGCGTGGGATCGGTGAGGGGTGAGATTGGTGAGGGGTGGGGTCGGTGGGGGACAGGATGGGTGGGGACGAGAGACTGGGCAGGATGGAACAGGCAGGGACCGGGCACCTTCAGAGCAGTGTTCTGCTTAGGGGCCCAGACTTCTCTGAGTTAAACAGATCACACCCTAGACCCCCATGTGCCCAAAGGAGCAGCCCGCAGCTACAGCTTGCTCCCTGTCATGCACACACATGTGGGTGCATGCACTTACACAGGCACACACAAATGTGCACACACATACATGAGTGCATGCATAGGCACAGGTATGTGCGGATGTGCATGCATATACACATGTATATACATACACAGGGGACACCTGCAGGCACACATATACATGGTGCATCTGCATACACAGGCACATGGGGGTGTGTGTGTGCATACATGTACATATATGCATGTGTGCACACACATGGGCATGTGTGCACTCACGGGCACACACACACTACCCACCTAAGCAGGGGCCAGTACAGGAGCTTCCTTCTGCCCTCTCAGCTCCACCAGGGCTGTAGGAACACCAGGACCTCTACCCAGCGCTGCGCTGCCGAGGGTGTCTTCCCCCTCACCTCTCGCTGCCCTGAGCAGGTGTGGCTGCTGGTGCATCATCTCAGTGAGGGGCATCCCCTCTGCCCATCTACATCCTAGACTGCTTCAAGCTGCAGCCACGGTACTGTGAGAGCCACGGTACTGTGACAGCCGTTTAAACAAATTACAGGTACTCTGGACCTCAGGGAGTGGTACCGTAAAGCCTCAGGGGCCGGGACTCAGCAAGCGGACTCCTCAGAGAAGGGCCCACCTGCGAGCACTGGGAAGCAGGGGAAGGCTTGGCTGCGCTGGCTGCACCCGCATGTCCCTGACGGCAACCCACAGACACACTTCCCTCACTAAGTGTGTGCCAGGCGTTTGCACTGAACTGTGGGAAGTAGTCTTTGCTCTGCAGATCAAGCAGGGGCAAGAGGTGGTGCTCAGACTGGACTTGGACTTGGTGGGGGCGGGGGTGGCGGCGAGAGGGGGAGAAGCCGGTTCCTTCTGTTCTAAGAAAAGGGGCAAGCCTGAGAAGCTCTGGGGGAAGCTGAAGCTGAGCCAACCTTTGCCAGCTCATCGGTGCCCCTTGGGGCAAGACAGAGGGACTAATTATAAAGAGCCCTCTTCTCGGAGGCCACAGCAGCACCCACTCAGACAGCGACAGAAAGTGTGGGGAGGGATCTGTGGGGCAAAGTCAGCAAATGCCTCCCTCCCTGGGGGCCGGGAGTGAAGGCTGGCCGGGGCGAGGCTGGGTGCGGGCCAGGGGAGCATCACGGGGAGGATTCTGGTTCCTGGGACTCCACGTGTCCTCTAGTTCCTGACTGCTATGTTCCCCTTAGAGAGCGCTTCCTGAAAAGCCTATAATCTCTCTTAGTTACAACAATAAGGAACAGAGATTCACATCGAGGCCACATCCAGTGAAGAAGCAAAGGGGCTCCTGGGCCGGGAGGAATGCTGGCAGCTACGGAGACCAGCCAAGGGCCTGGGGCTCCTGGAGGCCTGACATTGATGGGCACCGCCCCCCCACCCAGGAATGGCTTTGATGAATGCCCCTCCCTCCAGGGGTGATGTTGCTTTGAAGATCAGAGTCATCAATCAGAGTGGCAGGAACCCTCCACCACCCTCCACCACGCAGCAGAGATCAAACACGACGAAGGAGACGCAGGGACAGAGGAGGCGCCCGCGGAGCCCCGCCCTGGGCACCTCCTGCTCGTGCTGGTCTGCAAGTCTGCAGCCAGGTCTGGGCGGAGAGGCCGGTGGCCACGCGAAAGGCACTGCCACGCTGATTCCCAAGGGGCTCCGTGCTGCTCCTGGAGAAATGCCAAGGCTGACCCTTCAACAGGGCAGCTTGTGCCAGCCTTTCTGCCTGGCTGGTGGCCCGAGGGTGCTGAGGTCAGTCCTTGGGTGAGACCGGGCTGGGTGCTTTGCCAGACGGGAACCCATGGTCCCAAAATGGGGTCTGGTGGGCATCCCATGGGTTGGCAGACAGGCTTTCCTCTCCAAGATGCTTCAGAATCACAGAGTGCTTGGTGTCCAGACCACAGCCCGCTCTCTCAAGCTCCCGCTTATCTCTCACCCCTCCCTACGTATAAGTGTGAAAACATTTAGGATGATACTGAGGGAGACATTCCTGATAGGAGGCTGGAGGCCGCGTCCTGTAAACTTTTAGCAATAAAGAGAACAAGCCGTGTTTAATGGAACCCATTGGCCAGAAGCAGGGGGAAGGGCAAGATGACCTTGACCAGCAGGTGACCTTGACAAGCCTTCATGGGGAACTCAGACAGGGCTGCCCGGACAGGAAGACCCTTGCACCTTTGTCCACCAGGCCTGACACTGACGCAACGGGAAAAGGCCCACGAAGACATCATCACCATCTCGTGCCCAAGAGAAGAGGTGACCAAATGACCCTGCTGCATCCAAGCCTGGGGACCCTGGGTTGGAATTGCAGCTTGTCAGAGGGGAAGGGGCTGAAACAGCAAGTCCTGCTATCCCATCAAGGAGCTGCGGCCCAGAGAGGGGACTTGCTCGCTTCGGCCCTCTTTTGGACGGTTGTCATGCCCATGGAGCCCTGGGGACAATGCCTTTCAGGAGAGGGGCTGGCACCAAGCCTGAGGACGTGAGGCAAGGCAGCTGGGGGGAGCTGGGTGTGGGGAATGGCCCCCCAGGCCCTAGCCAAGTTTCTGGGCCCCAGATGAAGAGCGAATCACTGGTTCCCCCTGGAGGGGACCAGTCAGTCACTCCGTAAAAGTTTATTTTTATTCATGTCTGATCTATTTCACATCCGCTGCGATATTTTGACACACATACAGGAAATGTGACTCTCCCCCATATGGCAGTGTTTGGTTGACCAGGCCCAGGGAAACTCAATAGGGTCACAGAGGAGCAGAGGGGAGCTGCAGCGTCAGGAAAGAATGCCAGAGGCCTGAGGCTGCGGTGGGCACCTGGGGCCAGCCGGCAGGGACAGGGATCACGGTGAGGTCGGTGAGGTCTGAGCAGAAACCCCCCTGCCTGGGGGCAGGTTCCAGGGCCCCATCCCTAGGCACCTGGGTGTGCTCTGTCTGCATCTTCCCAGGAGGGAGGGACTGAGGAGAGGGCTACAGAGCAAGCAGCCCAGGGGACAGACAGAAAGACAAGGACAAAGGTGAAGATAGCACAGTGTCCAGACACACAGGGTTAGGAAGCCGCCAGCTCAGGTGAAACACAGGGACAGGGAAAGGGCTCCACCCTGGCGTGGGCACTGCCCACCCGGACCATCCCCAAGTCACCGAATCTCTGGCCCTCAGTCTCCCCACATGTACACTGGGCGTAATGCCTGGCTCCAGGGGTAGCCAGTGACCTTGGTTCTCTCCTTCAGTTCCAGTCAACAGGCATCAAGCTGACAGTCCAGAGGGAGAGAGACCCCAGTGGGCCTTTAAAGTATGTGCACAGGCGCTGTGGGGGTGTGAGCTCAGAACACTGGAAGACCAGGGAGGGGCACGTCCCATAGGGGTCAGGGAGGGTTCTTCTCAGGGCTCCCAGAGAGAACACTAAACTCAATAATCCACTAACTTGGACATCACATTCCTACAGGTGCCCCCTGGAGGCAGGCTCCCAGATGCACCTTCCTAACTCAGGGAGCCAAGATGGGACAGATGCCGGGGCTCTCTCCATGGTCCCCTGGTGTTGGGATCAGACTGGGATCAGGGTATGGGCAAAGCTGGCCGTGAGCAGTCTCTCCAACGGAAGCCACAGGGGTCAGCCCAGTCCCTATGCTTATAAACCCCCAGGCCGCCTGGCCTCTGCCTGTTGGGGGCCCTGCCTCTGTCTCCAGGGCGCCTTTCCCCTGGCTGTGGGCACTGCTGGCCTGGAATATGTCACTGCCTTGGCCATCACTGCCCCAGGGAGCCAGTTCAGGATGTCAGAGGACCAAAGTGGAGCCTGGTAGTCCCTGTGTGGGAAGTGCATTGTGACAGCCCAGACACTGCTAAGTGCCCCCAGGTCCCACAAAGCCCTGGAGGACTGGCCCTGCCGGAGCTGTACTTGGGCCTCACCTCACCCCGGGCCCCACCCACCTCCCTGTAAATCCTGGCGACACAACAAGAAGGCCTTTAACTAGCACATAAAAGTGCTTCGGCCTTTCAAAGGCCCACTCTGCATCTACGGGAGCCAGGGATTTTTATGGACCCTTTCCAGTCCCCTTCCCTGTGACCCACCGATGCAACTTGGTTTCTAGCTGTGGTGCGGGGGGCCTGGCACAGCCCAAGCCCAGTGACCACGGGTCGAGGGGAAGGGTGAGAGACCTTAAACCTGGGAGGAGAGGCTGCCTTACCAAGGCTGGGCCGGGTGGTGTGCTGGGTCCCCTGACTGGCCCCTGTCCTCCAGAGAGGGCACGGGGTACGTGGTTATTATCCATTGACGGATCTGCCACCACAGTAACTGCAGGTCCGTCCTGGAAAGGGCCCAGCAAACACCTCGGAAGGGCAGTGAGGGTCTTGCCCTGGGAGGGACTCGGCCCATTCACAGGTGGCCACAAGCTGTCCAGACTGGGATTCACACAATGGATCTTTAGTATTTATCCCAAAAGACTTCTGAGGATTTGGGGGAAAGAATTACTGAGCATCTCTCCAATGCAGAGTGAGAACTTCCTCAGGCCAGCAGCCTCGCAGAAGGAATTCTGATCCTAGCTGGTCCAGAACCTCTCCGGCTGGGGCTGTGGGAAGCCAGTTGGAGGGGAAGGAGCGGCCAGGACCTTGGCCTGTGCTGCCCTCTCCCATGCAGAGACCTCAGCCTGAGACATCCTAACCCTACAGGCACGGGGTAGATGCTGAGACACTCCCTGGGGTGTGCCCGCTGTCCCCTCTCTCCGGGCCCCTCCCTTCTCCACTCTCTCCCAGCTAGCTCTTTTTCTGAGCTGTTTTTGTTTCGCTTTTGGCAGTTTTTTCTATTCCTCCAGTACTTCCGCACTCTGATTCTTTAGCCTCATTCCTGCAACCATTCCATTTTGTTTTTGCCTTTCCTGTCTCTTCTTTCTCTTCCTGTCTTTTTTTATTATTATTATTTTATTTATTCATTTTTAGAGAGAAAGGAACAGAGGGAGGAAGAGAGGGAGAGAAACATCAATGTGTGGTTGCCTCTCATGCCCCGCTACTGGGGACCTGGCCCACAACCCAGGCACATGCCCTGACTGGGAATCGAACACGTGACCCTTTGGTTTGCAGGCCTGCACTCAATCCCCTGAGCTACACCAGCCACAACCCTTCCTGTCTTTTTATTTGACTTATCTCCTTCCCTCCTCTCCTAGACAAGACTGTCACCGAAGATCTCACTCAACAATGAAATAACCGAATATCTAAGATTCAGTGGACACGTGCCATGCACGGTGCCAGGCCCTCCCGTGTTTATTAACACAGGTGAAGTGAGCACCCTCCTCTGAGGCTGAGTCTGCCCCAGTTCCACTGGCACGGAACTGAGGAGCGGAGAGCAGACATGATTGACTTAGAACTGCACAGCTATTAGGCGACAATCCAGGACGACCTCCCCCTGCCTTCAGTGACAACCAGAACGGTCAAGACCTCCTCCGGTAGCAGCACGTTGTGTAGGGCCAGACAGAGCACGGCATATTCCAAACAGCCTCCTCTGCGCAGCGCATGGCCCAGTGCCCAACCCTGTTTTCAGCGTGAGTGCTGAGCATGCACTGCTCCCCAGTGACCCTGAGGTAGGAGCCCCTACGCCCCCCCAATGCACAGCCGATGAAACTGCGGTGCAGAGAGATCAAATGACTGGCTCACGGTGCCGCAACGTGCGAGCAGCAGAGCAAGACTCAAACCCGGGCTCGTGGCCTCCATACCCACCACTGGACTCTCCCTCTACTCCGAGCTCTGGGACGGGCGATGCCTCCATCAGGAAATCCGGCCTCTGATTCCGACAGTAGCAGGGGTCTCTGGGCCCCTGAGCCTCGCCCACAACAGAGAAAGGCATCCATGGTGAGCGTCTGGTCTGTGTCCTGAGGGACTCCAAGGCCAAGTGCTGGGGAGAGATGCCACAGGGTTAGGGGTCGGCTGAGACAAGAGGAGCCTGTCTTGCTCCCAGACTAGAAGATAAAGGCCTTTATTGGGAGCGCCCAGCTGGGAAGGCCCTGGAGAACAAGCCCTTCCTCCCGCCCCAGGAGCAGCAGCTGAGGCTTGTTCCGAGAGGCCCACCCGCCATTCATTGTCGGGCGGCGCCCCAGTGGGACCCACGGGCTCTCCAGCCCCTGGGGGCTTCTCGGCCCCTACCTGGGCTGGCTCTCCCCCCGGCACAGCCAGGAATGGGCTTCTGTCATCCTATCCTCCCTCCCCGACCCCAGCCCAGCGCAGAATTGGATTAAGAACAAAAATATGGCTGTGTTTGTTTTAATCAGCTTCAAGACATGGGGGCTTTTCAAGGGAAGGCGAGCAGGCCGGAGCTGGCCCCGGGGCAGGCGGCCGGGCGGCACTGCCACACCGGGGTCAGGAGCACGCTGAGTGGGGAGTGCATCCGCAGGTCAGATCCTGGGGCAGATAAGAGCTGCCAGCGAGAGGACCTGGGGGCCCAGGGCTGGGGCGGAGCGGGACGGAAAGGCTGGGAAGGAGGGGGGCAAAGACACAGGTTTTCCCTGAGAGCAGCTACCACCCCCATCCTGCAGTGAGGAAAGGGTGGCTGAGCGATCCCCCCAGGCCCAGGAGCACCAGCAGGGAGTAATTTCTGCCAGGGGAGGGGCTTCCTCTTGGTCTTTGGATTGAGGGATGACAGGAAGGAGGCAAGCAAGGGTCAGAGACAGTCTCCACCATCCAACCCCAGGAGGAGCCCTCACAAAGGTGTCCAGACTCAGCTGTGTGCCCAGGTGTGCCAGCACCGCAGGGGACAGATGTTAGCTTAAGTCAAACATGCCAAGCCCGGTGGAAAATGGGAGACGTCAGGGCCCGGTTGAGGGAACAAAGACCCGATGGAGCAAGTCATTGAAGACCTGGAGGCTGTGGGGTACGGGGGCAGAGCTCTGAAGTGGGAGCCAGAAACCTGGGTGCTCTGGGGTCCCGAACATTTAGCACCTCCTGAAAGAAGCCCCTGTGGCCGGACCAGTGTGTACTGGCCGTAAGTGGCTCCACTCACATTAGCCCCGTGAGCCAACGAGGGGACCAGGTCACATAGCCAAGCAGAGAAGAGGCTGGTGCCACTACTTAAGGCTCAGCCTGCGCTCCAGCCCCTTGAGTCGAACCCCTGGCTAGTTCTCAGGTCAAGGCCTCCAGGTAGAAACAGTGACCTCAGGAGCGCAGAGCTCCCTTCCCACAATCCTCCGGCTCCCCAGCCAGCAGGGCCTGGGTTGGCTCCGGCCACACACCAGTCACCCTCCAACACTCTGGGCCGAGGGGCCGGAGGGGGCTGTGAGGTGATGGCGGAGGTCGAGGCCAGTCCCCACGCCCCCACAGGATCAGGGCAGGGGCTCCTTGGGACACACCCGGGTCTTCTAATTCAGGTCCACAGAAGGGTCGGTGTTCTTGTCGTTGCTTTTGCCAGTCTGAGGTGAAGGAGAAAAATCAGTAGTGGGTTCTTTATATGGTTACATCTAGTCAGCTTGTAAATGCTGTGCCATCCCTCTCCCGATTTAAAAGGCTCTGTCCTTCTTGTCACAAACCACGTCAAAAGCAGGACTTCTAGAAAGTCTTCTTGGCGAAGTTAAAATGGTCAAATCTCTGCCCATTCCTTCCATAAAAAGTGATTTTTAACTGCTCCGCACCACCCCCAAGCTTTACTGTGCTGTGGAGCAGCTGTCCTGTTTTATCTGGAGACCTGCAGACCTGGCTGGAGGCAACAGTCCAGGCAGCAGGGACCGGGTGGGGCCTGTGGTCAGAACCTTCTGCAGAGGGGAAGAGACACGACCATCGGGCAGCCTCGAAGGGGACCCCAGCGGCCACATGCCACAACTCACGGGGGCGACTCTGGGTTCCGGGGCTCTGAGCAGGTAGCTGTGCCCCAGGCAGAAGACTTAAGGCGGGGGACACAGGGGACACACATGCTCAGCTGGCCCTCGTGAGAGAAGTTCTGATAACAACAAAAAGGCCACCAGTCAAGAGAAAAGAGCTTCCCTGGACACCGGCCAGGGCTGAAGCCCAGACCAAACAGATGGCCACTTGCCCACCGTCCCAAGACTCGGAAGGTATCTCCCAGTCCCCGCAGGCTGGGACCAGCCTCAGAGCCCCCCTCCGACCATGAGTCATGTCCCCTGTAGGTCAAGATGACCCGATCTAACGCATCAACATGTGACTTAGCCCCGCCGCTGTGCCAAGGGTGGGGACACATGCATTATCCTGGAAACCAGTTCTTACAGTAGTACTGAGTCTTTAAATTTAGAATATATGTTTTCATAGGGACCTACTGTATCCAAGTCTATTAAGATACAATTTAACTCAATAAAATGTGGCTGGTCTCCAGCCTCAAGTACCTGTCCTTGGAAACTAGCCCTGCTGACCGGAAGGGGACCCAGAGGGGAGGGCAGACCCAGGCCTCCCCGGGGAGCATTCTGGCCCACAGAGAAAGTGGGCGTCCCACACGACCCAGCAACAAGGTCAAACCAGAGGCAGAGGCAGAGGCGCGGTCTGCTGGCCGGCCACCCCCAGGATGAAGCTGCCTCTCTGAATGCTGGAGCTAGATGAGGGTGGGGAGGGAGGGGAGGGCCCAGCCACTCTGCCCCTCCCTCAGGCAGGGCCTTCACCCTGCTGGGGGACAGAGGGCTATGCCTGCCCAGCAGGGCACCATCACCCCAGGCACTGCCTTCAGGTGTGGGAGACTTTTTCCAGCCTTTCCTGGAAGCAATGAAGAGGTATCTTTGCCAGGGTCCCAGGACAGCAGGAGGTGGGCACAAATGCCTCCATCAGTGCAGAAGGGCTGGGGCAGCTGTGGGGGCGGGGGCAGTGGCAGCCTTCACCCCCTGGGGCGGCCAGCTCTGCACAGTCTCAGTCCCAGTCCCCAGACGCCGAGGGACACCCACCACTGACACCATCGCATTGGGTTTCCCTGGGCTGGCTCAGGCTACTGTCACTTGGCCTGCCAGGAAATTGCTGCTGACACTCGGGGACGGCCTGGGAGTGGGGAGGCTGGGATTGTGAGGTCTGTGGGCTCCGAGGAGGCTGGAGCAGAGAGGCGGCCGTGGGTCTGAGGGAGGTTCCAGGCGCAGCCCTGAGTTTCTATCCTGTTCCTACCCCCCCAGCTTCCCCAGGAGGCCGGGGAATCTTGGAGCTTGTGGCCAGCCTGGCTTGGTGGGGGGAGATGGAGGGGAAGTGGCAGTGGTATCTGAGGGTCACAGGACCCCCCTCCACATCCCCTACGCCCACAGTTGTACAAATGTGCTCCTTAGCTTCAATCCAGAAGGGCACCCCCAGGTAAGAGCCCTGGGTCCTGGACTCCGACATGGTCCACAGCGTTGATCCTGGATTGCCCCCAACCCCAGGCAGGAGGAAGAGGAAGGAAGGCCAGAGGTGGGAGCAGGCCCAGGGGAGGGGCAGGAAGGGGCTGGGCCTGCTGGGAGAAAGCTACAGGGCAGCGAGGCCCGGCTGCTGGGTGAGGGTAATGATGGGAGTGGGGCCCTGGAGGGCAGTGAACACTGTGGGAGTATGGGGTGGGGCCGTGAGGGTCCAGCCGGGGCTCCCAGAAGGCAGTGGGCAGTTCACGGTACCAGGCTGGCATCCTGCACTCTTGACCTCACCAACCAGAACCTGGGAGCCTCCAGCCCAAAGGCAGGCCCCTGCAAGGGCCAGAAGGGTCATCTACACAGCAGACCAATCCCTCCATTCACCCACCCACGAGCAGGCATTTTAAAGACCTACTGCACGCCCGACGCTGAGACAAACATGCAGAATTGTCCCCCAGTCACCTCATGCCTGTCAGAATGGCTGCCATCAACAAATCAACAAACAAGTGCGGGTGAGGACGTGGAGAACAGGGAGCCCTTGTGCACTGCTAGTGGGAACGCAGACTGGTGCAGCCGCCATGGGAAGCAGTATGGGGTTTCCTTAAAAAACTAAAAATGGAACTGCCTTTTGACCCAGCAATTGAACTTCTGGGAGTATATCCTAAGAATCTCGAAACACCAATCAGAAAGAATATATGTGCCCCTATGTTCACAGCAGTATTATTTACAATCACCAAGGCCTGGAAACAGCCCAAGTGCCCAACAGTAGAAGAGTGAAACTGTGGTTCAGCCTTGGCTGGTGTGGCTCAGTGGATTGAGTGCCAGCCAGCAAACCAAAGGGTTGCTGGTTCGATTCCCAGTCCGGGCACATGCCTGGGGTGCAGGCCAGGTCCCCAGTAGGGGGTGCACAAGAGGCAACCACACATTGATGTTTCTCTCTCTCTCTCTTTCTCCCTGCCTTCCCCTCTCTCTAAAAATAAATAAAATCTTAAAAATAAAAAAAGAAGCTGTGATACATTTACACAACGGAATATTATGCAACTGTTAAAAAAGAAAGCACTCTTAGCCTTTGCGACAGCATGGACGGACCTGGAGATTATTATGCCGGGAGAAATAAGGCAGTCAGAGGAAGACAAACACCATATGATCTCACTCATATGTGGAATCTAATGAACAAAATAAACTGACAAACACAATAAAACCAGAAGCGTGGACACATGGAACAGACTGGCAGATCTCAGAGGGGAGGGAGATGGGGAGAACTGGAAGAGATTAGCCAAAGAACATACATGCATGTATGCAAAGCCCACAGACACAGACAACAACGTGGCAAAGGCTGGAGGCGGGGCTAGGTAGAGGGCGGCAAAGAAGGGGCGGGGACATCTGTAATAGTGTCAACAACAACAAAACTGGGTTGTGGGGAAGAGGAGGAACTCTTATGAATCAAAACAGACCTAAGAGCTTTGTTGAACAAAAAAAGAAAAAAGAAAGAAAGAATTGTTTCCGGAAAGCCCACCTCTCCTTCAGTCTAGGAGACTCAGGAAGGCAGGGCAGAGCAGCGTGGGCCAAGGAGGCTTCCAACTTCCTGGTTCCCAAATTTGGTATAACAGACCATGACATTACATTTATTGTTCTTATTTTTCATTTAACCAAGTAAGGACGTTAAAGAACTGATGGAAGTTATTTTAACACTTTTTTAAAAAATAAAGAGGATATGCCCTGGCTGAGGTGGCTCAGTAGATTGAGCGCGGGCCGCAGACCCCAAGGGTCTCTGGTTCGATTCCCAGTCAGGGCATGTGCCTGGGTTGCCGGACAGGTCCCCAGTAGGGGGCACGTGAGAAGCAACCACACATTGATGTTTCTCTCCCTCTCTCCTTCCCTTCTTCTCTCTCTAAAACTAAATAAATAAAATCTTTTTAAAAATCATTAAAAAAATAAAATAAAGAAGATAAAATAAAAGACAGTCCTTCCTAATATCAATGAGAGATAAAGGTAGGTTAAACTCGGGGTCACTTGGGGGGCACTGACTGAAAGGGACCCCAGGAGGCCTGGGGCACTAGTGAAGGACTAGCTCCAGATCACGGAGGTGGTTACACAGGTGTGAGATGCACAGAAATAAGCCAGTCAGCATCTACTACAATGTCAGCAAAGAACACCAGGCAGGATGAGTACCCAAAAATCTATACCTAGACATGCCATTTTCAAACTGCAGAAAATCCAGACAAACAGCAAACACTGAAAGACAGCAGAGGAAAAAATACTTTCCCTGTGGAGAAATGAGGATGAGAATCACATGGGACACCTTTTCAGACACCATAGCAGCAAGATGACAGTGGAACGAAACATTTCAACTATTACAAGAAAACAAAACCGACCTAGATTCGTATCTCCAGTGAAGCTGTCCTTCAAAAGTGAAAGAGAAACAAAGATGTTCCCAGAAGGAAAAAGCAGGTTGAAGAGTCAGAGGAAGATGGGAAGGTGCAGACTGAGAGCTTGGCACACCTCACTAAGGAGGGGCCATTTCACTGAGGACCTGAACACGGCACGCAAGGGTCAGGGAGAGAGAGCTCCAGGCAGAGGGATGGGGGGTGGGGGGGGCAAAGGCCCTGGGGCGGGGTGGAGATTGGGAGCTCAGAGAGCCGGACAGAGGGGTGAGGGGAGGAAGGAAAGGCACCGGGCCCAGGTCACGGACAGAGCTTGGATCTTGTTCCGGGAAGCCCCTGGAGGGATCTAACTGAGGAGCGGTACACTCCGGCTGACCTCTTGGCTCTGGCGTGTAGAACAGGGTGGGGCAGGGAGGTACACTGTACAGGCCAGAGAGGACAGGGCATGACCCAGGATGGTGGCAGAAGGGTTAGGGAAGTCACGGAATTTGGGATGCTTTGGGGAGGTGGAGCCAAGAAAATGATGGAGAGGGCTAGACCCGGGTGTAAGGACAACAAAGTGGCCACATGGGTGTCCTGGCTCAAGCCACTGGAGCGTGGCAGTGCCTTCAGCTGAGATGGGGCCAGGGAGAGAAACAGGTTCGGGGCGGGAATCAAGAGCTCTGCTTTGTTTGGATGTGCTACGTGTGTGATGCCTGATAGGCCGGCACGTGGGACAGACAAATGGACAGCTGGATGGACATGGCCAGAATTCAGGGACGTGGGCAGAGCTGAAAATATCCTTTGACAATCATCAGCAGCAGAAAGTGTCACTCGAATGCCCTGCTTGCTCCCGTGATGGGGCTTTTCTTGTAACCATGACTGGAACCCCCGGTAGCTCTGTGCAGGAAAGCGGGAACAGTCTTTCTAGGGCTGTCTCCTTGAGGCTGGAATATTCCAGGCAACGCCAGAGAAAGCTAGACTGCTTCCTGCCCTTCACCTTTGTCTCCAGCAACTCCAGCAGGTCAGTCCTCTGCCTGGGGGCCGAAGAACAGGCAGGCGGGGCAGGGCTGAGGGCAGAGGGCCCTGGGAGGGCGTGGCCAGGAGTTAGCTGAGAGGGACACTGTCGGCCAGCAGCGAGGGGGCAGTTCCTCCCAGGCAGGCTCACTGGGCGCCCCTGGGTGGACCTGGACAGTCTTAGGCAGCGCCCTGAAGTGTGAGAAAATAGTTCCTCTCCAATTCTCTTTCATATGTGATTACGACCTGCCCTTTTAATAACAGCTGCACCTGGTCACTAAAAACATGGCCAGTGGGGCTTTCACACCCTCTAACACTTGCTAACGTGCCTGGTTAGGGAAGAAAGCAGGCCTTCACCTCCGAGCCGTCCCCAAGCCCCTTTCGCTGCAATGTGATCACGCCGCTATGATTTCTTTTTATTTGTTTTTACAGCGACTCTGTTTATGACAAGTGCTACTAGTCTTCCATTTATGGTAAGGATGTAAAATTTCCTCTTAAAAGATATACGTGTGTGTGTGCTGAGTTAATTTAAAGAAAAATGTTAATAGTACAAGTGGCACTCAGATGTGGCCCGAATCGTGAAGGTGCTATTCACGTGATTCAAATCTGGGGGGAAAGAAACAACAAAAACCGTGGCCATAAAAGACACGGCGATGAAAATAAGAGCCCTGAGCCTCATATTCATACCCAAAGCTCATAATCACCCAAACCACCCCAAGATCAAGGGCACAAACACTTCCTTTTCCCTCCCTGGCCCCTGCAGGCTGCAGGTGGCCCGCCCTTCCCTCTCTCACGTTGCTTTTGGCATTTGCACGACTGGGTTTCACTAACGGGGGAACCCTCTGAAGGTCCGATTCTCACCGTCTCTAGTCCCCAAATTGATGTCGTTACTGAGGACACCCCCCTTCCCCAAACACCGCGAGTTCAAGAAATATTTTCTGAACTGGCAAAGATTACAACATGCCCTGTAAATGAGAGCCGTGTCCAGTCACACAGCTGGAGGTTCACACAGTAATGTCCCCAAATGCTGGATCTGGGCATGACTCAGGACCCTGGCCTAGACCAGACCTCGGGTGGCCCCGGCACAGCACTGCCGCAGTGGCCCTGTGGGGTCCACAGACCCAGGCAGAGAATGGAGCTCGGGAGCCAAGAGAGAAGGCATTCAGATGCCAGTCCTGCTGACCTCTTGGGGCCTTCTCGAAGCCACTGCACCCTCGCCTGGAGACCTTTCGGCCCTGCGATGTTATCCTGAAAGTAGGAAGCAAGCATGGGTCCGGCACCTCCAGCTGTGCAGGCTGAGGGAGGCACAGCTGTCTTGCCTGGGGCTGTGTCTCTTGTGAAGGAGAAACATCCGGCCAATTCCATCAAGAATGTCAGTCAGAATGCAAGGGAGGCCTTGCTCAGCTCAGCCATCCCATCCGGCCACTCTGGTGTCCTGAGGGTAGGTGCTGGGACCATCCTTGCCCAGAACCAGGAGAGGCCCGTCTCCCAAGGCTGGTGGCCTTTGCAGCCCTCTCACCCCACAGTCCTCGGGCTGGTGGCCTGCAGCTGGGGTTGAGAGGTGGGGGCGAGGCATAGGGACTGGCAGGATATGACCCGGGATGTGGGGACCCGAGGGCTCCAGATATGCGGAGGTGAAAGGGCAAACCTGTTTCCAGTCTCCTTATCAGGGACAGCCGAGTGAAAGGGAAGTGGGCAGCCCTGGAGGTCAGGCTGGGGGGTCATGGCGGGGACAGGGCTAGGCCCAGGGGACCTAAGAGGAGACCCTGCTGGGAGGGAGAAAGAGAAAGGGGGTAGGATCGAAGGAGGGCCAGGATGAACCAGCTGCAGGACCCATTCTCTAGGAAAGTGGCAGAGAGGGTGACCAACCGTCAGGTGTGCCTGGGGCTGAAGGGCTTCCCAGGAGACAGGACTTCAGGGTTAAACCCATGGTGGCAGGTCACCCTGGAAGTGGCCCTGGCCATGGGACTGTCGGACATCTCCCCTCCACCGTCTCGGGCTCAGCCCACCCCTTGTGTGAAAACCTCCTAACTTTCCCCACCGTTGTGGAGCGCCTGGGCGGTGCCAGGCACCGGGCCTCAGCGGTGAGCCCGCAGACTGCGTCTTTCAAAGCCCCGCTGGGATCTTCTCTCCCTCTGCTGCCCACAGACGAGCCCGCTGCTCACTGCCTCCGGGCATGTTTCTGGAAAGCTCTTTCTTGTCTGTCCCTCCAATTCCCCAAGGTGAGGTCGGTGGCTAGTCCCCTGCTCTGCCTCCTACTGAGCCCGCCCAGCACAGGGCCCCAGAGCAGGGCAGGAGCTTCACACTCTCTGACGGGGGAGCTAAGGCATTAGGGGCAGAATGCAGCTGGAGACGCCAATGGGGACCCTAAGAAGAAGCCAGGCAGCTGGGGCACAGCAGGGACTGCTGGGAGGGAAGGGGAAGCTGCTGGAAGGTGCTGGGGTTCCAGCCCCACAGACTCTGCTGCTGACTTAAGGAGTAAGGACCTGTATGTCAGTCACCAGGAGACTGTAAGCTTCTTGCAGGCAGGGTCCACGTGCACCCACCCTGGCCTACCAGGCAGGGAGGTCCTTAGAGGAGACTCCACACGCACGTTGAGAAGACAACAGCAGCATCAAGCCCCGCCCTCAGAGCCCTCAGAGATCAGAGCCCCACGTTTCTGTCCTGCCCCCTGGTGGCAATATGTCATATTGCAACTCACGAGATATCAAAAACAGGGGGTGGGCTTTCTAACTGCGCTGAGCTCAGGCCATCAGACACCCCCACATTTGGAACCCAGTCTTGGGGTATCATTAGGATAGGGCTCATGAGTGTTCTGGGAACAGCTGAAACCCAGTCACTCCAGCAGCTGGGGAGGGGGAGAGAAGGGTAGGGTGTGGAAAGACAACACCAGAGCATGCACCAGCCTGGGACCTGGGCTCTATCCACCGGCCATGGGCCGGCAGAGCACAGAAAGGAGCTTGGGACTTTTTAAAATCGAAAACTGTGCTCACAGTTGGGTGATGGCCCGATCTACTCGTAGTCTTTCGTTCCTGATACCTTCTCACGCTTCCAGTTAGTTCATTTTTCTTTCTTTTTTTAAAAGGTTTTATTTATTTATTTTTAGAGAGAAGGGAAGGGGAAAGAGAGGGAGAGAAACACCACCGTGTGGTTGCTTCTCGCACACCCCTCACTGGGAAGCTGGCCTGCAACCCAGGCATGTGCTCCGACTGGGAATCGAACCGGCAACCCTTTGGTTCATAGGACTGCGCTCAATCCACTAAGCTACACCAGCCAGGGCTCATTTTTCATTTAACTGTTTTTCATAATGCACAAGCACCTATGCACTGGGGATTTTCTTTCTTTTTTTCTTCCTTCCTCCCTCCCTTCCTCCCTTCCTTCTTCAGCAACAGAGACCCCCCCCCCCACTTTTCTTTCAGAGCCAAGGTCATGTGGAACCCGCTACACAAAAAGTGCAACTGCTCTGGTTGGGGCGGGGGGCAGCCCTGAGTGAGGGGCAGGCACCATCTCCTCATTCCCATCCCCCGCCAGGCCCAGCTCGGTGCCCCATTCCAACAAATGCTGGATGAAACAAAATGCGTGAGAGACAGTTGTTCCAACAACTACCCAGGTCAGGCTGCGGGGGCAGGGGGTCCTGTGCCTCCAAAGTCTCCCCCATCCGCCTATCACATGTCCTCCAGGACCTCCAGAACAGACACTGCCTCCTCCATGAAGCTTTCCCAGATGTCCCCAGCCGGAGTCCTCTGGCTGCCTTTTGGAATGCTGGGGCCACTCCATCACAGCTCTTCTTTCCATTCCTCACACTCACTCAGCCTTCAGGCCCAGCTACGGGCTCACAGGCTTCCTTTCTCCAGCAATGCCAAGGCTGCATTCCTCAAGGGTGGGGCGCCTTTGATTAACTTTTGCACCCATCTCTGCGCCTTCACCCAGAGATATTCAGTAAATTTGTCTGAGGAAGAAGGAAAGTCTCCCGATGCTCCTAAGGACTCTGTGTCTGCAGAAGGGCCTGTTAAAATTCTTCAGGAGGGGCACCCGGAATTCATTTGACCTACTAAGCCCTTAGCGTGGTTTATCCACTCTACAAACTGTCACCGAGCAGAGAGCCTGGGAGGGATTCAGGAGAGGTGCGTTTTGGTGCAAAAGCGACATCCAGGGTCCCCCACTCAAGCCAGAGCTGAGTGCAGAGCAGGGGTCCCTGGCCCTGAGAAGGGACCTGAAAATGTGGCCAAGGAGGAGCTGGAGGGAGGGGGAGGGTCCTGAGTCCCGGAGCACTTGAATTGGCTCCCGGAGTCTGTCTCCAGTGCCCCACAGGCTGCGACCCAGGGGACGACGGGTTCCCTTTTTCTCCCCAGAACATCTGGGGCTGCATCAGACATAACGATCTGGTAAAGAAAATTGTTATGGAAATCTGTAACCGTGAGACGTTATCAAAGGCATCTTTAAAGTCCCTTCTCAGCCCCCAGCCGGGTGGAGGGAATTGGAAATTGGAAAACTGGGAGACGATTACAGGACCATCAAAGTGGCCGAAATTCAATCCAATCTGCAGGTTTAAGGATGGCTAGCAGACCAGTGCCCCAGCCCAGAAGGCTGCAAACCCAGTGTTTAAAAACCAAATCAACGGCATCACCAGATCCGGGTCTGGAGCAAACAAACGGAGCCCACAAAGGCTTCCCTGGATTTCCCTTGCGCTGGGGAAATCTGAGAAGCCAGGCCCTGGGGAGGCGCCGAGCCCTGGGAAGGCTCCCAGCTTCCAAGGCTTCTCTACCTTCTCCACCCCACCCCACCCCACCCGCTGCCTGGGCTCAGGCTCTTTGTCTCTCCATCCCTCTTGATGTGTTTCCTCCACATCTTTCTGTGCTCTTTCTCCTGCCATCTGTACCTCCTCCTGTCCTTCCTCCTCTCTTCCCATACTTTCTTTTCTAACAGTGTCCTCTCTTTCCTCTTTCTGCTTGCCTATCACACACGGTCTCTTTGTGACGTGTCCACCCCTCTTGTGTCTCCCAGCACTGCATCTGTCTCCGTGTGTCTTCTCTGTCTCTCCCACTTTCATTATTCACAGTGAGAGCCTCTCTTCCTTGAACTCTAATTTCTCTGCCCCTTTACTGCCCGTGAGGCGCCCGTAATTTCACACTACATGTGAGGTGCACTCCTCCTTGGCCGATGTGTTTACCAAGGGGGGTTCTAGGGATTCCCCCCCCAGGTGTCCAAACACAAGTGACCCTCCATGCCTGACCACGCCCTGTCACCAGGGAACTATCATGGCAATATACCTGGCCGGCAGCACACACAGGCACTCAAAATAGACTCGTGGTTTCACCTATGAGCAGGCTCCAGCAGACATGAAAATGTATGTCCTGGCGGTGGGGGGTGGAATGCGATACCGCGTAAAACTGATACACGCAGAAAGCATCCGAAGTTTACAGTTCTTTTCTGTGTGGGGTGAGAGCAGGAGGCTACAACTTATCTACTAAAAAAGTTCTCCACATCCATCCTCAAGACGTGAGGGTTCACCTTCATTCACCTCTCTCCTGCTCGGGACCTTGAAGAACGTTGGACGGCAACCCGCCCGTCTCACCGCAAACCCCGGGGAGTGTCCCTGGAACCTGCAAACTTTGTCAGGGAGCACGAGAAACAAGCTCCGAATTGAGTCATTCACCTTAGACGAATCGGGGACGGAAGAGGAAACCCGAGCATCAGTTTGTCGAAGAGTGGAACCGAGAAGGGGCCGGAGAAAACGAAAGCTGACGCCTGGCCGGCGCCGCCGGAGCCAGGGAAGGCGCGGGGGCCGGCGCGGTGCGGACCACCGACGGGCTCGGCGATCCGATGCCGGCCGCTTCCCGGGGCCTCCGGCCGAACAAGAGCGGCCGCAGCGCAGCGGGGTCCGGGCAGGCGGCACCCGCCCGCCTCTGGCCTCCCTTCGGGTCGTCTGTCCCTCGCGGGCCCGCGCGCCGCCAGCTCCCGAGTCCCCTCGGCCTCCCGCTCCGCGCGCCCTGCTCGCCCGGCTGCGCGGCCGACGACTTGTGCGCAGCTCGGCTCGCAGGCCCCAAGTTCACGGGCGCGGCGCCCTTCCTGCTTGCCTGCGCCCGGCCCGTCCTGGCCCGGCTGGAGCGAGGAGCTCAGCTCTCCGGGCTCCCCGAGCATCAAGGCGCCGGGAGATCCGGGGAGAAACCGAGCGCCTGTTCCCTTTGATCTGGTTTTATGGAGATTTGATGTTGACATTAAACTGTGAATGCTTTTTTTTCTCCTTCAATCGCATTCCCACTTGGGGAGGGGTCTCCCGTGCCGGCGCGGCGGACCAACTCTGGGTGCGAGCGCGTGGGACGCGGGCTCTGGGCACCAGGACCCGCAGGCCCGGCGGCAGGAGGGCGCGGGGGCCATGCTGGGCGGAGACCCCCACCCACCCGCAACTCCCGCTCGCCCCCGACATGCCCCGACCCACTCTCTCCACAACGCCGACGCGGGAGGCCGGTGCTCGGCCGAGACGCCGCACAAAGACGCCGGGCACGGAGCAGAGAGGAACCTCGAGCCGCCCGCACCGCGGTCCTCCGTCGGTAGCCCCCATACCCAGGCCGAGAGACTCAACGACACGCGTAATTAATAAATCTTCCGGAGCAGGAGGCAAGTTCTCAGGGGCCAAACTCAAGTCAGCGGACTCCGCATTGGTAAAGAGAGGGACTGCCATAAAAGCCGCCCCCCGCCCACCGCCTGCTTTGGTGGAGCCGGGAAATGAAGTTCAGGAACAGGGTGGTTCCTTGCTGGGATGATACTGCTCTTTGCTGGTGGGGGGACCCCCAGGGACTTCCTGTCTCTTTCGATTTCTGTTCGCACATCAGATCGGAGTCAACCAGTCCCCGGGCCAGAACCCTGGGGCCCAGTGGGGAGGCCCCGGAGAAACAGAAAGCTGTGGCTCCCTCCTTCCCTCTCTCCTGCTCCCCTTTGTCTCCATCACCCCTCGTCCAAGTCTTCTTGATCTGACATTTCCAAACCTGGCTTTGGGACACTCCAGGGAAACTCCACTTATCTCCAGGGCTTTGTGAAGTGCTTAAAATGAAACAAACGATAATTAACTTTAATTATTTAACTGCACATTAGGACCCCTGATGGGGCGGGAGAAGCAGAGAAGGATGTTCACAGTCAAACACCACCCCAGCCCAGCCCAGCACAGCTCAGCCCCCTGCAGGTGAGGGATGTCCGCTTCTGAAATTTCAGGCCTTCGAAGGATTGCCCAGCGCCCAGGAGGGCAGAGGCTTAGTTAGGAGGCTCTGGGGCCCGGGAAGACTCTCTGTGACAAGAGGGGCCAGGGGCTCTGTCCTGCCGGTTCCTCCCCCCACCCTCTTGCCAACCACCTCCATGTAGATGTCCCTCCCCACTCTGCTCCTATTTAAAATCCTTCAGTAAGGTCCTCTTCACACTGGACAAAGCAAACTGGCCCCTTCCCTGTCTGCTAGGAAATTTAGAACACTCTATCTGCTGTGGTGCTGCTCTTTTAGAAGACTTACTCACCCAGAAGTCTTCTCCAAGGGCCCCTCACTCCCCCTTCCACCACTGGGCCTAGGACACTGCCTTTCTTCCTAGTTCAGGGATGGGAGCCCCAAGAGATGACCAGATGGCCACGGTGGAGGACAACTTGTTCTCACTGTGGCTGACAAGGGATCACGTGTTTTCCTTAGAGAACAAGTCTGCCCTCGGGAAGTGCTACTCCGCTGGGGAAACACCAGCGCACTACCGGAACCATGCTGGGCACACGGACAGGCAGGTCTTCTCTGCAAGGCGGCCAAGGCCAGTGGGCGGAACTGAGCCTGCCTCGTCCCCCCTCACTTGGCCTGGCAGATGGAGGGAGGGATGACTGACCAAAACATCCGCACTGAGCAAGCCTGTGGGGCTGGCAGTCCGGAGCTTTGGAGACAGCATCTGGGGACAGACGGGGGAGTAAGGCACTGGGGGTGCCTGGGGGACGGATGGCTGCCTGGGCTCAGGCCGGACCTGGGTCCACTTTCCAGAGCCTGAACTCTGTAGCAAATACTTCCACAGTGTGGGCCCCAGGGACTCTGCTGGTCTACACAGCGTATTAACAAATGGAAGATATATAAACACATAGCAATTGCCGCTAAGAAAAAAATCACTAAAATCCCCCCATGCTATGTGCAAAAGAAATAGCTGAGACCCTATGAGTGGCGGGGAGTGGCTAATTAGCAGTATGCCCTTGGCAAAAGGTCCCCCTCTGGGCCGCCATTCCCTCGTTTGGAAATGAAGATGACAGGTCCATCAGTGCTCCTTAAACTGCATCAGTGTCACCCAGAAAAATATTGTGAAAATAAAGATTGCTGGGCCCCACCCCCGAGATTCCAACTGAGCAGGTCTGGGGTAGGGCCAGTAATTTGCTTTTCTAACAAGTCTCTTTCTTCCTTTCTTTTTCTTTCTTTCTTTCTTTCTTTCTTTCTTTCTTTCTTTCTTTCTTTCTTTCTTTCTTTCTTTCTTTCTTTTCTTTCTTCCTTCCTCCCTCCCTCCCTCCCTCCCTCCCTCCCTCCCTTCCTTCCTTCCTCACCCAAGGACATGCCTATTGATTTTTTTAGAGAGAGAGGAACGGAGAGAAGGAGAGAAACATCAGTATGAAAAACATCAAATCGGCCACCTCTCAAATGCACCCCTACCAGGGATCGAACCCGTACCCTAGGTATGGGCCCTGACTGGGAATGGAACCCGTGACCTCTCCATCTATGGGACAACACTCCAACCAGTTAAGCCATACCGACCAGGGTGCTAACAAGTTTCTTGACGCTGCTGATGCCAGCCCAGGGACCACACTTGGTGAACTTTTGGGCTAGATGCGGTTTAAGCTGCCATCTAGAGCTAACATGCCGTTCTCACTCCACACCCCTGTACTTCCCCCTGCACCAAGTCTGAGAGGGCTGGTGGTTTTGGAACCAAATAGGGGAAGGCTGATGTTTTTACACTCAAGCTTGTACCCCTGTCATCAGTACCGAATCAATCTTTCAGGGGCTGGTCACCCTGCCCACGGAGGGATTCCTGACCCCTGGACGCCATCATCCCACTTCGAATTAACTGCAGCTGGCTGGCTGCAGGGCCTCCATCTCCGCAGTGGCGGAGGGTGGTTTTCCTTTGTACCAAGCAGGAACGGGCCTAACTGGAGCTAAAGCCCAAGCAGGCCTGTTGTAGAGACGGCCGCCTTCAGAACAGCTGGCAAGAGCCCAGGGTACATCTCCGGGCCCCTCGATGTGGCCTGGTGTCTGCCAAACACTTGTCCCAATACACACACATGCACACGCACACACTTCAGCACACACGGAACCCCTGGTTGTCAGGAAGCCTCGTTTGACTTTGATGTACCTCTCTCTGCTCATTTGTTTCAGCCCCTCTCTTGAAGCCTTGGCCGTATTTATCTTCTTGGCATGGGTTCTTAGAATCCTTCCACTCAGGCAGCGGCAAAATCACTCAGCTCCACCGTTTTACGAAGTTTATCAAGCAGCAAAATATCCGGTCTCTTTGTCCAATGGATCTGGCGTGAATGTGCCTACAGGATTGCTTCTCCCCAGACGTCCCGGGGTCTGTGTGTACTTACACACACCCTCCCCGTGTGGACCCCGCAAAATCCGGGGCTTGCCTACTGAGGCTGCAAGGGCCCCCCCAAAGCAGATGAGGGCTTTTTGAGGTTTCCGAGCAGGAGACCCAGCCACACATAGTCCACACATGCACACGCTATGTTCACACGCCACCGACAGGGCCTCAGGCTGCCACAGCAGACTAACGAGCCTCTCCCCCCTACCCCCTCTGCGCTCCAGCCTCCTGGCTGCCGTAGGGCCCTCAAAGCAGGGGCTGCCTCTAAAGTCATCACTCTCATCGCAATCCCAGAGTTGGGGACCTTTGTGGAGAGAGACACCTCCCTTGCAGCTGAGGGCTTGGGCCCTCCCCTCCCATTTAAAGGGACCAAGGGTTTTCCGTTCTCCACAGGTGGACTCAGACAGACACAGTCCGGTTCTTCACCACTGCTCGCCCCTCCCCACAAGCATCCAGCTTGCTTCCCAGGAGCCCAGGGCTGGGCTCTCTACCTCTAGCCCCACCTGAGGCCTCTCAGCCAGGGTGGGGGCCAGGGTGGGGGTGGCCCATGTGCTCTGAGGGCCCAGAGAGCCAGCAGCCAGGCCACTGTCACTCAGTGCCTGGTATGTCCATGGCTCTCAGCAGGGTGGCACCAATCACAGGATCCCAGGGTCTGGCAAGTCCACTGGGATCCCTCCTGTCTCTGTCCCCACGTGCAGAGAATAGCCCAGGGCCTTGCAGATGCTGTGACTTTGTAGGTGACAATTATACTCAGTGAAGGACCCCATTCTGGGTGGAACTCTGTCTCAGAGGTTCAAAATTTCCCCTGGAGACTTATCCCTGTGCCTTGTCTCTGCAGCGCTCCCTTCTCTGGGTTGGTGACCATCCGCCACCCCCACCCTGACACATAGGGCCCTAAGTCTGGTCATTCCTTCCTACTAAATACTCTTCCCTCCAGTCATCCCTCTTCCTTCCCTTGGCTACACCCCAATTCAGGCCTTTGTCACCTTATGTCACCAGGGCCACTCTCTCACACACTGACTGTGTCCCCTTCTACGTCCCCTGGCTACCTTGGGCAAGTTCCTTATTCTCTCTGTGCCATGGTTTTCTCATCTGGAAAATGGAGAGAAAGGCTCCCCCCTCACAAGGAAGGGCCTGGCCTGTAGCAAGCGCCCAGTAGGTGTTCGGTGTCATCATCGCTACGGTTCTGTTCAAGCCGCCGGGAGTGTCTTCCCAAGCACAGCTCTCCTTTTCCTGCTACACAGCCACAGAAATCACGCTAGCTCCTGCCAACCAAAGACTTCTTTTGGGCCAGGCTCCGCTCCGAGTGTTTCTCACACTCTCCCATGGCTCCCTGCTGCCTGAAGAGAGTAGGCCCCACTTTCCACACCGGCCCGCTCCGGCCCTGCCCAGGCTCTCAGTTAACATGGCTGCTGCTCCTTCACAAACCCCCCAGGGGCGGCAGCCACCCTCCCTGTGTGCAGACGTGTCCTGTGCACTTGACCGCGGCTCAGCCCCTACCCTCCTCTCCATCTGCTCACATTTTGCTGGCCTTTCCCACTTTCTCAAGCTATAGCTCGGAGAGCTCCCAGAATTCTCCGTGACAGGGAGTGGCCCTCGGTCTTGGTCCCCAGGACTGTGCAAGTGGGAGGGAGTCCAGGGACTGGTGCTGTCGTGTTCATGAGCCCCCCCAGTGGTTTTCATCTCCATGGGAGAGTGACCTTGGGGAACACCAGCCCCTTCCTGCACATGCCTGTTCCTCAGCGAGGGCAGCCTATTACACACTTCACAATCATCTTGTATTACTGGGTAGCTGTCCATGTGTCCACATCTTGACACCCCGGAAGAAAAGCAAATCTCATAAGAAGGGTCTACCCCAGCTTTGGAGTGAGGGTGCATTTTTAGCCCCCTTCCCACCCCAATTCTGCCCAGCAAAGCCTCTGCCCCACCAAGTGCTCAGATCCACTGAAGACAGGTAGCGTGACATGCTAGGGATGGTGCCAGCTTATAAAGCCACCTGCCAGGGAGTCCCTCCCGGTTCTATCACTTAGGAAGTGTGTGACACCTTGGACAGCTTAGTTTCTCCGAGCTCTGTGTCCTCATCTGCAGAGAAGAAATAATAGCTGCCTTACCCCCTGAGCAGATTATGTGAGATTTTAAAATGTAGAGTGCTTCATTTGGATCTAACTCATTGTGGGCTCTCAGCGCCGCCTCCCTTCCCTGACACCCAGTTCAAGGTCTAACTGAGTCAGTGTTCCTTTTGCTAAGCTGACGGCAATGCAAACAGGGCATGGTAAGACCCTTCCCCGAAGGAGGGTAAGCGTGCCTCCTTCCTTCAACCCCGGGGACGAAGAGCCCCCGTGGAGCCCCGAGACCAGCTCAGCACACGGAGGGAGCCCCCCAGGAGTTTTCCTGCTATGACAGCTAAACCCTTGGGGTACAGAAAATACCAGGGCACAGCTTGTCCCCGTTCCGGGACTTCCTCCGTCTTCCCTGGGACAGGCAGTGTGGTTCTCATGGCCCAGTGGGCTTCGCCACTTGCCTGCGGACACCCCATCATGGCACGCCTCCCCCCCACGACCCGTGGGTCCTCTTCTTAACCCATCGGACCCGACACTTGACCTCAGAGCCTCACCTCTGGAGTCAGGCAGCTTGCGTTAGAATCCCAGTGGAACTCAGCAGCGGCAGGATCTGGCAGTTTTCTGGATCAGTCTATGAGGGCAGCCTCCTCCATGGCCCCCAAGGAGCCACACTGTGGAATCTTCTACACGAAATCAGGACTGACCCACGTGACCAGCAGAATGTGGCAGGTGTAAAGGCGCGTGAGTTCTGAGGCCTACGTCATAGAAGGTGCTGCAGCTTCCACCTGGCTCTCCTGGACCCTTCGCCGTGGGGGAAGCCAGCTGCCCACCAGGGAGGCACCGAGGCCTGCCATCCGCAGCCAACACCCACCTGCCAATCATGTTGGCAAGCCACCTTGGAAGCAAGTCCTGCACCTTCATCAAGCCTTCAGGAAATGGTAGACCAGCCAGGCTCTGGCTTGGGGTCAGGAGACACCATTCTGCTGCTGAGTCCCCAGCCCACGGTCACTTAGTTTGGAGCCACTGAATGTTGAGGTCATTCGTTACTCAGCACTAGATAGCTAGTTAATACACAGACCGATCTCCATTTCCTCTTCTGTGAAATGGGAATATTAACACGGACTTTACAGCCCCGGAAAGAGGAAATGAGACCGTGCCACCCTGGCAGGCCGTCGGTGTCTAGCAGGCAGTGGGCAATATGACCATTCCCCATCCTGTCGCCGGGCCTTCTCAGGAGGCTCCAGAGGAGGCTGGACAGGGGCCTTCCAGCCTCTCACTCGCTTCTCTCACGGCCACTTGTCAGGTCAGCCCCCGTGTTGACTGTCTCTCCCTGCGACCTGGGAGCAGACCCTGGACTGGAGCGGGTGTGCCTGGGACGTAGTGGGGAGCTCCTTCCAGAACTCGAGCGTGGGTCCCACTGACATTTCTCAGGGTGTTCCGTGGTGTGTGTTTGCATTTCTTTTGAAGGGCCCCACATGTGACGATTACATCCTTGTTAGCCCTGTAAAATAACAAATCTGGAATCTGCACTCTGGAACCAATGGATTTCCTGCCAAAATGAGTTCAAGGGGCGCCCCGGCCAGCATTCCCGTTAACAGCCGACACTCTGCTCCAAAAGGCCTCTGGTGTCGCCCAGCCCAGCCCAGCCCACGATACAAGCTCCCTGCCCGCTCCACTCGACTCCCCGCCCCACTGCTCCCAGCAAGCAGATGCGCTTCTGCTGCTGTTGACGTTATTTTCATGTTTTCTTAATACACGCCTGCTGGGTGTGGTCCTGGATCCTCCTTAGAGTAGGGGGGTGCTTCCCAGGCCTGGGGCTTCCTCCTCCCTGTGTCCCCCGACTAGGGAATCCACAGCCAGGCCTGGCAGATGTGGACCGATGCCTGTGGTGCCATCCTACCTTCTTCCCTGGAGTATCTCTTGATTCCTGTGGACACCCCTGTCTCTCCTCCCAGCCCAGCCCCAGCTCCCTTCCTGCCCAGGCTCCAGCAACACTCAGCAACCCAAGGTCCCCAAACCTGGCATTCACTTCCGGGCTGTCCTCTTCGGAGTGCCCTCTCTCCCTGCCCCCTCCGTACACCTACCCCTGGTCAAGCCCCACTCAGCTTGGATGGACGCATTGCATGGATTCAGTCTGGAAGCATCTGTGACCAGCTGCCCTCCACCCAGAGCGGGGCAGGTGCTTGTCTCCTGGCCCTCACAACCCCTGTGCCCTCCTGCCGGGCCGGAAAGCCCTGAGGGTAAAGGGTCTGTGTCCCTGTCCTCATTGTACACCCCACGGGCTGGCACACAGCAGGCACACAACAAAGGCTCGGTGAACATCAGTTGATCGAAGTGTTACAATCGCCAAGAAGTGCAGACCTGCCTCCTGTTTTACACCAAGCCTGCGTTCATCGGAAAGTCCCCCGCAGACCGGCTTCTGGCCCCGGCAGGCACTCACCACAGAGCCGTTTACAAACTGCACGCGAAGGCCGGGAGGCAGATGTCAGGGCACGCAGGCCACGGGGCACCGCCACATCCCAGGCATAGAGCTGCCTCTCAGCCCTGCACCCTTTCCAACCCAGCCACCCGGAGGTGAGCAGAGAGAAGGGGCCGAGAAATAGAGGTTCAGGGTAGAGTCAGGCTCGAGAAATGGGCTCAGATGGCCAGAGCATGTCCAGATATGCCAAGGTTGCAGGTTCAATTCCCGGTCAGGGCACATAGAAGAATCAACCGATGAGTGCATAAACAAGTGGAACAACAAATCGATGTGTGTGTGTGTCTCTCTCTCTCACACACACACACCAATACATAAAAATTTTAAAAAAGAAATGTCTGTATAAACACTGTCTACTTCATTCCAATAAACCTGAACTACGGAGTCATTCCTCCCAATTTTCCAGGAGAGAGAGTGAGGCACAGACAGGGCATGTGCCTGTCCCAAAGAAACAGATCAGATCAGCAGAGGAGAAGACTCAGCTCCCTCACTGCCCAGACATCTTACTCCAAAGCACAGACCTCAGCCCGGACCGTGAGGAGCACCGGCAAGGATTCTGGGTACCCACAGCCCACAGCCTGCCCCACCCCCTTCCTCTTTTCTTTTAAATATCACGGGCTAGGAGGAAGCGCCCGATCTGGGCGTTTATTTACCATTCCTTGGCCTGACCTTCCAGGAAGAATGTCACTAATGAGAAACAATCGACTTGGGCTCCCAAACCCAGAATTTTCATAGGGATCAATGTAGGACTTCAGAGCCTCAACAGGGCAAGGGGGACACACACTGTCCCCCCTTTGAAGGAAAAATAGCCGAGTTCTCCCCGCCTGGAAGGAAATGTTGTTTGCCTGTGTCAAACAAATGTCAGGCATGAGGTCACATGTTCCCCGTCATTCCAGCCCCTCTGGGAGAAGAGGAGGGCATTCGCCCTCACAGGGTGTAGGCGGCGGGGAAGTCGGAAATAAAAGCAAAGCGCCAGATGAGACCGAAGTTTCTCCAGTTCAAGAACTGACCTTACAGTGGAGGCAGGAAGCCGGGAGCTCTGCTCTGGAGACCCTCTCATCCAAATGAGAGTTCTTTTCATTTTGGAGAGCCGCTGCCGGGTCCCCAGCAGAGTGTAGGCTCCATGAAGACAGGGGTACGTCTGGCTCGCTTCCTGCTGCATCCCAGTGCCAGCAAATGCGGGTCACATGGTGGGTCCTCCTACCACGTGAATGAATGAAACAATTAGCCAGTGAGAAACAGCCAGCCGGTATCGTTTCCATTTTAAAAGTAACATTTCTGAGCGGGTGCAGAGGTTCTTCTTTTTTAAGATTTTTTTCACGACAGAACCTAGAACTTTCTGGGTCACCTGGCCGGTTCATCTTGCTTGCTCTAAGGACAATGCATCAGTGACAAACACTGTTGTAAATCTAACCGGTTATTAAACAGTGTGAACGGCGAACTTACAAATTCTCTTTAAACCCTGCCTCACGTCTGGCTGCGTCGGTGGGTCGTAAAACCTCTCAGGTGTTGGACGCTCTGTTTCATGTAGTCTCAGTTCAGAAGAAACCCCTCTCCACCTACTGCCACGGATAGGAGCCCGCGAGGGTCTCCATAAACCGCCCCTTGGTGATGGGGAAGGCGGTGGTGTGACCCCACCCAGGACCAGCTCTGCCTCCCTTCCCTCCAGCCTCCACTTCTTCCCTTTGATGGAGATCGCGGACGTGAATGCAAATTCTGGTTCTGCCACCGAGTGGCTGCGTCCACCCTGGACAGCTGGCTCCCTCCACAGCCTCAGTCTCTCGCTCTGTGAAATGGGGACAACTGTGTCTACTTCACAGTGGTTGGGAGACCTAAATAAACCGGTGGATACAGGCTGTGCGAGAGCATCTGGCACACTGTATGTACGCACTGTGAGTTCACTAGCGCCTTTGTCTCCACAATGAGGGCCTGTGGTCCTCCAGGACCTCTCAGCCCTCCTAGGAAGGAAAACTCAGCAAGCAGTTTGCCTTTTTGCGGGGGGGGGGGGGGGGGGG
>VMDR010000210.1:0-141271 GCA_007922815.1 Macrotus californicus | reverse complement strand
CTGCCTCAGTTCACTAGGCAGCACCACCTCAGCACTTCCAGAAACTGGTCTGTTCAGAGTGGGAGAATGGCAGGAGGGGCTTCCGGGCTTGGGGAGGGCTGGAGGTCCCTAAGTCTCTCTGCTCAGCCCCAGCCTCCCGCCTGTTCAGACTGGGTCAAGGAGCCTTCCCTCAATTCAGTGACATAACCCAGAAGTCTGGGCTGCTGTTTCTGACTATTGTCACCATAACAATAATCTCTTCAGTTCACACAGTTCATCACGTCCCTTGAAACATGAGTGCTTTTCAATGTCCCTCCTCCGTGTGCACTGCCATGTTTCTGATGAGGAAACTAAGGCTTAATCACCCAAGGCAACACACTTGGCGTTTCGGCCAGGCTGCCTTATTTAAACTGTCGGTGGGGACACTCTTCCTGTGTCATACTTGCATCTTGCACAGTGAGCCACTCCATTCCTTGGTTCCACAGAGGAAGTTTCCAGGTCCTGAATCGACACTGACATCCCCCGAAATGGGAAAACAATGTCCACAGCACACACACCCCAATAACTCTGGAAAAACGTGATGCATGGTCCAAAGGGATCACACAAGTAGTTTGCCCAGAGCTGGGATCCACAGTAAGGCCAGAGAGGAATTTAATTCTGAGCTGAGCCTCCTCCCTCTTGGCTGGAAACAGCAGCCCCAGGTGCTCCCAGCTCACCGCTCCGTCTGCAGGCTGTGAGCAGGGGCCTAATGGCCACGATGCCTCCAGTGTGGTGTTTAAACCAATAAGGCTCCAGAGAAGTTACGGTATGTTTAATAACGGCTTAATGACGGCTTGAGAGATGCAAGGCTTCTGGTTCCTGTTTGCCCTTGATTTACGGCCCCACTCTGGCTGAGGACAGCCAAGAAACCCCCTCTAAGCCCCCAGCGGAAGAGGGAGGTGTTCACACCAGGCTTCTTGGATTCCTTTAAAAATTGAGAATTCAAATGAAATACAAATGATGTTTGACTCACCACCTTTTCTCCCTGGTCTCTTGAGGCACTGAAAATAAAACATGGGGTGACCCATACCTAGGGACCCCTCAACCCACAGAGGTGAGCAGGGCCCTCTCGTGTTTCTTACCCCGTGGATTCTCGGTAGGGTGGGGGTTGAGTCTCTCGTCAGAAATTCATCTAAGCTCCTGGGCTAGTCCTGTGCTTCCTTTTGGCTGGAGAGCCCCACCTCTCAGGAGATGTGACCCTACCCTCCCTTCCCTGCAAAATGGCCGGCCTGGGGCAGAGGAGCCCTGGGTCTGCGCTGCAGGCAGCCCCCCCTCTACAGGGGGTTCCCCCTCTGCGGTACTTGCAGATCATTCGCCCACTGAAAAGCATTCAGTCCATGCCTGCCATTCAAACCTAAAACCCGCACACCACCACCTGCTCCAAAGGTTGCCGCTGCAGGTCTCTTTTCAAGTCCCGAGTTGCCCCAGCGAGTCTACATGTGCTCCCGCCCCGGGGCCGCTTCAGATCCACCAGGAATGGGTAAAAAGGCGCTGAGGACTGACTCGTCTGACCTCCACAGTTAGATGAAGAGAGCACTGGTTGGGGTGGGGGGGGCTGGTTCAAGGTCCCACAGCCAGCTGAAGATGGTGCCCAGCCCCCATTCCCACAGCAGAGCCATTTGCCCACGACACTCCCGGTGACTCTTGATCCCAGGGAGAAACAAGAGCTCTCTGAGGGAGATGTTTTGCTGGAGGGGACGTTTCCCCAGCCCCCATCAGGTCAGGTCACGGCCCAGCCCTTACCTGCTTTGGCCCTTATCCGAGACTGATGTCTGCACATCAGGCCTACAAGTTCTATTGGGGGTGGGGGGGCGGTGTACGGTTGGGGGGGAGGGACTGCCTTCCCCTCTAGGGGCAAGAGCCTCTAGACAGGGTATCAGGACCAAGGGTGCTGCTCTGAGCAAGGGACTCCCGCAGATGGACAGACAAAAGGGTCTGCCCCTTTCCTCCAACTGCCTCGCATAGGCAGGCTGGGGTGAATCTGGGGGCTCTCGGGCTCCGAGGGGTTAACCCGCGCAGGGGCCGCACGTGACGTGGATGGTTCCAGCCGAGGCGCGGCCCCCTCCGCTCCCGCCGCGCCCCCCGCCCCCCCCCCCGCGGCGCACGCAGCTCCCGGGGGCTCCGAGCCCCCGAGCCCAGGTCCCTCCCTCTTGGCGGGCGCTCACAGGCCGCGCGGGCAGCGCGAGCCCCGGAGCCCCGGCGGCCTATGCGCCCCGAGCCGGCATGGACCCCGAGCGCTGCGCGCCTTTCGGCGTGGGGCCGGGGCCCGACCTCTATGCGGCCGCGGGGGATAAGCCTCAGGGCGCCCAGGGGACCTCCGCCGCCGCGCCTCACCTGCACCCCGCGCCGCCCCGCGGCCCGCGACTGACCCGCTTTCCGGCCTGCGGGCCCCTGGAGCCCTACCTCCCGGAGCCGGCCAAGCCGCCCACCAAGTACCTGCAGGACCTGGGGCCCGGCCCGGCGCTCAACGGCGGCCGCTTCTACGAGGGCCCCGCGGAAGGTAACGCGCGGCGCGGGGTACAGCGCGCAGCTGGACCCGCTCCCCTTTCCTCCCCGCCCCGCCCCGGACTTCCCGCTTCCCTCCCCGGCTCGACTATTTCTCGACTTTGTGACCCTCTCGCCCCGGGCCATGGCTCCCTTGGAAGCGGGACTGCGGTGGTCCAGGCCGGGCAAAAGCCGGCACAGTGCGGGAGGCAGAGCCACGCGTGCCTTCGGCGGCCGGCATGGGAGGCTGGAGGTCGAGGAAGGGTGGAGCGGCGAAGGCCCGGGCCCACTCGGGCCCGAAGGCGGCTGGAGCCTGGAAGGAGAGCGGGGCTGGAACTGCCACCCACCCAGAAACCCGGACCGGGCCCAGGGCCCGGGCGCCACACTCAGCCCTTGGCCCCGATACGGGGAGAGAAGCGCGGCTTTTTGTGTGTCTAGCTCCGGTGGCAGCCCCGAGGCTGGGCTCCGACCCAGAATGGCTCCGCCGGCCCCGCCGAGGGCTGCGGCCTGGCCTCTGTTGGCCTCTCCTCCCTGGGCCCAGGCCCCGCGGGGAAGGCGCTCCCGGGGTGGCCGCCGATGGTCCCGCAGTGCCGGGGCCACGCTCACTACGGAATAACTGTGCTCTTGTTTCTCCCACTAACCTGGCCTCCCCGTCGTTAGCACGGCGATGGCCCCGCTTCTCGCAGCCTTGGCTTCCTTGCGCTGAATCCTCACCGCTGGGCCGTCGGGAGCAGCCCGGGCGGGCCTAATCCTCGGGCGCCTCGGTGCCCTGTGCGCTATGGCCAGTGGGATCGCGTCAGTTCCCGAGATCGCGCCCGGACGCTGGGGCCTGGCAGGAGGCTCCGCAGCCCCGCCAGCGCCCACTGCGCGGGTGCATCTGTGGGAGACTGGGCGCCGGCCCCATCTGCGCTGCCACCTCCCGCAGCGTAGGCCCGGAGCTGCATCCTCCGAGATCGGCCTCACCCGCCTCCGCCCCGCTGGCGCCTCACGGGCCCCCGCCGAGTGGACGGGCAGCTCCGGCCTTGCCCAGCCGGCAGTGGGAATGTGCAGGAGAGGGCGGGAGGGGTGTGGGGGTCAGCGGAGGAAACGAGCGAGGCCGCAGAGCTTCGTGTCTGCGCCCTTTGAAAGAGGCTCTCCTGATAGAAGCCACAACTGGGACTTAATGAGAAGCAGTTGGCCTGGCTCCTCTGATCCCAGCCAGAGGCGGCGGTCGCGCAGCGCCGGCAGCACCGTCGGGGACAGGTACCCGGCCTAGCTGGGCGCGCGGCGGATGACAGGATCCACCCCGCGGGCCCGCGTCCCTGCTGGGCGCGCCGGATCCCGCACCGGCCGCGGGGCTCCAGGACCCGCCCGACGCCGAGCAAACCGCGAAGAGCGCCGGAGCAGGAGTGGCGGGAGGAACCGGCGAGGGCGAGGGGGCAGCAACGAAATGCGCGGAAAGAAAACCAAAGCGTGTAAACAACCGAAAAGAGGCAAAAGGAAACTGAACAAAGCGTCGGAGGAGAGAGGCGATAACGACAGCCGAGGCGGTCGGCGAGCTGGGCAGGACGGAAAGGGACAAATGAAAAACGAACAAGAAAGAAAAGCAAGCGGAGATCGAACGAAGCGGGTAAACGGAGGAGGGAAAAGACGAAGGGGGCCGTAGCGGACAAAACGAAAGAAAAAGGGGACACCTGAATAGGGCAGAAAATAGCAAAACGGTAACAAATGGGAGAAGAAAACGAACGATTCAAGCTGAGCAGAGGACAGGCCAAACGAAAAGGAGGCGCGGCGGGTGCGAGCGGAGCCTGGAAAGAGCCCTCGCGTCCCGGTGCCCCCTCTGGGACTCGGCGGGCGGAGGGGCGCGCGGCCCGGGGCCTGAGGCGGAGCCCAGCTGCTGGGGAGCGACGGCCCCGGGGTCCGGGGCGCGCAGTCTGCGTGTGAAATGTGGCGGGCAAAGGGGGAACCCGCCTTATTTCCCGGCTTTTAAAATAACGGGCTTGACTGTTTCCAGTTCAGACCAGTGAGCGCGCAGCTGCTCCCCATCTGCGGCGTGATCTTGGCCGCGGCCGGGCAGTTGCGCGCCCCAGAACCTGGCTCAGCGCGCTCTTCTCCCGCGCTTGGCGGAGAGCGCCCAGCCCTACTCTGGACCTCGCTGCGTCCAGTCCGTGCCGGCCACCCTCCTGCCCTCTGCGCGTGGCTGCTCAGAGCGCCGGAGAGGTGCCCGCCGGGTCCTTCCTGTTCTGCCTGGCCTTGCAGTCTGTCCCCTCGCTTGGCTCTCTGACCTCGGGACTCACCCGCTGGCTCGGAGGTCTTGAGCTGGGTTACCGTAAGGGCTGCGCTCCCGGAGCGGACCGTGGCTTGAGGACAGTTCCAGGTCATCAGCCCAGGCAGAGACCTCTAGGGCCAGGGGTGTTCAACCTGTGGCCGCAGGCCACGCTCAGCCCAGGATGATATGAATGCGGCCCACCACAAAATCATAAATTTACTTAAAACATTTTTTTTTCTCATCAGTTTTCGTTAGTGTTTGTGTATTTTAATGTGTGGCCCAGAGACGTCATAAGGTTGGACACCCCGGCTAGGCCAAGGCTGGGAAACTCTAGGGTGAGCACCAGGCCCCACTGGGGCCCCACATGCTGTGCTTTTTGTCCACGCTGGCTTCAGGTCCTCAGCCAGAGCTGCAGGAGCCCCAGCCTCCATGGGCACTGAGAGTCCATCCAGAGGCGGCTCGGGGACAGATCAAGTTGTGGCGAAAGCTCAAAGCCAGGTGGTTGGTCCTGCGGCCTCAATGGACACCATTGAGAGGGGCAGTGGGGCTCCGGGCGGGCGGCCCAGCAGTGTGCAGCCTGCTGCCGCTAGTAGGGGCGGCGGGCATGCTGTGAGCGTGAGAGCCAGGGAAAGCTCCGTGGCCCTTCGGAGGTCTTCGTCCTGGCTGCTGGCTTTCATGGTGCTTCGGTCTGGCAGGCCCCGATACCCGGGTGTTGAGCCCCAGGCTCCGGGTCTCCAACAGGAGCACTCTCCCTTAACCACCACCCCGTGTCCCCACCAGGTGCAAGGGACTCCCACACACAGCCTGTGCACATCTTGATGGTGCATGGGCCTTAGAGCGCATCCTTCCCCTTAGGAGCTTAGATGCCAACTGCTGGCCTGCTGAACTGCTCTGCCTCCCACCTCCATCTCTTTTCTGGGAGTCCATCCTCAGGGCTGCTTGGTGTTCTTTGAGGCGTGCCCCATCCCCCAAAGAGGGGGAATGCTCCCCTCCCCCTGGAGTCTTCCAGGCAGTTGGGGAAGGTCTGGGGCATTGGAGAGGAGGGAGTTCTCTGGTCCCTGAAAGGGCTGTAGAATGGGCAGGTGTGGGGGGTCACCCAAGGCCAGCAGGCTTGGCCCTTTTGGGGGTAGCAATCCTGAGAAGTCCAGGTGCACATTCACTCCTGATCCTGGAGCCTGCCGGTCAGGAAGGCAAGTCCTACAACCCCAGATCTGGCCACTTCCTCTGGGCAGATCCCTTTGGAACAGATACTTAGGGCCCAGGAAGCAGAAGAGCAAGCTCCAGAGCTTTGGGGTGCTCTGCAATGATGTCAGCACTCCCCTGGACCCACCCCAGTCCCTGAGCCCCACTCACCCTCCACCCTCAGAGTCCAGGGACCTCCTGCTGACTTCTCAGGTCACAGGCCTGCTAGGTGCGGGGTATCCCCTTTCGGCGGCCTCGCAGTCTCCCTGAGCATTCCCAACTATTTGCTTCACCTTCCAGGAGACCTTCTTCCTAAGCTCCTACCCCCAGAACAACAATCACTGCATGGCCCAGAGTAGAAGGGAGGTAGTGCTGGTCTGCCCTTCACCTACTGTGAAGGCAACCTGGCCCCCGCCTGTCATTTGTGCACAGCCCAGGGTCTGGCCCGACCTGGCTCTCCCAGGCCACCAGGACACACAGCAGGGAGTGCGCTTCACCGCCTGGGTGGTCTTGCCAGGCCCCTGCCCACCCCCCTGCTGAGGGATACCTGCACCACTGGTCCTGCACAGCACAAGGGGCTCACCAGACCCAAAAGTCCACCCTCCAGCCCCATCCTCCCCACCACAGCTGCCATCCTGACACCAAGTCCCAGGGAAGAAGCTGCCGCCGCCTGGTGCCAGCTCACTGGGCCTCCTGGGGGCCCGGCCGGGGCTAGGGAAGGGGCCCTGTGAGTCAGTGGGGCGTCTTTGTGGCGTCTCTCCTGTCATCCAGGCAGACTGTTATGTGGCGATTTCATGGTGAGGCTGCTGGGGGTTCCTCGCCAGAGGGAGAGAACGTGGCAGTTGGGGTGACCTGTTTCTCACAGTGCCCGGCTGTGGCGGGACTGTGCCAGCTTCCGGAGTGCGGGGCTGGGTGCTGCTGAGGGCTGTGCCCAGTCTGTAATCAGGTTCCTTTGCTTGTCAGCAGCTCTAGAGGAAGGTAGGACAGCGATGGGGCTGGGAGCTGAGCCCTGTCCCCGTACCCATCCACCAACCCTCCTTCTCTGAGCACAGCTGAGCTCCTGCCTCTGTATTGCTGGGGCTTCAGTCCTTGACCTTCACACCTCAGGGCTGGGGGACTTCACTGAGCCCTGAGATGTGGGGTCCAAGGAACGAGGTGCAGCCGGTCCGGCCAAGCTGTCTGAGCATCCCTGTCGGCATCCGTGTTGTGGGCACAAGGACGTGGGAACCAGGGCCTGCAGCGACAGGGACAAGGAGGTCCTTTCTGGCAGGGGCAGGGACATGTCAACCGCCCCATCCTCACCCCCTCCTCCTGCCCGGGCACTAGGCCGTGCCGTGGCGCCATCCTGGCACCGCCACACCCCGTGGGACGCGCCCCCACAGAGCGCTTCCCCGAAATGGACCTCCCTGGGCCCCAGCAGACCCGCCCAGAACACAGACAGCATGGCTCCCCGGGGCCCCCTCCCCAGCTGGAGTCTCGCAGGAAGGCCTCCCAATGCCAGGCTCCATGGAGGGTGGCTGCTGGAGGGAGGGGAGAGAAGGGAAGGGGGAGGCGGGGACTGAAGCGTCAACAGTCTCCCCTCCCTCCATTCCACCCACAAAACCCCTGGTTCGGTTTCCACCGTCCTTTTCGTGTTTCCATTGCAGCTGAGGAGAAGGCCTCCAAAGCCGCCAGCTTCCCCCAGCTGCCCTTGGACTGCCGCGGGGGCCCCAGAGACGGGCCCTCTACCATGCAAGGCTCCCCAGGCCCTTGCCTGGCCAGCCTGCGCGTCCCTCTGTCCCCAGGACTCCCTGACTCCATGGAGTTGGCCAAGAACAAGAGCAAGAAGCGCCGGAACCGCACGACCTTCAGCACCTTCCAGCTGGAGGAGCTGGAGAAAGTCTTCCAGAAAACCCACTACCCTGACGTGTATGCCCGGGAGCAGCTGGCTCTGCGCACGGACCTCACTGAGGCCCGAGTACAGGTGAGGACCCCCTGGGCCCTTGGCTGCCTTGACCACCCAGACGGCGGGCCAGGCCACTGGAGGGCTGGAAGAGGTGGGTGCTCACTCCACAGAGCACTGCTGTTCCCAGTGCCTGCGCCCGGTGTGCTCCTCCTGGGCTCACCCTCGGTGCCCAGCTCTGCTAGGGCCACAGGCTGGCAGCCCAGGTGGAGGCTTAGGCCTGTGTGTGGGGCCAATGGCCTCTGGAAGTCAGAGACCCATGTGGCAGTCCCATCTCCACCGAGTGCTCACTGACCAGGCGATGCGGGGCCTGCCTGACTGTCTGTCTCGGTCTCCCAATCCAGGAGAGGATGATGGGGCTGCCTGCTTAGGGAGTAGCTTTGAGGAGTGCAGCCGGGCAGTGTTCTGGAAGCAGAGACATGAGGAGCGCCTATCAGGGCTGCCCTAGAGGTGGCTACCCAGAATGGGAGGGGCCCCACCGGGGGTCTCGAGCTCAGTGGTACTCAAAGCCATCCTGCGCCTGTGACCTTCCGTCTCACTAACACTCAGACCCTGGCCAGGAGCCCTGCCCCACCCAGCAAACTCTCCCAACAGGGATGGGGCCATGGCCAGCTTCACAAAGGGTGGGGCCCAGCTGTGGGGGTGCAGGTGGCAGATTGATGGGCACTGGGAACAGGAGTGTGGCAGCCACTCACAGGCTCCACTTTGCAGGGAATAATGAGGCCACCCACCCATGGGACAATACAGAGTACAGGTCCAGAGCACAGGTGGCAGCCTGCAGTGGGGACTCCAGGGAGAGCAGGTGGCGAGAGGGACGAATTCCCAGGCAAGTGATCAGCTTCACTGGCCCCAGGTGCCCTCATCGGCCTGCAGGGGAGAGGAAAGGCCGGCCAGACTAGACAGGAGTCGGGCAGGTAGGGAGCCCCTTCCCTGGGCCTGCTGCAGGATCTGAGCAACCCAGGGTCAGGGAGAAGGGTGTGCCCGGCTCCCGAACTCAGGGCCTGACCTGCCTGCCTGGGTAGCATGACTGTGGAGGAGTGTGAGAGGCTACGGTGGGGTTACTTTTGCACATGGGCGTGCGTGTACACTCACACACACAGCTTCTTCTAATGCAGCCCCCGCTAGATCCTGAGGAAGCAGGGTAGTGATCTAGGTTTGGTTCAGTTTGGACACTGCCAATGTCTAGTCCAGAGGCCGACACGTCAGTTCGTGAAATGATAGCGGTGCAGGCGCTGACACACAGGCACGTTCCAGTCCTTGGGCACGTGCCCAAGGATAGACTCACCACGGACACGCACACAGAGGCGCACAGCGCACCACACGCCACCCCGGCCGCCAGGAGCTCACAGATGAGCAACAGAGATGGACTCCAACACAGACAGTGGCGATGGGGTGTGGTCTGGGACATGTTGGGGACAGTGGACGGTGCCCAGATCAGCACAGGCTCGGGAGGGTGGGCACGGGCAGTGCAGGCAGGGACAACCCAGCAGAGGCAGGGATGAGCAAAGGGGCAGAGTATTTCAAAGGCCGGCTGGGCTGGAGGCAGCTGGGCAGTGCTGAGTGCGGCGGCCTGGCCGGAGATGAGGCTGTGGAGCGGGGCAGGGCCTAGTGCAAGAGGTGGGCTCTGGGCTGAGCTCCCCAGGAAGCCAGCGGGGCTTTAAGCAGGACCAGGGCCTGAACAGAAATATCTTTAACATTCCTTGGATGCCATGACGTGGGCAGACTGGAAAAGGAGATGAGGCTGGTGGCTAGCACCCCACCATATGTGTACCGGCACCTTGGAACCCCAGGCCACGGAGAACCACAACACCCTTACCACACACGGCCAGGCTGGAGAACCAGAGAGTGACTCAGCCCGGAGACTGGGTTGGGGGGCTCTCCCAGGCTCCCCCAGCTCTGAAAACCATGTGCATTTAAAGTTCCTGCCACTCAAGATCCCTCAGCCGGGAGCCAGCTCCCCATCCTGTGCGCCAGGACCATCAGCTCTCTCAGCCCGCTGTACTCCTCAGGCTGTTCTCACACCTCACCCTCTGCCCCCTGCCCCCAGGTCTGGTTCCAGAACCGCAGAGCCAAGTGGCGAAAGCGGGAGCGTTATGGGAAGGTCCAGGAGGGGCGGAACCCCTTCACGTCTGCCTATGACATCTCTGTGCTACCCCGAACGGACAGCCACCCCCAGGTGAGACCCCTCCATGCTCTGCACCCTCCCCCCGCCCCCCAGTCTGGGCTTGACCGCATCCCAGGGGGTAGCCAGCAAGTGTGTGAGCTCTGTCCCTGGGAAGACCCGGAGTGGCATTGGGTCCTGTGCGACCGACTCTGGGCAAATCACTTCCTCCTCTGCCCAGCACAACCTTGGCCGTCTCCCCAGTGAGGCGTGCAGGGCAGCTGGCACTGAGGAATCCTGGGGAAAATCCCATTCTGACAAGTAGCAAGAGGGGCCTCCAGGGACGCCTCTGTGAGCACTGAGGGCAGGAGGGTGGCAGATCCTAGAACTGGGTGGAGTGGAGGCTTCTGGGGGGGGGGGGGAAGTGTTGGGAGCCCTGAGGGCAAAAAGTGAGCCCTCAGTTAGGGAGGCAGCCCCTGGGGCTACCAATTCACAGGCCTGCTTTATCTCTCTTCTCAGCTGCAGAGTGCCCTGTGGCCCAGTCCGGGGTCTGGGAGCCCAGCCGGGCCCTGTCTTGTGTCTCCGGAGGGCATCCCCTCCCCGTGCATGTCTCCGTACTCCCACTCGCACGGGAATGTGGCCGGCTTCATGGGGGTGCCAGCCTCCCCCGGAGCCCACCCCGGCATCTACTCCCTCCACAGCTTTTCCCCTGCCCTGGGGGACCACAGCTTTGAGCCCTCCCCGGACGCCGACTACAAGTCTCCAAGCCTCGTCTCGCTCAGGGTGAAGCCCAAGGAGCCGCCCAGCCTGCTGAACTGGACCACGTGATGAGATGTGTGGACACGCAGACTCAGCGGCCACCCCTTCCCTGTTCCCGGCTGTTCCCACCCCACCCTGGACTGGATGCCAGAGAGGATGCACCTCTGCCTCCCAGCCCCAGATGGTTCCCAGAGGCGGGCGGAGCAGCTGGGACCATTGCCTCCTGCCGAGTCTTTGCTCTTAGAATAAGGCAGGGCTGCCCAGGAGGAAAGGAGGCTTCGAAGCTGGTAGGACTCTTCCCACCACACATTGGGTCCCCTCACCCAAACACTGGGCTGGAGAGAGACATGGCCCTGCTTCCTTCCAACTTCATCCAAGGCCCACTGTTATCTGGCCAGCTGACACAGCTTTGTGGGCTCCTCGCTCGCGGACACAGGACAACGGGAGCAGGACACAGGTTGAGCCAGGAGCAGTTCTTGTGACTTAGGGGAAACCAGAACCTCGGGATACTCCCCTACAGAGGCCTCACTCCCTTCTCCCACCACCAGAGGGCGTGCACCGAGCGTCTAGAGGCCAAAGGTGCCAGGCCTCCCCTGCTCCAGCCATCCCTTCTCCCCGGGGCCACCTCTGCCCCCCCACATGCTGTGGAGTCCTCTCCACCCTGCAGGGGAGGGGGCACGAATTCCACCAGAAACCACCAAATATTCGGATTCTCCTCCATGGGACCAGGCCAGAGGCATGCCATGGGAACCCTGGACTCTCTCGGTTTACTCACTGGGTGTTGGTAAGAATAAAACAGATTCCCAGCCTCTGAGCCCCTGAGATCCCAACCCCCACTTTTGTAAAAATGCTTTTGTAAAAAAAAGTGCTGCCCAGCATAATAATAAAGGTGGCGGCACTCACTGCGGATCTTCAGGGTTTGGTGGGGGTTGCTCTCCGGCTGGTCTGTGCTCAGGGTGGCCAGGCCCTCAGGAGCGGCTATGGGGAGCCTGGGTAGAGGGGAGTGTGGGCCTGCAGCAGAGTCCTCCAGGCTGGTCCATGCGGCCCTGTCACCTGCCCAGGGTCCCTGTGGCTTTGGCTGGCGTGGAAGGCAGGGCGAAGAGCCCAGCTCTGGGGCAGCTGAGCCCCAGGGGGAACCTGAGGTGGGACGAGGGCAAGACAGTGAGGGTGAGCTTGTGGCTGTGCTGACAAGAGAGGGCAGTGGGTTGGGGGGGGCCAGGCCCAGAGCTGTGGGGGTGGGGCAGACCTCTGCCCCAGAGGCCCCCAGGAGTACGTCTGAGCCGTGGGGCAGAGACATAAGCCAGGACTCCTTCCTGTGGTTTCAGAGCAACACCCATCCTATCCTTCACCCCCACTTTCTGCCTTATCTCCGCAGCGGAAGGCAGGGAAAAAGCAGTCCTGGCCCCCCACCCTCCCAGCGAATAGAATACCACCACATGTATGGCTCCGATCTGCAGCCTCCACAGCAGCCCCACCACCCCCAGGCGCTTCCTCTTCCAGGCGCAGGGAGAGCCCAGCATGCAGACACCAGCACTGGGCTTATTCCCAGAGGGGGCAAGGCCCCCATCAGATGGAACTTCCCACCAAGACAGTCACTGTGACTGGGCTCATGTGTGCCCCAGAGGAAACCAGTGTCTTCCTCTTCCCATCCCTTCATGGCCTGGCTTCTGGGCATTTCTTTCCTGTCAGCGTTGCCGCTGGCTGAGCTCCAGCTGAGCCGGTCCATAGAAAGGGAAGAGTCCGACCAGGAGGGAGAGGCACCCAGCCACCTCCACCCAGCTGGTCGGTGATGGCCCAGGGCACAAAGCCACCTTTCTAGGCTTGGGGCTAAGACCACTGCACCAGAAGTGTCTTTCCACTTCTGCGAGAGGCCAGCGTCGTTCTGGACTCCCTGCCCTGCCAAGTCAGGGAAGTGCAGGGAGAGCGGTTTCTACAAATGGTGCCTGCGCGTCCACTCTGCGCCAGGCGCTGTGCTGGGTGCCAGAGAAGGGGCAGTGCTCCAGCACGGCTTAGAAAAAGGTGGAGAGGGAAGACGGACGCAGCAAAGGGAGCAGAAGCAGGGAGAGACAGATAAGAAAGTAAAGCTGAGCCAGAGACCACTGCAGCCGGAGTGGGAGAGGCAGGCAGGGGCCAGGAGGGGCCCGAGGGGGAGGGCACCGGCAGGCTACTGGCTCCCATCCAGGGGCATCTACCCACAGCTCATATTTTTCTGTCCAGTGACAGCTAAATGAAGGGAAAGCTAACTTTACAACCGCTCGCTTCGCACATAATGAATATGGATGGGCATCCCGGAGCCTGTTCCCTGGGATTATCTGTGCGCGGACAGGCTCTCCCACTGACTGGGCCATCTCGGCCGGCCTGTCCCCTGGCGGGGACCTGGGCAGCCCTTCCACCTGCTTCCCATTAGCCACCCTCCCATCCCCTCCTCCACACTCCAGGCGTCTCACCACTGAGGCGCAGCCCCCAGCCTCGCCCCAGAGGTGACCCCAGCCCTCGGCCTAGGCCCCACGCTTCCCCAAGGCCAGGCTGGGGCTCTGGTCAGCCCATCTGGAAAAGAAAAGGGGAAGTGGCCCTTCCTGGAATCCCAACTTGAGAGTCACTGGTCTTTGCTAAGGCTCCTCCCTGCCCCCGTGAGGCCACCCAGAGAAGCCCTAGGTCTTGGTCCCGGGAAGGGGCTCAGATTCCAGGCCCAGCGTGGAGGACTCTAGGCAGCAGGCCATTTGATCCAGGCTTTGGGTCTCAGCCTGGCACTGGGAAATGCTTCTCATTAGAGGCGCTCAATCTCCCTTCCCGTCTCCCCCAGTCACTAATACAGCAACCTGAGTGACATCCCCACGCCCAGCACCGCAGGGCCCTGGGCACCACAGGGACAATGGCCACAGAGCCTCTGCTGCAAGGGCCCTTGTTCCTGATGCTGGGGTTCCATCCCCCAGGGTCTTTTCCAGTGGGGGGGCACTGGCTGGGGCCTCTTACAACCGTGCTGCCCTTAAACCCATGCTTACAGAGGAGTCAACGGGCTGAGCTTGATGAGCTCAAGGCCCCTCAGCGACCACACACCAGGGCCCGCACTGGACAGCAGCCTGAGGTGGACCGTGCCCAGTGCCAAATGAATGGCACAGCTGCCGCTTCTCTGAGAAGTCAGTTTGTTAGGGGACGGCCAGGAAGCCAGCCTCCCAGGAGATAAACCTAACAGGTAGGGCAGAGGCAGCCACGCAGGAGTCCTCTGCGACCCGGGAAGGAAAGCCGTGCCAGCTGGGACAGAAAAGAAAAGGTAGCAGCAATAGCCCGTTACCTCGAGGGGGCGCACCTTTGGGGCACCCCAGAGGCCAGGCCAAGGCCAAGCTTGGGTGGCCAGTGAGGGTCTAAATCAACTGGCATTTGCCAAGAATCTTTCCAGGGACTGCGCCTGAGCAAATACTCAGGAGTGACTAAGGGGTAATACGTGAGCAAATACATGAGTGAACGTGTGCTCTGGTGGCGAGTGCTGGGGAGTAACAAGCATTGTTAGAAGGCAAAGGGTGGGGGTACGGACGCACACGCGCTGCAGGCAGAGGCCTGGGTCTGCACCAGGGCCCGGCTCTCGTGTGACCTCGGGCAGGCCCTTCGCCCTTCCTGTAGTAATACCGCCTTCCAGGGCGACTTCAAACAGGAAGGTTTTACACGTAAAGTGCTCACAGCAGCAGCTGCCAAGTGCTGGCTGCTGCTGTGGGCAACAGGCTCTGGGGAAGCACCAAGACTGGCCCTGTGCCTGCACGACACCCAGCAAGTGGTAACTGCGGACTAACAAGGCAGTCCCCGTCCTCAGAGATGGAGAGCAATGGGCCCTGAGCCTGGTTAGCAACACTCTGTGTTTGATGTATCTCAGCCTTTTATGAGGGGCCGTCACATGCCCTGCCCAGCTCGTGACCCAGACGGGACACAAAGCCGCAGAGATTGGGTGGTCATTGGGTTCATAGGGCCAACCTGTCACAGGCACACTCTGGCTATGCTAAGCCTCATGCCCTGCTAGGGGCCCCAGAGCCTGGACCCCACCCAGCTCTGTGGCCCTTGCGGTTCTCACAATCCGTGTTCCTGTCTGCACAGCCTTAGGCAGGTATTTACAGACCCCTGCACACCCCGAGGAAAAATGGCACCTCTGGTGAAGGGGAGCTTCAGAGGGGTGGGGGAATCAGAAACGCAGAGCAAAGCCTCTGGCAGGCAGGGTGAGTGACCAGGCTGCTGGTGGGTAAGAATGGGCAACCCCCTCACACCCAAACTGACCCTTCACAGCACCAACTTCCTGTAGGCCCTGGCAAAAGACAGCAGAAAACCCATCACGCACACACAGGTCTTGTCAAATCCCCACGTCCTGTGCAAGTTACTTTGGGGCAAAATGCCAGTCAGCCCCAGGGACGTCCATCTCAGAGGCTGTGTAACTTAGGAGTGTGCTGCTGGCTGCCACCCCTCTGCTCCCCGCCACACAGGCACATCATGGCCTGTCCTGGAGGCCTGCCCAGGGCCTTGGCTCAGCAGGATCCAGGCAGGACAGGTGCTGAACCGAAGAACCAACACAGGGGAGGCTCCTCCAGAACACATTTCCTTATGAGTCAAGACCCGTTGGAGACGCAAAACCCGTGCACATGTAAGGTACGGGAGCTTCAAGCAGCTCTGAAAAGGGAATGCCCCTTTCGCCAGCATCAGAATGGGAGGTCGGAGAAGTGGAGCCTCTAGGCTGAGTTAGGAGGTGGCAGGCACGTCCAGGGCTCTGAAGACCAGGTGCCAACTCCTGGTCTCAAACTCACAGATGCCACAGGGGTTCTCTTTGCTTACTCCCCGCTCAGCCCTGGGGTCCTGGGCCCTCGGACATTTCCTTTCCCACTCTGAGGCTGACTCCCGATGGACTGCTTCCTCAGTCCCAACCGCCTGCCCCAGCGAGGGTTCAGAGCACCTGACCTCCTGACCAGCCCCTCCCCCCAGCACTGAAACTGGCGTGGCTGAGGGCAGCTCAGGAGTGTGATCCAGAGAAACCTGCGGCTCCCACCGCAGTGAATCAAACTCAGGGGTGCAGGACATGTTGCTCTAGCAGCCCGAGTCCTGGAGCTGCAGCAGCTCCGACTGACGTGGGGAGAGGGAACACTTTGGAGGAGTGCCCGGCCCTGCCCCAGAAGGAAAGGCAGGCAGCTTGGCAGAAGACAAGTGGGGCACCTATCGATGCTGGTAAGAAAACCCACTTTCTAGACCTGGAGGACCTATGCAGGGGCCATATTTTCTGCAGACAAGGCCACTGTGGCAGTTTCTGCTTCCTTTTAATGTAAACAGAATACACAAACACATTAAACACCCCAAGATGGCACAAGAGAACACACACAGAGTTATGTATAGATATTTACAGGCCCTTGCAAACCGAGGAAACAGCACCTCTGGTGAAGGGAAGCTTCTCTTCCTACCCCAGCCCCGTCCAAACGGAAGGGCCAGTGAGCTGCAGGAGCCCCACTCCTGCTTCTGGAGGAAACTCGGCAGGAGGCTAGAACGACGTCACAAACCCCGACGCAGAACCAGGACTCGGACTTCCCGGCGCTGACCTAAGCCCTCCTTGGCAAGGTGACCTGCCAAGGATTTGCATGTCTCAAGAAGAGTCGGCGTGACTCCCGAAATTTGGATGTAATGGGTTCCTAGCTCATCCCAGCTTTTCCAGCCTTGGGCTGAATGAGAAATGGGCTGCAACCAACCATGTCCAAGAGAGGAGGGAGGGGCAGTGAAGAGAGAGGATGCCAAGCAGAGAGACGGCTGCTCCCAGGCAGGACGCTGGGCATCAACCAGAGGCCAAGCTGGGTGCTGTCTGGGGAGGGCGCGGTGGGGCTGTGCTGCCACCTGGAGGTGGATGGGAGCACTGCAGTGGCTGAGCCAGCCCCTGGGCACCTGGACACCTCCTTTCCTCTTCAGTCCCTGGACCAGGAGCCTCACTGCAGCAGCTCCTCCCACGAAATGGGCTTGGAGAAGACCTCCCTTTCCAACCAGAGGTCGTAGTTCATCTGGAAGTCCTCAGGGAGGTCCACCCGCTGGCCCAGGACGCTCTGCAGGCAGTTGTCCACAGGCAGGAAGTCGGGGTTGCTGTGAGCCCGGTCGTAGCGCCGGGCGTTGAAGCGCTCGATGTTGGCACGGAGGGCACACTCCTCTGCCTGGAAGTCCCAAGGCCGGGCGTCCAGATCTGGGGCAGAGCAGGAAGAGGGGTCAGGAGCCAGGCCCTCGAGGCAGCGCCCCTGCGGTCCTGCATGTAAAGGCCAGGTCACCCCGGCTTGAAATGCTGATCGTCAGCCTCCAAGCCCCAACTTCAGCAACGCTGCCAGGACTTCTTCCCTAGAGGACTCGCACAAAGGAGAGTTGGGTGGACAGAGGAGGCCAGCTCTACGGAGCAGGGGGCCACACCGCTGTCTGTGTGGATGCAGCGAGGGGCAGCCACGGGCACAGGCGCTTCTCTGAAAGCCACCTTCTCCCTGGCGCTCCAGGGTCAGGGGAGGAGCCTGCAGGTCCCCTGGTGAGCCCCTTCTCTTCATTCTCTGCCCAGGTACGAACTCACAGGGCCCTGGGAACACAGTCATGTGGCCCTGGTGCGCTGGGCCAGGGACTGTGATGAGGGGACACTGGGAAGAACTCACTCTGCCCAGGAGGCCAAGGCAGCTGCCCAGAGGAGAGGAAACACCACACACGCAGATATGGAACAGATGGGGGGGGACGGGGGAGGCACCCTGCTGGGAGAGGGAACAGAAGAGGGGACAATGCAGGCTGATGTGCAGGGCCGAGTGCGCTGTGTGCCCAGAGCCCTGGGTGGGCTGGGCTGCGCTGAAGAGAGGCTGGACCAGATCACGGAGGACAGGGACGGGTGAGGTGTGGGCCCCAGGAGGAGTGTGCAGGCATCCGGCTCTAATTCTAAGGGCAACCAGAGGTTAATGAAGGCCCTGACTCAGGGAGATGCCACCAGATCTGCATCTTGGAACGATCCCTGGAGCACAAGTCGAGGCACTGATGGAGGGAAAGGCATTGGAGGCGAGAAGCCAGCAGGAGCCGAAAGGATTTGTGGCCAGAACTGAAGCAGTGCACAGGGAGAGAAAAGACGAAAGCACCTTGCAACAGCTTCTGGAAAAGGAATGACTTCGAGGGAGGCGCAGAGGAATGGGGGCTGACTAGATACTCCAAGTCCTTCCTAGCACTCCCATCCGACCCCTCAGAGCCCTGTCCCGGTCCCGGCCGCCCACTCGTGCAGGGCCTCACCATTGCCGTAGGCCCAGTCGTCATTCAGCCGGTGCCGAACCTTCTGGTAGATGGCAGACATGGTCTTCATGTTGCTCTTGCGCCACTGCCGCCCCAGGTACTTGGTCTGCACCTTGAGCAGCTTCAGCACGTACAGCTGCATCATGGCTTGCTTCACCTTCAGCGCCCGCTTCAGGATGGGGGCGGACTTGAATACCACCAGCATCTGCAAGGGGCACAGGACAGGCCCAGCAGAGGGCAGAATGGATGCCTGTGTCATCACTTGGCTGCTCACCCCTTTTGGGGTCATGGGCAGGATGACCAATGTCCCAGGTCTCCCCAGACTGAGGTGTTTCCTGGGACCTGGGACTTCCCCTGCTAAAACCACCAGAGTCCCAGGCAAACCAGGATCGCTGACCACCCTCATTATGAGTCTTTCTGGAATATGAAGAAAGAAGCAAATTCCTTCCGAAATACTGCTTTATGCACATACCTACAATTTCAGAGGATTCATGGACCTCCCACCCCAAGACACCCACACACTCAGGGTTAAGGGAGACCCCCAGAACCCTGGTCAGGCAGAAACCCATTCAGCAAGTGTGAATGATTCAGTGCACGACTGAGCTTCTCCAGCCTCCAGTTCAACTCATCAAGGAACCAGGAGTCAGCCCGTAAAAGGTAAGGATGCGGCTGCAGGGAAGTTAGGGATGTAGCCGCAGCAGCAAGCCCACCCTGGGGACCCCTGCTCCCGTGTTCAAGGGATGGATGGTACAGGGCCTAGCACTCAGCTGGGAGCTCCAGGTTCCAGGCCTGCCGACTGTGCTAACTCACCATCGTCCTGGAATGCTTCCACTTGGTCAGCTTGTTCAAGATCCGAAGGAGATTGATACAAGAAAAGAGGTTCCTCCAGCAAAACTGGTTATTGTCACCTGCTTCCTGCGGGGGAAATCCAGGCACAACCATGACGCCCACAGCAGTGGGGCTCAGCAGCCTCCAGGGCCCCCACATGAACGATCTCCCAACTGCGGGCCTCTCTGGCCTGTACCGGGAACGTACTCCTCTCCTAAGCCCAGGGGAAACTCCACCCCAGAAGCTGGCAGGGGCTGGCGGGGAGCTCCGTAGAATTCTCCTGCAGGAAACAGCATGATACTGAGGCCTCGGCCCCCACAACCGGAGACATCAAGCTCCCTCGGAGCTGTGGCCCCAGAACTGCAGTGCAGGGAGAGAGAAGCAACTCGGTCCGGTGAGCTCTGGGTCACCAGCCCCTGAAGACCTGCTCCCAAGACAAACTAATTTCCACATCCAAATCTTTCTGCCCTTGTATGCAATGCAGTGCTTTAAGAGCCAGGCACTCGCCAGTGACCTCACCTATCCCAGTACGGGGGAGACAGGCTCCCCACCACCCACCTTCACACGGAAAGGACGCTGGGGAAGAGCCTCGCCACTCACCAGACTCTCGGCAGTCAGCTCCGGCAGCTCGTGCACCACGCAGTGAGGGTAATCCAGGACAGAAATGCTGCGGAGGGCAAGAGAAGGCAGGCGCCCACAGTGAGCCACGGCCGGCCAGGGTCCGGGCAGCGGCTGTGACTGGGCTGGCCGCGGCTCTCCCCCTCACTTGCTGGAACGGAAGGTCTCTACACTGTCTGTACTGCCCTGGTTCCCCCAGCTCTAAGACGAGGAAATACCTGCTCTAAGGGGACTTGGATGGCCCCTCTGGCCAGAGACTAGCTTACAGTCTTACAAGAGGTGGAGACCCTGCTTTCCCAGCAGCAACGAATCTGGGGCCTGGGGGTCGTGCAGGAGGTGGGGAGACTTCTCAAGGCACTGAATTTAGGCCAAGCCCCTGCGTAAGGCGGCTCACTCGACAACGCACCACACTGATGTGCAGGCACTGTCAGGTGTGGCTGGCGCTAGCCGGGAGGGGTGGGGGTTCAAGTCAGCAGACAGGGCACAACAGTGCACACGGCTGGCTGATCTCCTCAGAGGGAACAGGCAGCCTGGCCGGCCTCCTCTAAAAAAAACCAAAAACAGGGCAAGAAAGGACAGCGAGGGCAGCACTGGAGCCCAGGATGAGACCCTTCCCACCCAGGCACAGACTGAGTCACCTGTCACTAGACAAGCTGGAGAGCTGGACTCAGATTTCACAGGAAGGGACCCTGTCTCATCCATCTTTGGGTCCTGAAACCCTGGAGAGCGCTGGCTTGTGGGTGATGAGTGGGCTCAGTGGGAGAGGCCAGCGGGGAGCCCTGCCGATTGGCCACACCCACCCCTCCTGATCCATGGGCCTTATCACCTGTTCTTGGCAGTGATGTAGGACATGATGTTTTGATTGAAGAACTTTAGAATCAAAGGGATGCAGTTGGCAAACACCAAGTGCTGGGCCATGTATTCAAACTGAAACCAACAGAAAAAAAGTAAGCATGTCCCTTGGGACCTCACTGGCTTTCCTCCAGTGACCAAAGGCCTTGGTTGGAAGACTGAGTCTTAGAACATTCATGCAGAGCTCAAGGGCGTCTGATGGCCACAGCCTCCACTCTTTGGGGCTGGAGGAGCAGCACCGCCCAAGGCTCTGGCCCAGGGGATAGGAAGGAAGGCAGGCAGGCCTTGCAGGTACCTGGTAGACGTGGTTCAACTTAAAGTGCTTCAGAAGCAGCAGCAGGACAGCGGAAATGGCCTTAACAATGACCTCTTTGTGGCGGTTCACATCCACGCCCAGCTTCATGCTCTGCAGCACTGTGGTGCTGGAAGCACAGGGACCCGAGTGAGCCGGCAGCGTGGCGGGGCCCTCCCTCCTGCCTCCCCAGCTCAGCGCGATGTTTCTTTTCCTTGGGATGCCCCAATCACACTTTTGGCCTATTTCCCTGCCTTGCCTCCAGCAATAAACCTCTTTTTCAAGATCTGCCCTGAGCTCCTGCCAACACAGAAACTGTCTTCCTCCAGGGCGTTTCGGGGAGCGCCAGCATGCTGAGACGTCTCATGTTACGGGGAAGATGGGTTCTGGAGTCAGACAGACTGATGAAGCACTGAGTTAAATCAATTTCTTTTTTTAAATTCTATTCATCTTATTTTTAGAGAGAAGGGAAAGGAGGGAGAGAGAGGGAAACATCAATATGTGGTTGTCGCTCACACAACCCCGCTGGGGACCCAGCCCACAACCCAGGCATGGGCCCCAACTGGGAATCGAACCGGCGACCCTTTGGTTTGCAGGCCGGCACTCGGTCCACTGAGCCCCAGCGGCCGGGAAAGCTTCTTTCTTTTTTTTCCTTTTTTTTAATGTATTTTTCAATTATATTTGACATACAATATTATATTAGTTTTAAGTGTACAACATAGTGATTAGACATTTAAATCAGTTTCTGAATTCAGGACTTCTGAGTGTAACTCTTTACAAGAAGAGACACAGTATTTGACTCTGGAACCCCCTGCCCAATGGCCATCAGAATGGCCCAGTGCTCTGTAACATCCCCTTCGGTACTAGCTAAGTCCTGCCTCCTCCCTCACCTGGCTCACACCACACACAAGGAGCCCAGCCACCAGAAAGCAGGGCAGTATCAGCAGCCAGGCAGGGCACCAGGTCAGGGTCAGGTCCCTCTCCAAGGAGAACAGGCTCTTGGCTTGTGCTCTCACATCAGAGGTTTAGTCTGTGGCCCAAGGAGGAAGAGCCCCTGAGGATTCCACCATCACCCTGAGACTCACAAATGCCCTGCGTGCCAGCCCACTGGGGAACAGGAAGGAACCCCCACCCAGCTGGGGTTCAGCTGCTGGCTGGCAAATCGTCCAGACGCTGAACCTGCTCGTCCCAGATGTCCCAGTCACACAGCTTCTGGGGGAGGGTCTTGGGAATGTCGGACGCAGCCTGATTCACTTTGCAGGGGAGGCAATGGCTCTCCTCAGAGTGACCAGGCATTCACCTAGTGGCAGAGTCCACACTAGAGTCCAGGCCAGCTGGACTAAGCCTTCCCCCCAAGCAATAAAACTAAATATTTAATGCAGTACTTATTGTTTCTGCTGAGCCAGGAATACCCTCAACTTCACCTGTAGAGAAGTTGAGCCCAGAAAAGAAAAACCCAGCAAACACTGGGAGCAAAAGCAAACACCTCCCTCTTCTGCTGCCCCCACCTCTGTCCTTAACGGGCACCACGACACTCACGGCATCTCCTCGGGCAGGACATCTGCCAGGATGTTGATCGAGTCTGTTTTGGCCTTTGAGGTGGGAGCTGCAGCCAGCAGGATCTTCAGCAGTGCGATCTGGGGAGGAGGGGACCCTTAGGACAGCCTGCCCAAGCGCGCCCAGGAGCGGGATGAAGCGAGGAGGTGTCCTCCCGGAGGGGCTCAGACGGCAGGGGGAGGGGCTGAAGGACACGCTCCCAAGTCCAGTGTGTTGGGGAGGGCGATCCCATGGCAGGTGCCGACTGCTGGCCAGCGAGGGGCCCGGGGCCGGAGCCCGCTGGAGGGGCACTCACCATGTACTGGGGCAGGCTGGGGAGCAGGCCTTGGTACAGGGTTTCTGCGGGGACTTGCTCGACTTCCTCTTCTCCCTTTCAACACAGTGGCACACACACACACACCCCAGTCTGACCACGGTCTCCTGAGCCAGCGTGCTTGCTGGCCGGAGGGAAGTCTGCGAGTACCACTGTCAGTAATGACGTTGGTGATGACAGTGGGACATGCCAGGCACTTGCAATAGCCCAGTTAGTTCTCACTGCCACTCTGTGAAGAAGGCACTGTTATTATTCCCATTTTACAGGTGAGGGAACTGAAGCGCAGAGAGATCCAGCCTCCTGCTGGGTTGTCACCCACTGAATAGCAGAGCTGGGATTCAGAGGCAGTGACTGGCTCAGAGTCTGTATTCTTAACCCTTGCACTAGACACAGGCCCCCCAGCCACGGGAGCGAGAGTGGCAGCTTTTTGAGGGCAGGGACCAAGGCAGCTTCAAGGGTGAAGCTCAGCACAGAGCCCGGGAAGAGCTGGGGCCCTGCGGGCTGAGGACGGCCTCTGACTCACCCCTGAGAGAGGAGAGCGATGGTATTCCTCCTCCACCTGTGCCTGGACCTCGGCGATCGACGTGTACTTGTGCTGGAGGGGGAGAGGGCACTGAGGGCCACACCGCAGGCTCTGGCTAGCTGCCCGCGCCCTGGCCAAGGCCCCGCCCATCTCCCTCCAGCTCAGTCTTGTCCGAGAGGGCCGCGGCTCCACAAAGATCCCTAACATCCCAAACCCACACCATATTTCTAAGTGAGCACTTGCCTTTAAAACCACTGTAAAAGCACACAAAAGATTAGAAAAAAGCAATTAAAGGAGAGAGAAAGGGCTTTCAGGTGGCAACAATGACAGGAAAACTATTAAAAGCAGAATCAAGTACCCAGGTACACAAAAGCCCAGCTATACATATGGGCCCACTCAGTACTGAAGACTTTAGAAATATGTTTCAAAAACATAAACATTTACACTCCAGACACACTGTGAGGAGAAACATCTCTTCCCCACTCCTGAAGGTCCCTCCCATGTGGAGGAAGATGCATGTGCTCAACACCTGGGTCTCTCCCTGCCCCTCACATCCCTCCCTGCTGACTGGTGAGTGTGGGAGGAGGAACAGGACATTCTTGGCCCAGTCTCTCTCTTTTCTCTTTAACAACAATGGCAAAGCCACTGCCCTCTCCTGCTCCGAGACCAGGCTCCGCAGTGCTCCAGCACTGCCCGGGCCCGGCCGGTGGGCTGCCTCGCCCTGAAGTCAGGGGTTCGGCCCCTGCTGCTGCTGTGTGCTTCGTCTCTCGTCCAATCACTCCATCAGCAATAAAGCTGGAGCTGCACTCCCATTCCTCTACCTCAATCGCCTTAGAACTTGAGCAAGAAAAGGGGGAGGGTATTTAATGGGCCCCTTAAAACCCCAATAACTCTCAGGTAATATAATCTTTTTTTTTAAAGATTTTATTTATTTACTTTTAGAGAGGGGGGAAGGGAAGAAGAAAGAGAGGGAGAAAAACATCCATGTGTGAGAGACACATCCACCAATTGCCTCTCACACGCCCCCTAAATGGGGACCTGGCCTGCAACCCAGGCGTGTGCCCCGACTGGGAACTGAAACAGCGACCTTTTGGGTCACAGGCCAGCGCTCAGTCCACTGCCAGGGCTGGCAATACAATCTTGAATAAGCCATCAGTAAGCCACCAACCAATGCTCAGCTAAAGTAAGCAAGGCCTAAAAGAAGAGCTGCAAAACGAACAGCCGCGGGCCACCCATCCCTCTGGCCCAGGCGCCAGGAGGCGCAGAGAACACAGTAAAACAGCTCCTCCCAGCGGGCTGGGCTCACTATTCGCTGGGGACCAACCTGGGCCAAAAGCTCACCCAAAGCCACTACCTGTTTCAGAGTCCGGATGCTTTCGTGGATTGGCCTGGGCAGCCCCACCACTGTGTTCGTGTCGCTGGAGAATAAAGAAGGCCCTGTGTTAAGCCCGGACATCTATCCACGTGGGTCCCAAACACCAAAGGCCAAGAGAGTGAATTTCTCATTACCGCTCCTCCAAGGGAACTCAGGTCACACTCACCTGCCCAGAGTGTAGCCGATGAACTTGCTGCGGCTGCACTCGAGGAACATCTCGATGTCCTTCTCTCTGCCAAGGAAACAGAGCAAGGTTTGCACTGCACGTCACTCCTGGAGCCCTGGTCAGTAGCTCCTGAACATCCAGGAGCTGTGAGGCCGGGAGGAAAAAACCTCCGACAGTTTTTCTTTATGGGGAAAAAAAAGAACTGAAACTCTCAATCTGTTTGAATGTCCTTTATAATGTTGTTGAATCTATACTCTGAAAATATATTGTGTGTCACGAGTTCACTTGCAAAGTTAAAGTGATCCATCAAATTTAAAGCATACTTTATTCAGATATTAATAACTTTGTCAATAGGACTCCTCAAATATTTAAAGTTTTTACAACAGTGAGAGCTAAAAGCTACTGATTTTCTCACAGTTCACATTTCCTGTCCCAAAAAGCAGTACATGCTGCCTTTCCTGGCACTCTGATGTGTATTCCCATCATGGGCCCCCGAAAACTGGGGCATTACTTGGGTTAAGAAAACTACTTTATATCCTCACATTACCTATTTCTTAAGTTGGTGCCTTTTCAAACATATAGCATTTCTATATATCCAGGTACCTTCCCATCCATTCATTCATGCCCATGTGTCTCAAATATCTTAATTATGGTTCTAAAGGATCTCTCCCTTGCCCTAGAATTTTTATGTTAACCGGACACGACCCCGGGGCGTGTGGAGATGAGGTCACTTAAACGCCCGTTTTCATTTTCTCCACCCCCTTCCCCAGCTCCCGAGTCTAACCAAGAGTTAGCTCCTGTTACAGACTCAGGAGCGCACAAGGGCCTCTTTGTGCAAAGTCAGCAGGGCCAGTGCCCCGAGACCCCGGGGCCAGCACAGGGTGCTGTACGAGAGCCTCACCCAAGAGCCAAGGTCAGCCTGCCCCGGCAGAGGACCTCCCGGGGAGACTCAGGCCAGGTGCCAGGCCGGAGGGTGTGAGAGCTCTGGTTTCAGGAGCCGAGCGAGTTGCGAGGGTCTAAGACTCACCTGACCTTGGGTGCCCATGGGAGCCCCTTTGGGCAGGCAAGCCTGTCGGTCTGGGGGTGCTGTAGTGGGGGAGGCATCACCTCGTCGCGCTCAAGGGGGAACGCCTCCCCCTCCAAACTGCTGTCATCGTCATTCTCCTCTTCCTCTTCTCGGGGGTCATCGGCCTTGTAGGGGTCCCGCTCATTGAAGGCATCCAAGTTGTCTTGCTTTGTCAGAGCCTGAAACCGGAGGGAGGACAGCAGACAACAAAGTGCCAACTGAGGACCCACAGAGGGACAGGGAAGCTAACGAGGCTGGAATACAGAAAGGTGGGAGGGGGAGAGCCAAGGGCAGTGGGAGACAGGAAGTCAGCGTCGGGCCCAAATGGCATGCCGTTTCCTGTCCTAGTCCCTTAGAAGTGCCATGTCCCAAGTGCCCCTAAAAACTGGGCCCCTGGATTAGGGACCCAGTGTTCCTGCCTAAAGGCCTTCACTCTGACCAGCTGTTCAGAGACAATTCCCCACCACGCTCATCCGGGGACCATGCCGCCCAGTGTGCACCCGGAGAACCCACGGGAATGGCAGGGACCTCTGTCGCCCTCACCTTGTGCTCCCGCCGGCCCCGTTTCTGTTGCTGCTCGATCAGGTCAGAGGCAGAGGCCGGTGGAGAGGCGGCCCTCATGTTTCGGATCACTTTGATGCTGTCCTCAGGCAGTGGGGGCAGGCCTAGGAGGGCACGCTTCTCGGCCTTCATGCTCTGCAGCTCCTCAAAGCCACCCAGCGTGCACTGTGTCAGACGGGGAGCAGGGCTGCGTCGGGCGTGAGGACAACCGGTACCCACATTTCCACAGGACCCTCACTACCTCTGAACAAGGGACTCCCTGCACTCTCAGGGGAGTCTGGTGACATCGGAGAGGGAGAGGAGCAACAGGGGCTGGCTGGGCCTAATGAACAGGTACGTGTAGCTCTATGTGTACGACACGCTCTTCAGGTTAAAAAAAAGGCAGACTAAAGAGCCTAACCCTCCAGGCTCCTGAAAAAAACAGTGAGCCTGTGTGCTCCAGAAGCTACACAAGCCAGACTTTCAAGGTCAGACTGGAAACTCAGCCGACCCTGGAACAACGCAGGGGATGGGGTGCCGACACCCCATGCAGTTCACAACCCATGCACAGCTGAAGTCAGCCCTCCACCTATGGGGATTTGAAACCATGAACTGAAAACACAGTTGACTTGAACGTGGGTTCCAACTGCATGGGTCCACTTATATTTTAACAACCCACATGTAAGTGGACCCGCACAGCTTAAACCTGCATTGTCCAGGGTCAGCTGTCCATTGTAGGGTATTCCAATTAAAAAAAAAAGCGTCATCTAACCATCCCCCTAGAAGAAAGTAGTGCCGGCAATTTTAGGCCACTTACTCCCACTGTTTCTGAGCGACTCAGCTTTCCTCTCTGGCTTCAGGGAGGCTCTGGGAGGAGCCAACAGGATGTGCGGCCAAGATAAAATGTGCAGGCCACTCTGAAAAGGCCATAACCCCCGGCCCGGGCCCCACAGGACTGGCCCCTTCTGAAGGGAGGCAGGGCGAGCCCCAGGGCAGTGGCAGTCCAAGCCCCACTCCTGCCCTGTCCCCCGGCACATGTGCTCCTCTTCAAGGAGGTGCTCACCAGCACTGTCTTCCAAAGCAGCAAGAGAACCTTCTTCATGGGGAAGTGAGGAGCGTGGCCACTGCAAAATTTGGTCACCATCCCAAAGAGCATAATGGCGAACGGCTCGTGGTTGTACAGTGGGGAACCTGGAGATGACATGAAGGTGTCAGGACCGCAGGCAGGGACAGGCCTCTCCCAAGCCTGCCAGCCTCAGCGACCAGGACCCAGGGTCCCACCCAGCTCAGCCCTGAAGGTCTGCCGCATCGTCTTCCACTCGGCCGTGTCCCCCTCGCACTCCTGGTGAACGGTCTCCACAATCAGGTACATGATATTGAGCAGGACCCTGGGGATGAGAAAACCGGGCAGGGTCGGGGGTCAAGGGAGCACCCCAGCTTCCCCACACCCCAGCTGATGTGAGGAAGCCGGAGCAGGAAGGCTAGCTGACATGGGAGGGCTGCAATGTCCAGGAAACTGAGAGCCCCACACAGCTTGCGGTGCTTCCTTCTCGGCCCCACGTTGCCAGGGCTGGGATCAGACCTGTTCTGTGTCTCCAGGGTCTAGCAAAGTGCTGACTCAAAGCAGGTGCTTGACAAATGGTTACTAAATGCTTACTGTGACCCAGAACGGCCAAAAGCACTTACTGCCCTGAGCTTCCTGGAACCAAAGCGACACAGAGGGGGGAGTGAGCTGTGGAAGTGGGGGTTGGATCTGCCAAAGCAGAGCAGCGTGGAAGTGAGAACAGGGCGTGGGTACCACGGTGAGTAAGAGTCAGGAGCGCGCAGGGCAATGCTGGGGACCCTGACTAGAGTGGAGACACCTCCAACCCCAAGTCTGAAGACTTCTAAGTGCACAAGAAGAGACAGACCCTAATCCTCACAAGGAGGGGAAGGTGACCTTGCTCTTGAGCAGCTGCTATTCCTTCCTGCGCAGCCACGAAGTGTCACGACTGGTCAGGACTAACCCTACATAGACGGCAGTCAAGCTGTAAACGAGGAGGTAGGAGCCCATGGGGTCACACCGGGCGCTTTGCGCAATACAGAATACCACGACGAGTTCTCAGTGGCTTTGTGGTTCTGTTATAGGTGGCTCCACCCGGGATTTCCTCTGGGTCAACCCAGAGCCCCCCCCCCCCCCCCCCCCCCCCCCCCCCCCCCCCCCCCCCCCCCCCCCCCCCCCCCCCCCCCCCCCCCCCCCCCCCAAGGAGAGCCCTCAGCAGGGCCAACTAACCCCATGTAGAGCCCAGCATGCCTGCAGGTTGGTGTGAGAAGGAACATGCACACAGCATGAACACCCAAGGACACCCCCAGACCCTGCTGCCCTGACTGCGGCTGGCGCAGCCTCACCTTAGGTCCGTGCTGTCAGCCAGGGAGATGGCCGGCTTCCTCACCGCACTGCTGCACGCAGCGCTGTTGCTGCAGGAGAGACGAGTCAGTGCCTCCCCCAGAGGCAGGAGGAGGGGTTTCCCTGGCAAGTGCTGCCCCATCGGGGGAGCACACCATGACCTGTGCTTAGATGGCACAAGACGCCACAGGACCAGGGAGTAAGAAGTCAGGCCCTGGACCAGACCCTCAAGACTAGGCAGTTCTGGAAGCTCGGGGCCCCGCCCCCCGCCCCCCTCCCCTACTCACCCCTGGGGAGAACTCACTCTATTTCCATGTTCAGAAGCTCCACCAAAGCATGGAACGTGCCCACCTCCAGGAGCAGGAAGATGTTGTAGCGCATCCAGGTCTGCACTTCTGCCTCAGATCCGCACTCCCCAAAGGTGCCTGCAGACCCAGCACACGGCTCAGTGAGCCCCTCCTGGATCTGGCTGGCCTCCGTCACCAAAGGAGAGGCGGGACCTGGGGACCCACTCAGTACCTTGGGCAACGTAGAGAATGGCCCGGGCCACCTTGAGTCTCTTCTCCCTGGCGGTGACTTCCAGGCCGTCCAGGAGCCTCATGGCATGGGTACGGTGCTGGTTGGTGTCCAGTTCAGTCCACTTCTTGTCTGTCACTGCAAGGCAAAAGACCAGTGACACCCAAGCCCAGAAAAACCCTCACAGTGGACATGACACCATGTTCACCCACCAAATTCAGGACTGCCACAGGACCAGAAAACTCGGCAAGATCAGTTACTCTCTACAGAAGGGGTAAGGGCACACCGCTGCCTTATGAATCTGAGTTTTCAGACTGAAAGAAATAATGCTATTTTTGGTGCAAGTTTCATCACATCAAGTGCCCTCTTCCCCCAGTACTCATTCTGAAAAGCTGCCACCAGCGTGTTTGCAAGCCCACCCTAAATGTCACACCTGGCCTGGAACAATCACGGTTCAGCAGCCTTCGCAGGCCACCCCAGGAGGACTGGGGTCTTTAGATACTATGAGACATCCTGCAGCCCTCACCATACGAGCTGAAAGGAACCAAGAAGTGCAGGGCGCCACTCACCATGGGTCCGGAAGTCCTCCTCAAAGCACTTCCGGTTCATCAGGAACTCTGGTCCTTCCGTGTAGCTGTAAAGCTCTGTTAAGAACAGTCTCATCAGCTCCATGTCCACACTCCACACCAGTCTCACACGCAGCAGAGACTACGTTTTATGACTACTAAGGGGGCCTCCGGGTCCTGACAAACAGGATGGAGAGAAGGCTGGCTTCCCCAGCAGCTGACCACCAGAATGCCAGGCAAGCACAAATGCGGGCGTGTCCAGTCTGGGGTGTGTAATCCCACCCCACCATGCTAGAGGCTGGCTGCCATCACACTTGCGGGCAGTCCGCATGACCGCTGCTCTAGGCGAGACCACTGTCAGGGGACAGCATCTCTGTCCACAGCCGACTGAGCTGAGCGCATAGAGACGGTTCATCAAAGGAAAGGACCGGTCATAGTCATGAGATGCACGAGACCTAAGTCCAGTAACTAATGTGTTTTATGTGCACCATTACTAAGACTAACTAGGGGGACACGAACTCCCAGATGGCATTCGCTCTTAATTTTATTAACGACCAGTTAAGGAGAAAACACCCCTAAGCAACGCGAAGGTGTAGGCTTTTTACCCGAGAGCTCTGCGGCCCACTTGTCTGTGTCGGCGTACTCAAACTCCAGGTCTGGGGACTCGGAATAGCCCTGTGGAGAACGAGAGAGAGAGGAAAGGCCACTGAGATGCCAAAGAGACACTGTTGTGTGAAGGACCACTGACTCCACTTTTCCGATGTTTCGTAGCACTTTGTCTCCCGAGCTAGCGCAGGCCTGTCAGAGCACACCCCCCTCAACTTATAATTAATTACACACAGAAGCACGTGTACTTGTAAAGTGTCTGCCTCTCCAGGAGACAGCAAGTCCCTTCAGAGGGGGAACTTGGTCCATTTTGCTCACCAGCAGCTTCACAATGCCCAGCACACTATTTGGAAGGAATGAATGAATGATGGTTTAAACTAAAAACACTTGCTGGGTGAATAACACAAAGCTTCTATGCATTCTGGGCAGTGAATGACCGTTCTACATGGCGCTGAGATTCCAGAAGCCTCCCTTCTCTCTGGCTAGTGGGCTACCGACAGCTCAGGAGAGAATGAATAACCCTCAGTCTGCCTGCGCTTCTCTCAGCTTCCGGTGAGGACTGGCAGGCGGAGAAGGCAGCAGGGGAGCAGAACGGCTCCCGTCCCCAGCACAGGACAGAATGTGGACAAAGAAAATCTTTTTATTGCTGCGGACAGGTGATCTCTGAGAACACACCATCTTGGAAGCCTTATTCTCAGGGGAGAGAAGAGGAGAAAGAGGCCAAGTCCTCAGGCTTGATTACAAGCCACCTGGGGAGACAAAGACCACCCACAAAATGACACAGGCATACCCTCAAACACAGCCTCGCGAGGAGCCCGACTCCCCATTCGGAGGCAACACAGTGCGCACTTGGCGCAAGCTCCGGAACTTCAGTTCCGTCTGCGGGATGGGGGCGACAGAAACCTGCGGAAGGTTTCCTAGCACTAATCACAGCTGGGGAGCGCACAGTGGGCTCTCACCAAGTGTGCGCCCCGCTGTCCTCCAGGCCCTGCTCAGGCTCCGAGCCTGCTGATCTCAGCTGTGAGCTTAAGAAAACGAATTTAGACAGGGCTCTCAGCTCAAATGTGCCCCTGACCCACCTTCCTTGTGCTGAGCCCACATGGAACTAAAGGGTGGAAAGAGAAATTTAAACGCATCAAAGGGTGTTTATTTGACCACTCACAGCTACTTGAGAAAATGTAAAACTTTCTCCTCCGACGTCCCCCACCCTGCAAAAGGGCTCCTTCAGAGGTAGGTTTCTTCCCTTTCTCAGTAATTCACTTAAGAGCTCAAGGAATGTCTGCTCTGGACTTGCCAAGTTTTGACATGTTTTACCAGAGGTTTGCCCTTGCCAACAAAAACCAAAGCCTGACTTCACACGTCTGAAGGCAGCACCACCCCGCGTTGATATGACCAGGGGCGTTATGCATGGGCAGCGAGGAATTCCTTCTCATCAATAAGCGTCTGACTGATGAGCCTCACAACCGTCTCGCGTGAGAGAGAGACCCCACAGTAAGTACTCTGGGAACGTGCTGATTAAGAAACCCTAAATCGCTGCGGCGTGAGTGTCTTCATTCATGAATTCCACAATGGGAGGCAGTGGGAGGAATTCTTTAACTCAGGGTGAGGCGACTCGTCAGCTCCAGACTCCAGCGTCTCGGGAAGGGGAGGAACAGCCACTAGCAAGAGAGAAGGGCACGCTGAGCCCTCACTCCTGTTTAAAATATGTATTTCTGATCTTTCACAAAAGTTCAGCATCCGGCGCGCCGGGCACACCAACCCCCAGGCACTGTCGCACCGTGGCCTGAACCTGCCCTGGCTCAGGTCGGATGGAAGGTTCCCCCCTCCTACTCTGGCAACCTCCTGGCGCCGTAGCACAATTGGTGATAATTAGCTCCATCCGGCATCCAGGACCCTTCCCCGCCCGCACACGCCGGGCACCGCGAGCTGCGGCAACCACAGGACCAGAGGCAGAGGATTCGGGCCCGGGGGTCTGCCGCCCGGCCCCCTGAAGCGCACGCGCGCCACCGACTCCTCACCGCCGAACTGGGGTGGGGGCGGCTTCCCAGAGGCTGGGGCTTTGAGCGCACATCCACAGCACCGGTCTCAGAGGAGCAAACGAGCAGCCACCGGCTCCCGGAGGCTCTCCCGGGCGGCGGAGCTCGGGGCGCGGACCCTGGCTTCACGCCCCCGGTCCCGGAGGTGCCAGCCTTACGTCCTGCTCCTTTCGCCCTAAAATGACAACTCCCCTGTCAAGCCCTAGCGAACCCTCCGGGAAACCCAGCTTGGACCCGAGAGCTGCCGCGGGCCCGGGTCCCCAGACACCGCCCGCCGGTGCTGGCCTCGCCCCCCGAAGCTTCTGACCTCCGAGTCTTTGCGCTGGTTGCGGTTGAACTCTCGGGCTTTGCCCCCGGGCAGGAGACCCCCGCCGGCCCGCGGTACCCCGGGTGGCGGCTGCGCCGTTGCGGGCGGCGGAGGTGGCGGAGGCTGAGGCTGCTTGTTGTTCATGATCAGCGGGCCGGGGCCGCCGGCTGCCGGCTCCATCTTGCCTCTTCCACACCCCCGGCTCAATTCCCGTACAGGAGCTGTACTGCAGCTCTCGCGAGACTTCTTCCGGGAACGTGCGAGAGTGGCCATATTAAGTGTGGCAGCAAGTGCTGAAGCCATCTTGGCTGCGTAACACCTCGCGAGATTCCTTCTGCTTGAAATCTTACCCTTTTCGGTCTCTAGGTTCCCATTTCAAGTCATCCCAGCTTAGATGTCCTTTTATCTGTGAGACCTCCCTTAGCCCCTTCGATCATTTTAGTTATCCCCCATCTTCCTTTAACATGGCTTTGCATTTGTCATTGTGAACAAAATGGACACGTTCCCAGTCTCCAAGGAGTTTTACTTTCAATTGGGGAAGATATGCTAACCAAATGAATAAATCAATGAAACAACTGCAGTTGTGACAGTCATTTATCATTCACTTAACAGAATTTCTCCTCCATGCATCAGTCAATTGCATCACATAGTGCCCGTCGGCGAGACAATGAGCACACGGATATGTATTAGAGACAGAAGTGCAGGTAAGAAACAAAAGGCAGAGGTGATGAGGGGAGCGTGGCTATATTAGGTAGGCTGCCCAGGGAAGGTAGGCCTGAGGGTGTGATCTTGAATGGGTTCTGAAAGGAGGGTGAGAGAGAGCCCTGCAAAGATCCACGGAGGCCACTGGAGCAGGGGGACCCGTTCCCTGGGGAGGCCCTGAGGTTAGTGTGGCAGGAACTGAATGAGCCAAGGGAGCACTTGTAGATGAAGGCCAGATAATGCAGGGCCTTGAAGGGCATGGGAAGGAGTCTGAATTTTATTCTAAGTGAAATGGAAAGCCACTGGAGGTGTTAACCTAGGAGGTGTTAGGGTCTGATGTTTAAAAGACCAATTAGGCTGATTTGGGAGAAGAGAGAGGAGTTGCAAGGGTTGATGGAGGTTGACAGATTAGGAGATTATACAGATGGAAATGATGATGGTTTGCTCCTGGGTGGAACATTTGGCTTGATATATTTCTATATTGTGTAGGTTGATTTGACAGGACTTCGCTGAAAGGCTGGACTCCTACCAGCAGGTTAGAGAGGAATGAAGAATGGGTCCTAAATTTTTGGCTTGAGAAACTGGGTATGTGGTTGTATTTCTTATAAAAATAGGGATATCTGGGAGAAAGAAAAACTGATTTGGGGGGAAGATCAAGATTTCTGTTTTGCACATGTCAAGTCTGAGATGCCCAGTAGACAGTGTAGAGGTGATGTGTAATAATTCTGTTATTACGCTGTGAGATCCTTAAAGGCATTTTATCCATCTTTGTCTCTCCAGAACCACATCTCGCTTGGCTGCTCCATACCCCCAGCTCAATTCCCGGGAAGTCTCTGTTGCGTGATTTCTGCCAGAATCCTTCCCAGTAGGTGTTTTAAGGTAAATGAGCATTTCATACAAACTGGGCTGGACCAAGTTGATCAGAAAAACAAAGGATTTGCAGAAAAAGGGTCAATGCTGAGAGGCTTTCTTAGATAAAGTCTACAAATCCCTCACAACTGACATCTAGTTTTAATGGCCATAATTTGGCCAAGTTCTAAGACTGACCTACCACAAGCTCTATTACCTGGGGGGACTTTTAAAGACTCTATACTATGTCAGCTACATTCAGAATAGGGAAGATTTTGGTTCAGTAATTCCACTTCTAGTAATAGATCCTAAGGAAATAAAGATTTAAACAAAAGATACATGTCCATTGATGTTTCAGGCTGTGGTATTTTCAACAGTGTTAAGTTGGGACCAACAAAAAAGACAAACTGGACTTCACGAAAAGATTTCAAATTCGTGCATCAGACAGACACTATCCAGATTTAAAGGGCAACCTACAGAATGGGAGGAAATATTTCCCTATCCCATATCTGATAAGGGATTAATATCCAGAATATATAGAAAATGCCTCAAGCTCAACAAAAACCTGAACAACTGTATTTAAAAAATGGCCAAAGAATTTGAATAGACATTTGTCCAAAGATGATATGCCAATGGCCAGTAAGCACATACAAAGATGCTCACCTTCACCACCATTAGGGAGACACAGGTCACAAATACGGTGAGACACCACTTCACAGCCCTTGGGTCGGGAGGTGCACTATCAGAAACCAGAACACAAGAGCTGACAAGAGGTGGAGAAACTGGCGCCCTGGTGCCCCGCAGGTGGACGTAAAACGGTGCAGCTGCTGCGGAGCACAGTCCTGCCGTTCTGCACACAAGTTAGAAACGAAGTTGCTATTGGCCCAGCAATTCCACTTCTGAGCATACACCCGGAAGAACTGAAAGCAGGGTTTGGGAGTTACTTGTACACCTGTGTTCTTGGCGGTATTATTCACAGTAGCTAAAAAGCGGCCCAAGAGTCCATGGATGGATGAACGGATAAACGAAATGTGGTAAAAATGTGCAATGGAATATTCTTCAGCCTAATAGAGGAAGGGAATTCTGCAATATGCTCTGCCACGGATGAACCTCGAGGGCATTACGCTGAGTGAAATAAGCCAGTCACAGAAAGGCAAATACAGACGGTTCCATTTTATATGAGGTACTCAAATGCCTAATTAGAGACAGAAAGGGTAATGGTGGTTGCCAGGGGGTGGAGAGAGGGGAATGAGGAGTTGGTTTCCAATGGGCACAGGACTTCAGATTTACAGATAAAAAGAGTTAAGGGTGGATGGTGGTGATGGTTACACAACAACGGGAAAGTAGCCCTGGCTGGTGTGACTCAGTGGGCTGAGCGCTGGCCTGGGAACCAAAGGGCAGTCACTTGATTCTGAGTCAGGGCACACGCCTGGGTTGTGGGCCAGGTCCCCAGAAGGGGGCGCACGAGAGGCAACCACACATGGATGTTTCTCTCAACCCATCAATGCTTCTCCCCCTTTCTTCCTCCTTTCCTCTCTCTCTAAAAATAAATTTTAAAAATCTTAAAAAAAAAAACAATGTATTTAATATCACTGTATACTTAAAAATGCTTCAGATAGCAAATTTTGTTAAATGTACTTTTCCACAAAATTTTCTGCGTTAAAAAAAAAATCAATTGAACATTTGTGGGGAAAATGGTAGGGGTTAAGTTCATATTATTTAGTTATATTTGCATGTGACATTTGATTTTGAGAGGGAAATCAGAAAAAAGACTGCGTTCACTGGGCATTAGCCGACCCACAGCCAGGAACAGGCCCCAGGTGTAGGTTTGCTCCCATTGTATGAATGCCAGAGAAAGACAGTACCTTCCTTGTATCTTAGCATCAGACTTGAGATAAAAGTCTTCTCTTGAGAAACATGGACACAAACCCATCCCCTCTGTTGGCAAATTCCCTTGGAAGCAAGTGGGAAGAGCTAGTGCACCTCAGAGAAGGCTGTGCTGTTGACCTTCATTCAGCAGGGCAGCTTGCTCTCCTTTATCCAGTTCAAGCTCCTTACTAGACTTCCCGACTAGGTTTAGTGACCCTTCAGAAGTAATGTGCCCAGACAGAAATACAAAGGCGAGAAGAAAATGGACCATTTTTTGTGTGGCATTTATGCACTGAAGTGGTGGAATCAGTGAGTATGTGTGAGAATTTTTGTGATTTAAAACCAACCAAATCCAGAGCACAACGGGCCACCCACCGCTCATCAGTGAACCTGGGGGTCCCGGTTGTGGGAAAACTGCAGACTGGCTCTGGCTTCCAGAAGCAGGTTCCCTGGGTTGCCAGGACTTGCATTCGGGAAGCGTGAGAAAAGTCATGGCATCTGCAGTTCGGGTCTTCATGCCCGTGCCGTTTCCTCTGCTGCAAGAATCTTTGCTGAGAAGTGGCATGCCTGGGAAAACTGCCTGAAAGTAGCCTGGGGAGCCCAAAATGACTTAGGAGAAGGGCCCCGGGAGCCGGAAAGACTGGGGGTCAAACCTTAGCTGTACCTGTCAACCGCCCTGTGACTGTAGCGCTACTCTACTTCCTCAGGACCCCAAGAGCCTGTCTCTCTCAGTAGGGTCAGGGGCAGAACACAGGAATTTGCATTTTTAACCAACCCCACATGCAACTCCGACACCAGAACCCTGGTTTGGGGCTGTTTCCTGGAAGCAGTGTTGCCCAGGGCTAAGCATGGACCCTGGAGCCAGACTGTCTGGGTTAATTCCAGCTCCACCTACTTAGGAGCAGAGTACCCTGGGCAAGTGACTTCACCCCACTGTCTCACCTTCCCCATCTGTGACGCGGGCACAACAGTGGTGCCCGTCTCATGGGATTATGGTGAGGATAAGTCCGCTAATTGTGTGAAGCATACAGAACGGAGCCAGTTACACAACACGACATAAGTGTTACGCATTATTCTAGAGCAGGGGTGTCACACTCATTCTCACTGGGGGCCACATTAGCCTCAAAGTTGCCTTCAAAGGGCTGAATGTAATTTTAGGGCTGTATAAATGTTAACTACTCCTTAACTAGGGGCAAGGAGCTCGGCGCTGCCACCGGATAAAACAAGGTGGAGGGCCAATTTGGCCCACGGGCCTTATGCTTGCCTCCTGTGTTCTAGAGCTACATGCCTTTGAAATTTTAAAAAATTCAAAAAATATCAAAGAAATTTCCTTGGTTTGGTCAAAAAGATTTGGCATGAAAACCTGATATGAACTGATGGGAGGCTATTAATCCCTTTTTGGGAGGTTACTTACCCCTTTTTCTGTAAATATTAATAGACTTACTGAAGAAATATGAACATATTAACATTCGATAATGAACGCTACTCCACATCCCCCTAACAGGTATTGCCTAATATACTCTATATTCATCTATTTCCTAATAATCTGAAACATTCCTAATTTAAAAATACAAGGGGTTCAGAAAAGCGAGTGTGGATTTATTATCCTTTTTGGCCAGAGACAGTGGGAGGAGATGCGCCATCTGGTGGTTGCAGTGGAGAACCGCAGCCACGGGACAGCACGAGGAGGATCAGACAAGCACAATCCAGAACAATTCTTTTTAGAGCACATTTTAAAATGCCTTAAAGGGCTGCTGTGTGGGCAGAGAAGACGTCATTTCAGTTAAAAAAAAAAAACATTCAATTTATTAAAGCAACAAATTAAAAACATTACTCTATGCTTTTTAAAATTCAGCTTATAGATCTTAATTTATTCATAAATCTAGCAAATGTTAACCACTGTTAAGGAGATTCTGAATATCCCATTTATAAACTTAAACTCCTTTAAACATTTCCAAATGCATTTATACACTTAATATATTTGATTTCCCTTTTGATCACTTCAATTCCAAACCAAATGCAAACAAAAATAAAAAAAATACTATTAAAAGTTTTAATGGTGTCGTTCCCAATAGTACATGTATGTGTGTGTGTATATGTACATAATTGCAACTTTAAACTGATCATGAAATCTAAATTTATGACTCAATTACACATTCCAAATTGGAATCACACATTCCTTCCCAAGTATAATTTTTAAGTCCCTCTACCAGTTTGCTGAGCTTCCCTAACCCCAGGGCAAACCCTGGCCAGGGTGCAGATGGATTTAGCCCCAGCTGCCTAGGGAGAGCCCCCCGTGTTTGATGCCCTTCTCTTCCTTCCCAGTGCTCTCACCCTCTCGGTCTCTGCTCTCAGACATTCCCTCTTCTTTCCTGCTAGCGTGCAAATCCAACGCCTTCCAACACGTCTTCCCTTTATAACTAACCCAGCCTTCACAGCTGGCTCAGCTACCTTTTTTTGTTAGGGGCTGAGAGAAAATATGTCGGACCTCACGGCCCTTTGGCTGGAACGACTCGACTCTGACGCTCCATTCATCACATAACAAACGAGCAAGGCTGTGGTCACAACTTCTGAAATCTGCATTTGGATTTACGTGCATGGACGAAGTCTCACGGCATTTAAAAAAGAGCCCTTTTACCAGTCTGCACAGAAATCATCAACATTGTTTGGGACCGATTTCACAGTGGAAAAGGTACTACTGTTGAACAATGTTAACAGATACACGTCACATCGGAAGACAAGGTGACAACTTCAGAGATGGGAGAGGAGCTTCAGCTCACGTAACTCTGGAGACATTCTTTAAGATGAAGAGTTACGTCCAGGGTCTTAGAAAGGGACTATGTAAGTGAGGAGCCCTGGAGCGTGAGCAGCAGGTCTGCTCCTTGAAGACGGTGAGTGTAGAAGTGCCTTGCACAGAGCAGGCACATAGGATACGAAACCGAAGATATTACTGAGGACTCAGACTCCAGCCTGTCGCCCTCCATATCGGGTCCTCAACAAATCTCCACTAGGTGCTGCTGAGTGACCCGTGACTTGTCCCAGCCTGGAAAACAGGTTCTAGTGAAGCTCTGCTGTTCAACCAGGAACGACACAGACACCCAACAAGGTCTCATCATTGTAATTGACTTTAATGATTATTGCTCATCTGCAAGGATTAATATTGCATTCATTAAAAATCATTCAATACAAAATAAACTTGTTCCTCCCAAGTTGCTCTCCACATGCTCCCTCTGATGCCAGACATTTCCCACGGTGTCCTTGTTACATGGCTTGACAGAGACAAAGCCCTTACCTACTATTCCTATGGACACAGTAACAGACATGGGAGCAGGGGCAGGCCAGAGGGTGGTGGGACCTGGGCCCCTGCCCCCCAGCAGAGCTGACGTGATGGACACCCCTATTGGCCAGGTTACTTCCCCTAAAGGATGTGTTCTGATTGGCTGGTTACATGCCCTGGGAAAAAGGGCTTGAACCTTTAGCATCTACAGAGAAGCAAGCATGGCCATACTGGCAAGGAGTGGGAAGAGGCTGGGTGGGGAGAAACAGGAGAGGAAAGGGAAAAAAGTTTGGCAAGACTGTTGTGCCCTGCGAGGAAGTGGCAGGGCAGGGTGAAAGCCTTCCTTTCTTACATTCCTGTTTTCACAACTGTCTCTCTGAGCAATGGCAATAGAGAAATGAAAATTCCTATAGACCCAGCACTAACACCTGACCCGATTTTGAAGGATCACAAGCGAGAACAAGCTGAGGATTTAGGATCCTAGAGAATTGCACAGGGAAAGCTCAGGAGCACAAAGCTCACGTGACCATGCGGAAGTGCTGGTGAGCAGATGCACGGCCAGGGACTCATCCCTCTGACCACTGAGAGTCTCTGGGGAACTCTTTCAGAGCGTGAGCCAGGACACACAGACTGCTTTCTCTACTCACAAACTGCCCTTTAAGATCTTGGCTCAGAAACTTTTTGTGACACTGTCAATCAAAAGTGGTACCACCTCTGTAAACCTAACCTTCTATGGGGCCCAAGGTCCCGCCCGGCAAGGTCTCCGGAGCTGGCGTTCCCCTCGCCATGGCCCAGACATCCTCCCCCCACCCCCATCTACCTCCCTTTACATAGTTTAGGTTGCAGAAGCATAGCTGTCCAGAAATTTGCTCTTGAGGGATAAATCCTAAAAATAGAGCTCAGTGCTTTATACTGAGTAATGGCCCAAGAAATTCGCCTTCAGCACAAGCTGTATGGGGCAGAGCTGATAGAATTGGCTGTTATGACCCCAGTTCACTGAAGCTATAAACTGTGGGCTAGGAACAGGGATTTATCTGAGTTTGAGACCAGCATTTCCCTAGACTCAGCTCTGCCCTCTTAGCTCCGAAGCTTTAAAAGAGAAACTGATACCAACCACGCAGTTTCTCAGCATTAAGACTCAACATGTGTCTTACGTACTTTTTGTACAACAGAAATAAATGCTAGGGGACAAAATTCAAATGAACAGAGTGCAGTCTGGTTAAAAACCTGAAAAATGAGAGGGTCTGGGTGGGAGTGAAGGAAGGGCTGTCCTAATCTGGGCGGGCCTCGGGTCTGAACAAGCAGCACCCGCTAGTACACATCTCAGAACCACGCACAGCACCTTCGCATAGGAAACAGGGTGGGGACACCCGGGGGAGTGAACGCAGACCGCCTACGTCTGACCTACCTGGCTGGTAGGTCCCATCCCTGCTCCTCTGAAGAAGTCAAAGAGCACTGATTTCAGCAGCTACGAAATGGGCTCTTTTAAGGCAATTTAGACATTGCAGATTGTTCCACCTAGAAGGTACCTTACATTTCCTGTTAATAAGGTACGAAATTAAGACTAAGTCCCCAGAAATGGTAAAGAAAGAATCACTTTTCTGGGCTCAGAGAGTAAAACCCTTCTTTAGTAACTAGAGTGAGGACCCCTGAACCCCAGTTTCATCTAAAGAGCCATGAAGCAAGTTCTCGTGCAGTCTGCAGAACTTGGACAGTGAGATGAAAAACAAGAATGAAATCATAGAAAAAACATCAAGAGGAAAGGAATAGGAAGAAAATAAAGTTATCTTAAAAAAGCTTTCTTTGAGAGCTGTGTGGTTCACGTGGGCTGGTCCTTGGGGATGTGGTCCGTTAATATCTGTAAAGAGAGAGGGACGGCTTGGCACTGCGTCTCCCACGTGAGCGCTCCGAGAGAAGCATCAGGAACAGATACACTGTCCAGGGTCCCTCTCTGGCCCAGGCTGCAGATCCCTGCAGTCGCTTCCCTGTGCTTCCAGAGTTTCTGACATTTCTGACAATGTCACCTCCTGCTCCCTGATAATATGAGTCAGTAGTTTTCTTTCTTTCTTTCTTTTTTTTGAGTCAGTGGTTTTCAGCTATGACTATACATTAGAATAATCTGGGGAGCTTTTACAGAATAAGCCTAGGCCCCATCCCAGACCAACTGTATTAGAATCTCTAGGGGCGGGGCCCAACTTCCAAAGTTTTAGAAAATTTCTACTTCTTTACATCTGCTAAGAGAGTACCTGTGCCTCTGCCTACCCTGTTAGTTCGGTGCTGGGCTCTTGAACTTTTCCAAACCAGATATGACATTAGCTCTGTTTAAGAAATCTGGCTAGTTGCCTTGGTTTAATATTTAATAAAAGAAGAACTTTTCACCTGCTTTCCCCCAAGTTACCTGTAATAATTCGGTTTGAATGGCCCGTTTTTGTTGAGTCCCAGATACTTTGCTTGGTCATCTGTCAGTTCTGTCAGGTGGGCATCAAAGGATGGCAGGTGCAAGCTGGCCACGTACTCATCTAGGAAGAACAAAGTGACGGGGAAGCAGACTCCACCTCAAATCTGCGTCTGGGGGACGACCACTCCTGTTTCCATCTGAAGCTTTTTGAGAACGGACGAGGAATGGAAGAGCTTTGGAAGAGTTTACAACTCGAAAATCGGTTCACTTAAAAAACCCCTGACACTGCCTTTCTAAAGCAGGGTATCTCTCTCAGTTTTCTCAGAGTGCACTTAGAAAGTCACTTACCGAGGCGACAAAGCGGGATGAACCGGCACCTCCCCATCTTTCTCTGGCAAAGCTTTTGGCTTCACCTCAGTGGCCCACGTGCCATGAACCACTCTCACCTCCCTCAGCAACGAAACTGGGTCACAGTCAAGGTAAGCATCAAGGTGGAAGCTCAAAAGGGCCTTGTGTCGTTAACATTTAGGGCCAGACCCACAAAGGCCTCTGATCTTAGGATCAGGGATTTCTAAGGCAGCTGGCACAAATTTATGACATTGCCACGGATAAGGTTCCTGGGCTTTACTTTTATGAATATGAATTTTTTACAAAAACCAATCTGAGCCAAGTTATTGGAGGTGATAAGAACAGTAAGTTTTTCAGTTTTAAGAGAACAGGGCTTTGGGCTGATCAAGTATAGTTGGGAGGGGGGCACCACCAAGCAGGAAGGTAAAGAACTGGAGATGATATATTGTATGTCACACGAACACAGAACAGCTGTCCCCGAGAATGACAAGAGGTTGTTTGCATATCAAAGTGGCCAATGCACAATGAAGACCACATCAGTTTTTCTTTTTCTCATTCTGGCCCTAAACGCTACTCAGCGGTGGAGTGGGAAGGTCACTGGGCTTCCTAAGGCTGCACAGAGAAAGAGCATCCGCCCACACCCTTCGCGCTGAGCACTTCCACTCATCAGCTGTTACTCTTACAATTCTGCAGCGTATGTGGTGTTACTCTTACTTTACCAATTAAAAAACAAACCGAGGCTCATGGAGATTAGAAATTGTCCCGAGGTCCGAAAGCGTCCGGGCCAGACCAGGGGCTAGAGCTCTGACCCTCAATTCCGCGCTCTTCGTGGCGCTGCTGCTACCGAACCACACCACGGTCTGGAGTCAGGAGGGGTTTCTCCTGTTTCCACTCACCCATTTTCTTGGGCAGCAAGTACACATCTTGCTTGTAGCGCCCCTCAGGTGCATTATAGAGCTCTATCAGTGCCAAAGCCTGAGTTGGGAAAAGAGGGCCAGAAAAGCCCAGAACCCTCTTAGCAACACAGCAGGGCCCTCTCCTTGGCGCGCTGGTCGAGGCCCGGTTCTGCTCATCTCAGGCGGGACAAGCAGGCAGGAGGTCACGTACCTGTGTGGTGGCTGTGATGGACAGGACAAAGGTGGGGACTGTGGAGCAGCTCAGATTGAGCAGACGGCCCTGAAGGGGGAGAGGGAGCCAGGGTAAGCAGTGCTATCCCTCCGTCTCACATCCCAGAGTCACACCAGTCACGCCAATACAGGGGAAGCCTTTGTACCTCCCTGGGCTTGGAGGACAGAGGAAGAATTACAGTTCTAGATCAGGTTTTATCTTATTTCTGCAAGCCTGAGACTGACAAGCTGAAGACTCATGTGCAGCCAGGAAGTAGTATGTTACTTAGTAAAAAGTAGACAGTTTTTTGTGTGCATCTATTTTGACGACCAGATCGTTGGAGAAATACACTGTCATCCAAAAACAGAGGCCAGGGAAGCAGAGGCCCCCCGGATCGCTGGTGAAGCCCTGTGGTGTGTACCTCTGCCAGAAGGACGACGCGTTTGCCATCTGGCCAGATAACGTGGTCCACCTGAGAACGGACTCGCTCCCACGTCAGCTCCGGGGTGCGGAGGCTGGTCTGAAAGGCAGACAGCAGTGAGGAGAGGGGCTCCGCCGGGAGGCAGAGGGGGAAGGCCAGGCCGCAGATGCACGGGGAAGCTCACCACGTCGATCTCCGTGTTGGAGTGGCCCATGTTGCACACGATGCAGCTGTTCTTCATGCGGTCCAGATGTTCCCGTGTCACTACATTCTTATTCCCTGAAAGGGAGGGGATGGGCTGAAGAACACGGTGCTGGGGAACTAAGGTGTGGGCAGCGGTCTGTCAGAACACAGACAGGGACAGGCAGCCCGCCGGCACTCCAGAGCGTGGACACGCTGTGTGTGCAACAGCGTGCGCTGAGTGACAGCTCTTTGGGCTGTGTTACCTGGCTGTAAGATGGAGCAGTACAAAAAGCCATCAGGGAAAAAGGCTCTTTGTTCTGGAAAACCGTGTGAAGGTTCCGACAGCTTCTTCTAGTTCGGAGGCCCTCACACAGAGCACAGGTCTCACTTTACGGGAAAGCCAAGCTGAGCACTTTGAAGGCTCAGCCGAGTGAGCACTGCCCCATGCAGACCAGAGCACCCACACTCACCTGTGCAAGTTATCACGACGTCCACTTGCCGGATGACTTCGTTCAGCTTCACCACCCTGAACCCGTCCATGCTGGAAGGGAACGGAGGACACTGAGCAAAGCAAGGGGCCAGGGCCAGCACTGACCACACAATAAGACGAGGAAATCCCTGCCTGAAGTCAGGGCTAGTGCCCCCCTCAGGGTGGCAAGTGACAAGTTGTGCTCAACTACACGCACCAGCCTCAAGATCCCATGCCAGGAGGGAAGGGGCCAAGCAGCTCGAGGAGCGCCCTGGGTTACACGGAGGGCAGAGCAAGCCCAGCCTCCTCCACAAGGACTGGTTCCCACACCCAAGAGCGAACTCAGGAGCACGAGGTGCCGGCCGCGGGCATGTACGCTGTTCTTACCAGGCCTGGAGGGCGCAGATGGGGTCGATCTCTGTGATGTAGACTATGGCTCCAAGGGCCTTGAGCGCAGCACAGCAGCCCTTCCCCACCTACAGAGCACGGGGAAGAGGTCTGGCTGTCAGGTCCCTCGAGGCCCAGGGACCAGGGCCGGGGGCTCCTGGGGAGGTGGGAAGTAAACTCCCTGAGTCCACCAATCAGCTGGCGGGCCCTTGCAGGGGGCGCCAACCAGGGCAGGGCAGAAACAGATCCAGATTAGGCTGTGACCCTTAGTCAGATGTTCCATATTTCACAGCAAGGGCTGGGGATTGGAACAGGAAAAGAGACAAAGGGAATAAAAGTGTCACCATTAGGGAAACAAGACCAGGAAGAGCAACTGTCACCTCTCGTCTCTCGGTCCAGAAGGACCTGCTAACTCATTCAAATGCATCGGACCCAAGAACAGCCTAGTGGCTCAGGAACCCCGGCTGGCCATCGCTGACGACAGACGGTGAAGTCCCTACGCTTGCCCTGGTTTAGAGAGAGTCAAGTGTATGTCACCTCAGATTCTACCCTATGCTCCACTGCTGGTCGCTTGCAGGGCTACACATTCACTTGAATTAAGTCTCAAAAAAAGCTGTTGTTATTGACGAGGGGAAACGATGCCAACGAGCCATTCCACGAGACGAAGTGGTAAAATCTGAAAACTCCACTCATTCTGTATGTCTTTACCCAGGAATCTGAATAAAGGACTTCTGCTAAATGAGATACGGTATCTAGGAGACGCTTAAAGCTCAGATCAGTGACCCCGCGCTGATGGCACCTGTCGTCCCTCAGCGGCTCGGGTAAGTCCGCGAGAAGACAGGCACTGGGCCAGCTCCTTACCTCGCCATAGCCGCACACCACCACTTGTTTCCCACCGAACATCACGTCCGTGGTCCTCTTCAGGCTGTGGGGACAGATAGGGGCTCAACGTGCGCACGACCAGCTTGAACACAGCCCCGCTGCACACAGTGAAAAGCGTGGGGCACGTCCCACAAGGACTCCGAGTGGACGCTGGCTCGGCTCGGTATGAAGTGGGCCCTTCGAAGCCAAAGGAAAACCAGGGGACACGCCTGGGGCGACACAGGCCGATACCGCACGCCAGCCGGCGCCCACCACCTGGAAGCTCGGACGGCTCCACACTTAACCTACCCGTCCAGGATGGACTCTCGGCAGCAGTACAAGTTGTCGAACTTCTGCTTGGTGACGGAGTCGTTGACGTTCATGGCTGGGACGCAGAGCTTGCCAGCTTTGGAGAGCTGGTACAGCCTACAGGGACAAGCCACACAAACAGCCAAGTCAGACGGCAAAGCAACATGTGGCAAAATCTGCCTCGCTCTCTTCCAATTCCACGCTGCCCTCCCCAGCCTGGTCCACGCCCCAGGACACTGGTGAGTGAGGCGATCTCGTCATCCCTCCTCACTTCATTCTCTCCACCACCACCCCCTTTTTTTGGAAGGAAAAAAGATCCTTTCAGTTGAAGAGATTTACTTCTCTTCCACAGAAGGGGACGTATTTCCTTAGACCAGCGTTTTCTCGGTCTTTGCAGAGCCCACGCCTACTTCTGAGGAGGAGATGGTCAGTGACTCTGCCCCGGTTCCCCACGTGTGTGAGGGCCCGGGCAGGGCGCCCCCAGTGGAGGGACCCCTTCGCAGGGATCTTTCAGGGGCTCTGACAAGCCAAGAATGTTTTGCCCAGTTTACTTTGTGTAGTATGTCTAACGTACAGTTTTACAGTAGAATTTTTCCTGTATCAAGTATAAAATTGTAATATAATACTGAATTTAGTTTTTCAAGACATACTCACTCCCTACCTCCCTCCCTGGCTGAGAATCACAGTGGAGTAAGTGGGAGAGAAAGATGTGTAAACTAGAACCTGAAGTAACCTCCTCTTAGGGTCTCCTCGACTTTTTCGAAAGTAAAAACTCAAGCAGTTTCATCTAACAGAAACACTCCGACCGAGTCCCTGCAGGCCTGAAACACGGCCCCACAGCCGAAGAAAGACCAGCAGACCTCGCTGAGGCAAGGACACGGGGGCAGCTGCTCCAGAGTCTGTTACCTGTGAACACCAGTCACGCTCTCTTCCACAATGCCTCGGATCTTCTTAAACACGTTTGGATACTTCTTATAAACCCAGTGGGTTAAGTCTCCCCCATCATCCAGGATCTACAGAACAGCCAGAAGACTTCTATGGGCATTCAGGCTGCGAGAGCTGGGGGAGCTGCGAACCTACTTTCTGTGCTAGTACGAGAGCCCTGTGCGTTCGAAGAACACTCCTCAGAGCTCCTGAGAGCAGGTGGGGACAGTGTAAAGAGTCCAATTCGTTGGTGCAAAATGGTTAAAAGGATTCCTAAGTTTGTTCTAGATTCTAGTGGCAAGTATTAGGCTAATTACACACTTATTTTTAGTCGGGTCTTGAACTGCACACCCCGTTGAATGCAGAAGGAGAGCTGGGGCAGGGAGGAAGGCACGAGAACCCTGCTCCACAGAGGCACCACGCCATTTCCTACCATTTCGTCCTGCTGTCTGAGTCACGCGTGCGCGGTTAGTCTCAACCTGCCCGCACCTGCCCACTCAGCGCTCAGACCCACTCCGAAGAGGCTGAACGCTTTGGTGACAGAGTGCGTGAGGCAGCCCAGACACCCGCACCACACTCAGGAAACCATGCTCTGAGGGGACAGGAAAGGACTCCAGTCCCAGTGCAGGTGGGTGTGTGATTACCATGTTGGGCTGCCACCCGTCCGTGCTCACGCAGCGGTCGATGCACCACCAGAAGTCGTCTTCTGACTCGCCCTTCCACGCAAACACCGCGACCCCTGCACAGACGGACACAGGTCAGCCGGCCACTCCCTCAGCATGCCCTGCACCAGCAGCACTTTCTGAGAGTCAGACGGAGAGAACCAGCCTGGAGATGCCATCACTTAGGAAGGGCAAAAAGTCACAACAGCCCCGGAGAAGATCACATGTCCACGTGACCGAACACGACAAACGAGGCTGTCAAAGCTGTCAGTGACATGAAAAGCCACTTCTGATGACGTACACTTTGGTTATGAAACTGTACACGTACTGGGATTTACTTCATCTCTGCAAACAGTGAATGGAGAAATGAAAAAATTGCCAAATATTCTCATCTCTGTGCCACGCTTATGGTGTTTTGTTTTGGAACCGCCTGAAGTTTTTGCAATAAACACCAGAAAAGAGTAAACAACAAAAACAGAAGTGTTACAAAGCTGCTCTCCGAGGGTCCTGGGGAGAGGCGAGGTCCAGTGCTTTTCTCCTGAACGCTTTAACAACAACAATCCTTTCCTGTTTAACGGGACTCATAAGTGGTCCACACAGCATTTTCGTAGTGACAATGAATACAAAGTTATCTAACACAGCCCAGTCCGGCCAGTTCAGAGGCATTTCGTGTGCTCTCCCGAAAGTGATGAGCCTGGTGAAGGGGGAGCTGCTGAGCTCAGATTTCTATATGGCTCATGTAGTTTAACGCTCTTCCTCATTCACTGAGCAACAGACTTGGGCGTTTCCCCCAGGTAAGCAGATCCTTTCCAAAGACCACTGTGAATGACTCCAGGATATTTCGCCCTGGGCATGAACCTTGATTTTATTATCCGTGTTCTTCCTGCTGCTATTTTTATTGTCCTCCACATTTTACAGCCCCTACACAGACCTGACACTGTAAAGACAATTCTGATACATAAAAATTATGTTTGGGGCATTATTTTGAGGCAAAGCTGGTAATAACGATGATGACAAGAAGCTGAACTTACCGGCCATAAAAATTATGTTTGGGGCATTATTTTGAGGCAAAGCTGGTAATAACGATGATGACAAGAAGCTGAACTTACCGGCCTCGGCCAGTGCTGCGGCCACTTCGTTCTGTGTGGAGTAGATGTTGCAGGCGGACCAGCGGCACTGAGCCCCCAGGGCGCACAGTGTCTCGATCAACACCTGTGAGGGTGCACAGGAGGGCAGGGTGAGGGAGGGTCGGGCAGACAGGAGCGGCACGGGCACTGCCGCACCCAGCAACTCTGGCAGGCCGGACTTTGGGAAGTCACAGGAGGGTGTAACCCAGTGAGACAGCACATTGCTATCTGACAGTCCCCAAAAGATGTTTCTAAGGTCTCAATAACATTTTTGTAACAATCCTGTTTATGCAGATCTAGATCTGCCTAAGTCAGGTTTGTGAAGAGCAGGTCACACCAGACAGACGAAGCAGAAGCCCCATCACTGTGTGACAGGACACGGGTCCGTCTAACAGTGAGTCGCGTGTGGAGGGTGGACAGAGAGGGGAAGAAAAGCGAGTTAAAAAAAAGGTGCTGTTTCCCCCTCCTCAGAAGTTCCTCCATTTTCTCCCAACAAACTCACCGCGGTCTGGGCTGTGATGTGTGTGCAACCCACTATTTTAGCACCGGCCAAGGGCTTCTCCCCCTGAGCGCGTTTCCTGAGTGAAATCAGAGCAGACATGTCTGTGAAAGAACAGAGGGTTTGAGCTGGGCCTGCACGAGCAGCAGCGCCAATTCCCGCCCCGGCAACAGGGAGGGCGGCTCTGGGTCTGGAGCAACTGGTGTGGTCGATCAGGACAACCCTGAGCCTGTTTCTGGGATAACTGGCAGCTTCAACAGCAAACAACAGGGGAGGGCTGTCCTCCAATCACACGGAATTCTCTCTTCTACTGTTTCAGCCGTATGTGCAAAGGACTAAACAGAGAATGAATTCTCAAAGCTGATCGAATGGAGGGTGTCTCAGCCTTCCTTTGGGAGGAGAGGGGAGTGGCCACAGCACTGGCTAACGGACTCCTACACGTAACCATCGCACCAGGAGGAAAGCCTTCCCCGCAGCAGTGGCCACTGGCTTCCGTTCTCCTCTGCGGTCTAACCCTGCTCTCCCAGTCTCTTTGGTCTCCATTCTCCCTCCCAAGACAGACGTGCCTCAGTGGGAAAGCAGCAAACAGTAAGGAGGCCGCACTGTGTGGGACAGAGAAACCAAGGCTTAACCGTCAGTCCCTTTACTCTTGCTCGAGCAGAGGGTGCTCGGGGCTGAAGACCAAACGAGGCCTGAGGTCACCCTGTCCTGCTGAAGACCCTCCCACACCGCTGCTTCTGGGAAGGCTGGGTCTCGGAGACAGGCAGCGACAGCAGGGTCCTGCAGATCTAATCACCACGCAGCGGTGGCCCCAGACTTGCTGGCCCCACAGCCAGGTCCCTGGGGTGTCTGGGGGGACAGAAACCACTCTGTGTGTTACCACCACATGCTGAGGAGGCAGGGAGGACGAGCACAGGAACCCTGAGGCCGAGCTCCATGCACAGACCTGGCTGTACAGGAGTCCGGGATAGTGGGTTTTCCAGGAGACCTTCAAGTTAGCTTTCCAGCCTCAAGTTGTTTGCGGATCCCAATGACCAGCAGGAGGCTGCTCTTGGCCCTTTCCACTCCCTTCCTTTACCTTGCTCTGCAATCTCAATCTCCCGGCGTCCAAATTCTGCCTGTTTGATGTTCTTCACGCAGAAGTTGCTGCTGCCCTTGGAGTTGGTTTGCTGCTTCTCCCGGGGGGACACCTCGTCATCAGAGCTATCTGTGTAGGACGCAGCTAGAGCCAGGGAAGAGAGGAGCGAGGACAGAGAAACCTCAATGGCCCCAACTCCGCGGAGTGGGGTCCCCAAGGGACCCCCGTTTACGTTAGGCCCACACTCTTCATCGAGGCCACCTTGACATCACTCTCAGCTGTGCCCCGCCACCCCGGGTCTCACAGACGGCAGGAGCAGAACTGCTGGGGCCCTTTTGGGGCTCTGGCCCTCATGCCCACCCTGTGAGACTTGGCCATTAGTGCCTCTGGTAAGGAGCTACCGACTCCAATCTGGCACCAATTCTAGTGAATCCCAGATAATTGGGGTACGGTGCCCCCACCTGAACTAGAACCAGACACGGCAAAAATGGAATAATTCCATTGGGCACATGGGCACATAAGGAGTGCCATTTCTATAGATCACCAGTCTTAAACCTAAGCACCTAAAGCATCTAGGCCCCACCCCCAGAAATCCCCTTCAGAAGGGCTCAGGTTCTTGGGACTCAAGAATGGGCATTTCTAACACGTCCCCAGGTGTGGTTCAGAGGACCATACTCTGAGAACCACAAACACGGAGGGAAGTGGTGAGATACTCTACAAGGGCTTCCGCACCAGGTTGTGCATGTGGCAATGGAAAGAAATGACAACAGGTGAGCAACTCTGGCTCTTAAAAGCGGCTTCACGTAAAAACTGAAATGTCCTTTTGCATACATATGCAGAGGATATACAACCACCCCTCCTTAGCGCTCAAATCACTGTTTCCCGTCGGAACCGAGTATTTCCCTGACCGCCATCCCTGCCACTGCACCGGGCTCTCTTACTGCCTTTTACGGCCTCCCAGCAAACAGACACTACCAAAGGTGCCTACCCCCCAGGACAGCCTGGCCACATCACCGAACTCTCAGAAATGCTCTAGTAGCTTCCCGTAACACATGGCCATCGAGATCTCTGAAGCCTCTGTTAAAGCTTCCTCCACTCGTTCCATCTTTGACTCTTACAACTCAGTCCTTCACAATTAATTCTTTGTTAGCCACAAGCAGCCTCCCTATCACCCACCGCCTTTTGTATCTGTCACTCCAAGACACCTTTTCATTTATGATAGCCATTATTTTGGAACCTCTTCTCGCTCACAGGCCCGTGGTGAAGCCGTACATTCACGGGTTTCAGTACTTAACCTTGCGTATCGCCACTGCCCTCGCCTGCCTGTCTTGTTGGTATCAGGTTATCAATGGCACAGGGTAGAGAGTAAGTTTTTGAAATTTGTTCGTTTTTTTACATTCCTTGCACCTGAAGCCCTGTCCTTAATGTGCCCACTCAGAAGGTGAGAAGGGCACAGCAGACCACCTACACGGGGCTGAGACAGGAGAGGAGAGCTAAAGAGAAACAGAGCTGGGCCCGTTCGAGTAGCTGGAATCGTCCCCACTCCAGGGGTGGGCAGGGGAAGACACTTCAACAGAAAGGATGACCTAGTAAAAGAAAGGAGCAAAATACTGATTTTTACTGTTACAATTCAAGAAGTCCTGGAGACAAGAAAGAAAGAGACAGGAAGCAGGGTATATCTCAGACAAAGAAACTAGGAATCATGCTTTCAAAATGCACCTCTTTTCAGGGCCAGTTCTGTAAGCCTAAATACCACTGAGTTTCCTCCTATGGTAATGTGGCAGACGGACAGATGAACGTGGGAGTGGGGACCGGCCCAGAACAGCCCGCCAGGCCCTGGCCACAGACCACACACAGAGAAAGCCAGGGGAAGAAAGCCTCGTGGTGATGGGAGCGTCCCCAGCGTCATCAGCTTTCAGCACACAGGTGGGCAGCCCCGACAGGAGGTATTTTCAGGCTGCAGGTAAGAGCCCGGGGGGAATGCTCACCTACCTGAGCTGTAGCTGTCCGTGGAGGACTGCGAGATGGACCGAGACAGAGACCGGCGGCCTGTCTTGGTAGGGAACTTGGTGAACTCCTGCATGTCATCAGCAAACTGGATTTGCTGTAAGAGGAAGACAAACACATTGGAAGCTTACAAGGATTCTATGAAGTGTTCCATTTTTAAAGGCCACACGGTGTCCTCCCTAAAAGCTGTCATCACGTAGCTCCTACCACTAAGCCCGCCACTCTCCCCACCAGGACTGCGGGCGGTGGAGGCCGCCTCTGACTCCTCCCAAAATGACAATCACTGTCTCTGCCCCTTTGTTTCAGCAGAAATTTCGGTGTCTGTCCAATTTCATGAATTTTCCTTCCCATATTCGCTGAAGTTTTCCTTCCTCTTCTAACCTTGGCACATTAAACCCTTTAACCTTCCTGCCCACTGCTTCGGAACCAGGCGTAATCTCCTAGTGCCTCTGCTTGTTTTCCCTTTTTCAGAACAGTCTGTTGAAGCACACTCTTAGCCTGAAGATAGCAGCGGTCCTCTCTCTGGGAAGAATGAGGAAGAGATGCCTTGTGAAGGTGATGAGCACTGGGGTGCCAAGCAGTCGAGGCCAACCACACACCCGTACTTCACAAAGCCAGGGCAGCGTCCCAGAACCTTCCACATGCAGTGAAACACCAGAATATACTAATGAAAGAGACATCACAAAACATCTACACCCCACAGTGAGTTCTAACTAACCAGGACTCACTTAAGCTCTGCATTGAAGACTTCCTTAAGTGAAGAGAACCGGAACTCGGTAATTGAAAGATACCTGGAAAACTGGGTGTAATAAACAGCAAACTGTGTACAATTAATATTTATAGGCAAACCAATGGCTGTTTCTCAAGTGCATGAAAACACTTTCTTCTCTAAATCTTCCTCCTGAATTCCTACTTAAACCCTGATAAACCCTTTCTTTAAAACTTCAGCCTCCTGAAAAACCGAATGGGTTGAGAATCTGAACTGAGATTTTCCTCACAATCTGACTAACTAAACATGAAGACATTTCCATGGAGAATCCATTAAGCTAAGTCTTCAGCAAACACCTCTGGAAATGCGAGCTACTGCAGCTTAGAATCTTCTCTCCGTAATGGCAGCAACGTGGTCACTGCCACTTTGAAGCCAGGAACAGCAAACTGCCCATTATTACAGGCCCCAGAAGTGCCCTCCTCAGTCACATGTGCCCTCCAGCCAGGGCCGCATCAGTGGCAGCCTGAGAATCAGGCTTAAATGTGCAGCCCAGGCAAGGACAGCTGGTGGGAACAAATTGGTAAGTGAATTAGGAGGTCTCCACAGGGAATGAAGGGCAGTCAAGGGGAACAGAGTTTTGGGGTTCACAGGCAGAATGAAAGCGGAGAATCCCCCGCAGTAACAGCCACTACTTCAGGGCAGCAGACCCAGGAGGAACACCCGAGCGCTTCAGTCTCACCCTGGCCCAACATCCAGCTGGGCAGGCTTCCTTCCTCAGGCCACACTGGGAAACGAGCAGGAGGTGGAGCCCGCAGCCTGCCGTGCTGTCCCGGGACGGAGCGCACAGGCAGGGAAGGCAAAGAGCCCAGGGCTGTGCACACAGAGAGTGTTCCATGATTACCTATAGAAGTAGTAAACCCTACAGATGTCTTGAAAGATCAAATCAGAAAAATTTCAAAACTAAGTAAGATTCAAGCTAAACCACATATAGAACATCAGAATTTCTGAAGCATCTTTTTCATTTTAGGTGCTAAAACTTTAAACAGCTTAAATGTCAAAAGCACAACTGCCTTTAAAAAAAAAACCAAAAAACCAAAAACAAAAAAACACCCCAAACTTGTTGAAGTGGCCACAGCTCAGCACCCGCCCTTCTGGATTCCTTGACAAGACTTCCCACTGAGTGTTCACGTGACTCACTGAAGCGATGGACATGGCACCAAGGTGATGGCCCTCATCCCAATGCGCTATCATTTTGGTGGCAGAAAAAAATACACAGTCAAGAGACCATCGGTGCCTCTGACCCCTCTAGAAGCAGCCCTTCCTCCCGCAGCCTCCTCGCTCCTGGCACGGCAGCTCATTAGGAAGCTGCGCTCTTTTCCGGGCGGTTTTGGCTCCCTCCCGTCCATCTCTCTTCAAAAGGTTCTCAGCATATTCCCAGGTACCACCTACCAGAGGTGGGGGTGGGAACCGCAGTAACATCCGCAGTTTTATATAAAAACAGAGAGGCAGCTGGGGCAAGACAGAAGCATGCTGCTTCAGCGGCCTGAGAACTGAGTCACTAACACAGCTCATCAGTTGCCTAAAGCTTAGCAAATCTTTCCCATCTAAAAACATTAAACTGTGAAAATCAAAATATTAGACTGTGTTGCAAGCAGCCTACGATCAGTGCAGAGCCCCACCTCACAAACAATAAACACGGCCCATACTCCAAGTGGGCAGAATGGGAACTCAAGCCGTGACATGGACAGGTGGCTGTCTACCCTTATAGTTCGCCGACATTTCCCCTGCTTATAAATAAGGTGGTCCAGCGACACAAAGATGCTTGATGACCTCATCTCCTCTCCCACTCTGATAGGAGGTGTCTTCTCCTCTCCCACCCAGAAGCTCTGTCTTCCCCCTGGCAAGGCAGCCCCTGGAGTGCCGTTCACTTGCACATGGTGAACACCACTGCTCTTGCCAAAAGCAGTTTTTGGACATCGCAGACTTTGCCTGTGGTGAAACCAGAGCTCCGTAACAGCTTCTAACTGGGCTGGCCTCACTGCGTTTAGGCCAAATGTGATCAGTTAGGTAAAAACAAAATCTAAAGTTGCTCTGTTTACTCCCATTATCATGATTTCTTCCAATCGCTCTTAAGTCTTAACTGGTGTCCTTTAGAGTTTCTTCGAATCCAGAACGGCAGGGAAATGCTAGGGCTAAATATGGCGCAGGATGGGGCAGTGGAGGAGGGAAAAGGAGACAGGCAGCTGGAGTCCAGAAAGTGTCTGAAAATCCTGAAGTCCTCTTAAAGAACTGTTTGTTTGGACACCCCACACCCCACACGCCAGGCTTCCTCACAACACGTGCAACAGCATTCCATTCTTGAAAACGGCCACGTCCGAGACAGGCCAGAGGTCAGACTGAGCCATTCTCCAAACAGCACACCCAAAATACAGAAGTCTACTTGCTATGCCTTAAAAACTCAGTTAACTGCTAGGCCAACTGAACGTGCTATTTTGGAGCACCTCTTCAAATAGCTCAGTGGGTGCGAGAGTTAACTCTCGTCCATGCACTACTGGGAACGGTAAAGCTCCAGGGAAAGAAACCACCTGGGGCCCGGCACACCCGCCACCTCACGGAGAGTCTGGTGCAGAGTGAGCTGAGAGAACTCACCAAGAACAAGGGGCCGCAGACAACCAAACAGCTGTGAGCCCCCAGAGAAGGAGTGGCTGTGCACCGCTCACTCGGTTGACCCTAACCGCTATTCGTCACCATCAGAAGCTGAGCAGCTAACTTCCACAAACACAGGTCTCTCTGTGCAGATGTTACACAGCTCAGCTTTCCTTCCTGCCCAGGCCCCACCCAACTGTGCCGTCTAGCTCCTGAATCAGAGAGAATGAACCCACCCGAATTCCCCTACGACTCATGAGCCGAGGGACGGGGATCAGGATAATACTCATGAAGCATGTTCTTCCAGCCACCCACTTGGCAGGCACCAACCAAGGACCAGTGCCAGTCCAGCAGAGACCTGTGGAAGGAAACGTGGTCCCTCCCAACCTGCAGACATGCTCTGACCCACTGTGAAATTAATGCCAACACCAGTGGTTTTGTCATAGAACTTTCCTGCTTCTTCAGGAGCATGCTACATGCTGTAGTCTTCACAGCCTTACCTGGACGTTTTTTAACTCAGGCCTCCAAAAACCGGAGGGTAGGCCAGACAGCGTGCTAAGCCTGTTACTTCACATGCCTATCTAAGAGCTTTCCATTTCCTCAGGAAGGCTTCCCCCTAAGGGGGAAGAACTAAACTGAAGGTAAACAGCAGTAATTAGAAAAACAAATCATTAAGAAAGCACACTGAAGGAGCAAGCAGAGGGACTGGTCCTTCTTACTGCTGAGGGTTATCTGAAACGGCCAGTATCCCTCTTCCTTCCGGCACACTGACTTTCTGAGACATTCCCAAATTTATTACATAATCTTTCCCACAGTGTCCTCTAACATACGTGTGTGCAGATTTTCCTGTTTAAAAATTGCGATCAGCGTATTTCTTAGCTAACACTCCGCAACTGAGCAAAGAGTGACTACCAGGAGCCGGAAGGGTCAATTCTGAGCAGGGTGCCGCAGCACCTCCCAGGTCGCACACGCGTCCTGTCGGCCCCTTTCACACGTCTCCTGGCTGATGTTCTCTCTCTACCGGTTCTCTCCCTCCAGCTCCTTTTTCAGAGGAAAGGAAGAGGGTAGGGCTGTCAGCTAAACAGGCGTAAGACCTTTTCTTGAGACTAACCCCTGACCGGTCTGAGTCCCATCTCAGATGAATCCGAAGACACAGTCATCTACAAGCCCCGACTACTTGGAAGAGCCGTCAGTCCAAACATCTTCCAGACTTTCAGTGAGGTAAAAGAAACGTCCCCAAGAAGAAGGGCATCCCCTTCCCAGCACGCTGCCTTCAGGTACACCACCAGGAAGCACTTCACCTCAAGGGACTCCTGCTCAGGCCGCAGGGCTGACCCTACCACCCTCTTCAGCCACTTCTTCCAATCCCAGAGCAGAGACCGGTCTTTCAAGTCACCAGGTCCTCCCTCCCAGCCTCAAGTTTCTTCAGTTCTCAGTTTCCCCAGATGGGGCCTAGGTATCTGGGGGTGGGGGGCAGGGAATGGGCAAGCTAATCACAGCACGCAGGTCCCTCCCCCACCAGCCCGTCTCCGTCTGAACAGTAACAGGATATAACACACACGGCTAGAATCCAATTCCAGTCAGAAGCACGCCTTTCACAAAGGGATTCAACGTGATGTTTCATCGGCGCTGGGGGGAGGGGGGAGAGGCAACGCCAGGGCCATCCTGCTGAGTCACTTAATGGTGAGGAAGGAACATAAAGCTTGAACAACTCCGCCAAACAGCGCTGCACCCTTATCAACCACTCCACTCTCTTCACACGAGACAGCACACGTCACCAGCTGCTGTTATCTCCTAACGTGATCTGGTAAAAAGGAGCGATCAGGCCCCCAACTGCCAACTGGAGGTAAAATGGAGAGGTTAAAAATGGCTACAAACAGGGAGGGAAGGGCTTCCTAACCTTCTGAAAACCACGACTTCCCGCAGAGCACAGCACACATTGGACTGCGCTTCGGTGTCTACTCAGCCATCGACCTGTCCACACGCGTCTCACCCTCGAGCCACTACCAGTAAGGTATGGAAACACGCCATTCTTCTCTGCGCCTGACACTGGACTGTCAGACTCTGTGTTAAAAAAAATTTTTTTTTGGACAAGGGACTGAAGAAATCTGAATTACTGGAACATACCCGTGACTTTAAGAATACACCAAAGGCGCCCCCAATCTTACCCCCAACCATCGCTGCCGTACTTTCTATTACGATCGTTTTCAACAAAGGTTTTTTTAAAAACCAGTATAATGAAACCTATGTGCCCTCCACCGAAACTGAATCTTTCCATGTTCCACACTCGGTTTCCTCCTCTGCACATACACAGACATACAAACGCACACTTCCAAACGGCACTGAAGAAAACAGGATGGCAAACATGAAGTCACCAGTGAACTCTCCAGACCGCACCCTGAGAACGAGGCTTTCTCCTACAGGGTCACAGCAGCCCTGCACTTGGGCATAACTGGCACCAGTCCTGTCTGCATGGAACCCCCAGTCTGTACCCACATTCTCTCTCGTAGCTGCCGACCCTCAGCGCCCCCAGCTCTTCCAGCCCAGGGTGGAGCCAAGGCCCACCACACGCACCTGGCCGTGAGGTTCCTTTAGTTTCTGTTCGAGAACCGTCCTCCCCTCTTCCCCACCCCCTCCTCGTGATACTGACTTTTCTTCAAGAGTCCAGGCCCGTTGCTTTACAGAATCTCCCATATTCTGAATTTTTCATATTGTTTCCTTCCCGTAAACTGGAAGTTCAGTTTTGAGGTTCGATTAGAAAGAGGTTAAAATTTTGGCAGGTGTATTTCACAGAGGACGTTGTATGCAGACTTCACTTTGCATCTTGTCAGGTGACACAGCATCGGCTTGTTCCTCTACTGGTGACACGAAACTGAACCCTTGTTGAAAGTGAGACCATGGCAAGTGAAGGTTAATTTGTGGAGTGACAGTTGTTGGCCTGTGAATACCCTGTTCCCTGGCGACTTTACCATCTGTTCCTAATCCCTGCCTGAACCAGTTACGCTGGGGAGGAGGGTGGGTTATAGAATGATCGTTTTTTTCCTCATCACTCTGTCCAAATACATTAGCTGGCATTCTTTGGTCAAGAAAAGCTTTTTTCTCCCTATTTTTTTTTTCACTTGTCATTTGTATTTTTATTTATTCGGGGATACCCTCAACTTCACCACAAGTGTGGGCCAGTGGGAGCCTCCTGCAGGCCGTCTGCCCCTTCTGTCCCTCTGACGGGGCCCGTTTGAGGCTTCCTTCCTGGCAGGAGATGACATTCCAGCCTCACCTTCTTCTCTGCTTCTGATCTGGAAGCAGCCATTCCTCCAAGGAGCCCTGACTTCTGCTGCTACGGAGTGGCCTTTTCAAACCGACACCTGGGCAGACGGCGTGCTAATGGCCGTCAGAGGGGCTGGCGCTTACAGGGTCGTTCAGTGGAGAGAAAACTCAGTCTTTCTGTTTACCCATGAGTTCACATTGACATTTCCATTTCACATTTAACATGCACACTTTTGAAAACTTTTAATTTTGCTGTTTGAATTGCTTTTCTCAGGTTAACAACCTTGGTCTCTGACAGAAGTTACAGTGGCAAGCCTTACTGCAAGGTATGCTGGTACATCCTTTAAGATGCAAACTTGTCAACTGTTTACCAACAGGTAAATCTGTATTCTTCAAATGGGTTTTTGGTGGGGGGGTGGGGGGGAGTTCATTCCGAAAGCAAGCGCTCAGGGGACAGCTCCAGAAGGAAGACGGAATCTCTCTGGCATGTTGGAAGGTGGCCACACAGCCTGGGTCATTGCTGTATGTATGATATCTCAGCCTACCCAGAAGAAACAAGAGTGGAGACACATAAGAATAACTCTTTTTTCCTTGATCTGGAAGTCTAGCTTAAGTCTTACAAATTCAAACCCTCTTCACATGTTTGCTCGGGTGAGTCCCACCTGTAAGTCGGCTCAGCATTGGGAAGGCCGTATCTACTAGAGGTGGACGACACGCAAGCCCCTGCTAAACACTATGTGGCAGAAGGGCTACAAGCAGCTCCCAACAAACGGCCACCAAGACCACGAAGGTTGGCTTTCTGAGCCCTAGACTAACACCCAAGAAAGCTACGGAGACAGGGGCCTTATCAGTTTCGTAGTTAGCATCTACCCACAAAGTACAGGCTCAAGGGAGGAAAAGCCATGAGAACGCCACACTGAATAAAATAATCTGACTTTAAAGACCCACTGTTAAACAGTGACTGTGTAGTAACAGGCACTGTGAATGGAATGGACCTGTTAGCATCCATCCTGTAGTGAAACTGGGTATTTCCAAGTCCAAAAGGGCAAGGTGAAATTACTTTGACGATCAACGAACTGCAGTTGGTTTTAGTATCCACAGTCCTTTAAAAAAAAAGCCTCTAGAAGGACAGACTACAGACACAGTACACAAGTCTGTCAAAGACAGTCAGCCATGTCAGAAACATAACTGTATTTTCCATTCTAGAGGGCTGTATCTGCCCTCCTTGACTTTCTAACTGGGTATGTATATGGCCAATTGTAGATAAAGTCTCCATATAAAGTCCTGTCTTAGACAGCCTATCAGAAACAAGCTGGCTGAAAAGAACTGTTGCTGGCCACTTTTCGGGGGCCATTTAAAAAGAACAGCTACCTTTGGCCCTGGAATGAAGCCAGTACACCCCGACCCCCCAGACAGGAATACAGAAGTCTGGGTTTTCTTGACTGAGGACTTTCTGAACTGCATTTTTCTAATGCGTAAAGTGGACAGACACACAAGGACAAAAATCCCTTGTTGTACGCTGTATGGCAAATTACAGTCAAAATCAAATTTTGTACTGGAAAGTTATTCAGCACATTTTATCAATAAGTAACACTGCCACGCCACCACTGATTTTCAAACCAGTTTTGCTTAAACCTTGACATAAAGATAGTAAGTAAAACCACCAGTAAGCTGGGACTCTCCCTGAAGGCTGACTAGAGGTGTGAGACCCGTGCTGACCAGTACTGGGAACACCAAGGCCTGAATGCCTAGGTCCCTCTGACTTCCAGTTTAGGCGCTCTGCCTAACATTGGCGGCTTATGGCTACGACTTCCTTACACTAGAGTATTTGTATTTTTCAAGACATTCTGGAACCCTCTAAGTGCTGGATCCACCCTTCACAGATGACAGAATACAGCAGGGGCAGGGCTAAGTGATTTGCTCCCAACAGTGAGATTTTTTTTTTAAAAAAGCAAAAAACAAACAACCCCTCCCTCAACCCCTACCAACCCAGTACTATTCTTCTTCTTTTGGAAACGGCAGCTTCCCCCGTCTTTCCGGGAGTCAGTCTACAACAGTGTACTACTGCACTGAAGCCCTCTGAGCTTCTAATCCAGATGAAGACATGCCAGCTGAGGGAAGGAAAAGCATCCTCTCAGTCCCAAGCCCAGACCGGTGTGGGGAAGAAGGGCAACGATGGGCACAGAAATGCAGTATTTTTAAGTGGCCAATGAACTGCCGTTAAGAGGTGCCACTGCTTAGACTTGGAAAGGGTGAGGGGGGAACGGGGCGGGCAAACTGCATTCCGGCACATGCTTCCATCCTCTTTGGGGACCGAGGGGGAGAGGAGAATGTGTGGGCAGCCTAATCCCGACCATTTTTCTAGGATGAAAGAAATGACCCAGAATTTCCTACTGGTATCAGAAGCATTAGCAAGACCACCTGGATTTATTTATGTAAGGTTTAATTTGGTGTGGTTCAAACTGGCCAATGATCTTTTTTTTTTGGTCACCTGAGGAAGTGGCTATTTTTGTAAGAAATGACCATCCTTTAAAATGGGCAACAGACTATACTTTGCATGTAGTTTTAAGGTACTTTATCCTGTGCAGAATGGTGATGGGCAACTTTTCTTTCACACTAATACTGAGTACCTTGAACTGAGAACATTCCACAAGGTTCCTCTCTCACCTACAGCGTGCCACTCAAACGGTACCCACTCCAAGTCGCCTGGCACCTTACGACACATCTGGGAGATCTAGCAAAGGGATTTTCCCAATACAAAACAAGTTATATTAACTTTGGGGACCCCCACATAAAATTTTTTTCAAAAAACATCTTTTGTTTCCCACTTTCTGGTACCACTTCTCTGACTCCAGTCCAACTAAAGAACATTCTTACAAGGCTGTTAGTTTTACTGGAGCTGGGTTTAGGGAGCATGGTAAGTGATTACCGAGTCTTGGTTCCACATCCACGGTAGACACTCATTTAAGTACTCGTTTAATGAATGAAGAAAAAAATTCTGGTTATACGGTGTTTAAGAATAGACTTTTTCTGCAAACTAGTAGCAGGTTTTAATTATGTAACTTCACAAGGTGAATAGAACCTCTAAGGTCCAGGAAGGGAGGCCTGAAATCCCTTTGATCTTATTATTATTATTATTATTATTATTATTACCCTCACCCAAGGATATGTTTATTGGTTTTAGAGAGGAAGAGAGATAGAAACGTCGATGTGAGTGAGAAACATTGACTGGCTGCCTCCCACACGCACCACGACCAGGGATCAAACCCACAACCTAGGTATACGCCCTGACTGGGAATCGAACCTACAAACTTTGGGTGCGCAGGACAACACTCCAGCCAACCGAGCCACCCAGCCAGGGCCTCTGATCATTTTACAGGGCTTCTTTGAAAGCACAAAATAAAGAGGACTTGGTGCAATGATTTCCCCCTAGATTAGGAAGCGCTGGCTTTGCCGCACCGCTGAGCAAACAACGAGACACCCTTGTAGTAACAGCAGGCGGGAAGGGTTCACAGCGGAAGAGTGTGTCCACATGCTGGAGGGCCGCTCCAAACACAATCATCTAGAGCCTCCTGGCTCCTCTGCGGAGGGCCGTGGACTCTGGCCTCTAATGGGCTCTGAGTTTATGGTAGCTGGCCCCACGGCCTTGAATGCTGCACTCACTCAGCAATCCCTCGGCGTGGGTGGGGATGTTCCCTTTAGGCCTCCGGCAGAGAAACAAGGGCAGCCCTGTACAGCCCACCTGAAGAGGTCCTGGCCAGGGTTCCACTCAAGGTCAGGCCCCTGGGAGGTCGGGGAGGAATGTCGCAGGACTCTGCGTGCCCCTGTGCTCCAACAGCTAAATCTAGCCCTGTTTTTTCTGCCTGATTTTTGCTCACAGTGCCCCAAGCTGCATTTCATTCACGTCCCTGTAACACACGCCACACACTGTCCTAACCCTGAGGCAGGGTTTGCCTGTTCGTTCAAGTCAAATACCAACTTTTCCAGGAAGAGAGACATTACTGTTGGTATAGGTAAAGCCCTCCATTCCATCCTCAGTTCTACTTGGTAACAAAGCAATAGTAACAGACTTCTTCAGGGCCGAAAAGATTTTTTTTTTTTTTTTTTGCTCTGGGTCTCAAATCCACTCACTTTGGCTAAGAAGGAAGCTGCTCTCCTGGCTACCTGGCTTCTCAGCTGAGTCAGCTGCCTCTCTGGGCTCCATCCTTTCTTCCCTGTCACCCTTCTCTGATCTGTACTCCTTGGCTACTTCCTCAGCCCCTCAACCAACTCCTTCTGTGACTTTCTGTATTTTGAAGCCAGAATTTCACTAAAATGCCCTCAAATGAGCTTTATAATTTTACTATCACTATTAGTCCAAGAGTTCATAATATAAATGATCACTTTAAGGAAATCTTCATATTCTGACCTAATTTGTAATCCACTGAGTCCAAAAAAGCTCAGCCAACAAAAAACCAGAGGTGGGAATGGGGACAGAGAGTCAAACCAGTCCTAAGATGTCAAAGAGAACACAGATTCAAGAAACGCTAGTGGCTCAGTGGAGGCCGCGCCACGCCTCGTACTCCCTTTTCCTGGACACCCTCAAGGCCTTTGCGGACTGCTGTGGCTGGACGGATGGAGAAACTACAACCCAGTCTGACCAGGACACAAGGGCCCCAAAACCCTCAGCCCATGGCCTGGCTCTAACCCCATCACCACATTCTCCACGCCAGGCGAGCATTCTAGGTTGTTAGTCGGGGGTCCACGAAGGGGCTTGAGGCTGCCAGCTCCCCCTTATGTACAGGCTGCTGTATATATATAGTATTTCTGGGAGACAAACACAGCTCTGACAGAGCTCCAAACCCCAAATGATGAACAGCTGCTACATGGGACTTACAGGACCCAAAGAACAACCTCAGAGGACGGGATGTGAACCCTATCTGGTTCACGAATGCATTCTGAGCGCCCGTCACAGGCCCTGGGACGCTGCAGGTGGCACTCGACCCTGGGCGGACAGGCTGCGTGCTTTCTGGTCACAGCTTACACTGAATACCTTAGGAAAGAAGAGTAAGTACTGGTAATTTTCAGGACCTCTCACACTGGGACACGAGACTCTTCCTCAAGACCACAGTCATCCAAGACACGTGGCAGCTGCAACACGTCCCAATGTCAGATTGCACAGCCAGGCTGCCTGGCCTCACTGGGAAATCTGGAAGAAGGGTTCTAAATCGGGGGACTCTTTCAAATCTGAGCTGTTTCAAAATGCACGCACCATCCCCTTCTCTACCTGCCTCTTACCCTCAACCCTTGCCTCCATTCCGGGTTAGGGCCCTGGGAACAAATATTCTGCAAAAGAATAACTGGTACCTTCCATTCCTTCCCACTCCATGAGAGGTACTGATCTGGGACAATCTCGGCAGGAACTGCAAAAGCAAACTCAGGCATATGGAGTTTACCAGGCTCTTGGGAAAGAGACTCAGGGAACACAGGGAACAGATGGGTTGGCTACATCTTGTTCAGAGAGAAAACAAAGCCAAGGAAGCAGAGAATCTGCCTTTCATAACACCTCCACCTGTCAAGTACAGAGACAACCCATCAGATGGATCCACAAGGGCTCAGGAGAACAAGACAAAGAGCTTGTCTGAGGGAGAGACTGTATTTTCACAATGGCTTGGTCCAAACTCAGTACAAACTGGCAAGGCGCTCTCATTCCACACATGCCCAGCACTCAGCTAATCCCCTCCCTGCAGAGTCAGAAAAGAATGTGCAGAATTCTGAACCCTCTACTCCCCAGGTCGGAGGGTTTCCTTCCTCTGAGTGCAAGGGTTGGAACAGACCTTGTCAATCCCCCACTCCCAATTACAAACTGGGGGGAGAACTGGGGTGCCTCCCAACATGGGTGGTCCCCTTCTAACCCTTACAATTCGGAAACAGCCTTTACCCCATCTCACTAAAGGCCAAGCCTTTGCCAACCTCAATCCAACAACTGGCAAATAAGAAGAGAACCACCCCCAGAGAAATGCTTCCCTCTGGGAAGTCCCGGGGAAGGGGTGCAACAGGGTCAGTCCCCCTCGCTTGCTTCTCCTTGGACTCACAATACAGTTTGTAACACTCAGAACACCATGTTCCCACCCAGCTTGGTCTCTTTTTTGTTACAAACGTGAAGTAAACAGATTCTACAGCAGCGACAAGTCTGTTACCAAGGCCACTGTATTGATCAGTATAATTAACATTCACGATTCATCTAATCCAGCACGACAAGCCAGCTGGGCTGCTCTCCAAAAGAACTGAACATTGGGAATCTTCATGTCTTGCTTGCTAAGTCTAATATTCTGAAGCTGGGCACTAAAGTCTCTGAATTAGAAATTGGAGACCACCTGGCCACCCACAGGAAACTGAATTAGTTACCAGAATAAGTGAACACATCTGCCATCTCTATGAAGCACCTGTTTTATTTCCAAAGCTGCAAAGTTCTGAAGGTCTCCCTCTCCCCTAAATCCTGCGGAGGTCACATACTTTAGGGAAACGTCACACGCAGAATCCTCAGTGCCAACTAACGTCTGAGCTCCTGGTTAGGATAAGCCCTGGCCCAGTTCCCGGAAGACTGTAGCTCTAAAGAAGGTGTTTTTCAGAGACACGGGCATATGTAGCTTTTGAACACCCAGCTCGGCCTTTGGTTCTGAAGGGCGGCCGGGGTTGCAGAATGGGAAGAATCAGAGGTTGGCTCAGCACGGCTGGGCAGAGCTGCTGTGTATTCCTTTCAGGACTCCCCAACACACATTCCAAAATGAAACTGTCCAACTCACCACCGGTCCCCAAATCTCAAACATCCTAAGGGTAAGCCTCTAGACTTTAAATGAAGACCACGTGAAAATCAGACTACCAGTTCAACTTTGGGCAGTGTCCCCAGTGCTAAGAGTTTAAAAGGTGATGGGGCCCTGGCCGGCGGGGCTCATTTGCGTGGGCGTCACACTGCGAGCGAAGGATCACCAGCTCATTTCTGGTCAGGGCACGTGCCTGGACTGCGGGCTAGGTCCCTGGTTGGGGACGTGTAAGAGGCAACCAATCAATGTTTCTCTCTCAGATGTTTCTCATCTTCTCTTTCTCCTTCCCTTCGCCTCCCTCTAAATAAGTAAGTAAGTAAATAAATAAATAAAATCGTTCACAGGAAAAAAGTGGATGGGAAATTCAAGTTACCATTTCCATTATGGCTAAGGATATCCCCAGGCTTCTAGCCTCCCGCCCTGTGGTTCTCATGCTACTGAGCTAAGAAGTTGGGGGCAACGTATTCTCAAGTCTCCTGTCTCACCTATTTCTGGCAGCACACAGGGATCTACTAAGATGTTGGAAACTCTCATCAATTTCTCATTGCAGTTCCTGGCTCTCCATCATCACCCATGTGGGAGAGGTCTAAGTCAGAAAAACAGCCCAGGCAAATGAAGGGGAAGTGAGCCAAGGCCACCAACTGAGCCCAGCTCACTCTCTCCTGGGGATAATCACCCCGCAAATTTCACTCACTAAACAGGGACCGATGGTATCCTGTGCAGGCACCACATACGACACGCATGCGTGAGGTATGGTCCTTGCCCTCATATGTTTGTTCTGGAGACATTGATGAAGAGTAACATTCAGAGAGGAGTCAGCCCTTAAAACAGTTTTAGCACAAAATCCCCCAAAGTTGCTGGTTTCAGTGTGCATCAATTCCTGAGGTCAGCCCTCAAGGCACTGACGATGAGTCTCTTGGGAAGCCGAGGAGCATCCCAAAGAGGGGAGGCACAAAGAACACCAACCACCCCAGGCTCCTGAACTATTGCAGATGGAAGAAACAAGCTCCTGGATTCAGCCAGCCCAGTGTGACGGACAGCGACGTTCTAAGCATCCTGTGGTGTGGGGGCTGGGGGCGGGCCAGTCAGATAGAGCAGGTCCCACTTCCCGCACAAGCTCCCAGTCCCCCCTTTATCTAGGTACTGCCCGGGAATCAACAACTACTTCAGGGTCCAACAGGTGTAAGCGCTACATAACATAACACTTTTGTCAGGGAACATGTTCTTTCTGTTGAAAAGACGTTCCAACAGAAACGTCTTTGCTTTGGCTCTTTAAGGATATTTCAAATAAACTAGGCTACTTTTCAGGGTGTAAGAAGGCACTCACTGAACAGCATACTGAGCTAAGAGGTGTAAGCCAGAACCGGACCACACAAACCAGGACGTACGGTCGCACGAGGCACACAGGAGCAAACACACTAAGCAGCACTCACTAAGCGCTGATCCCCTTGACAATCCTGCGGTGCTATCGCTAGTCTTCATTTTCCAGATGGGAAAACAGAGGCTCAGAGTCCATGCCCTTGACCACAGTGACACGAAGTTGTAAAAAACTTAAAAGTAGCTAGAATAAAAGGGACAGATCACCTGCAAGGAAATAATTAGAAAGACAACCGACTTTTGTGATAAAGTCCAGCAGACAATGAAAACATACCTTCAGAGTGTTGAGAAAAATAACTGTCAACTTAAAACTGTGTACCCAGTAAAACTGCCTCACAATGAGAGTGAAATAAGGTCACTTACAGATAATGAAAGAAAAAAAAGAAAGAAAATGAGGCTCAGACAGGTTAAGACACCCGTCCCATACATTCAGGTCACAAGTCTATCAGATGGTAGGGACTGAAGGCAAACTCGACTCCAAAACACCAAGTGCCTGACTCACAGTGTACTCCTCCTCAGTTCTAGGAACAAAGAGGGACAGTTAAAGAAGTTTCACGTATCAGCCAACCGACAGTGGGACAGCAAGAGAACCCCTGAACAAGTCAGAGGGAGACACGGCATCAGAAGAGGCGACCCCCCCCTACACAAATCCCTAACTCCCCCCCAAACGCGAGGCGCTGACAGTGTTGACCGGAGTCGGAAGGAAAACTTGTGGTAGGAATCTGTCTCTAACTCGGGATTCTCAGATTTCAGGCTGAACTAAACTTTGGGGAGTGCGAATGTGTCGTTCTCATCCGTGATGGGGAAGCTTCCGATCCACCTCGCTGTGACGTGTTCTGAATGACTATACCCAGAATAATACGGGTGGCCCTCCTTTATAAAATTTTAATAATCAGATCCCCCAACTTAATAAGCGGATAGGTATAAATGAGTCTCCTTTACTGGCCAGTTCCTGTAAATAACAGCCCAAGACAGCTAAAATGCTTGTTTACTAATCCTAACTACATGAGGCGCCAAAGTAAACTGATTAGGGTCAGGGGCAACAAAAGATCTACATTGTATCTACCAAATACAATTAAAAACTGTAAACAACTTTATAAGAACACTGCATTGGGCAACACACACTGGATGCAAATGATACCTTCCTGATAAAATCAATAGTCCCCATTTGTAATCTTGTCAGCAAGGGACACAGACAATGGACAGATTGGTCTCTGTCGCAAGCTAAACATCTACTGAACTCAGAAAAAGTGATAGGGAAACCAGTGTCTAACTAACTAAACAGAAATCAAATAAGAAAAAGAGAAGTAATCCATATCTATAGAGAAATCTAAACAAGATAGGGCTTTCTTACACATCTGACTCTTGTTCAAACCACCACTGAAACCGTAGCTGCTTTAGGAGAACCGAGAGACCCAAACGATGTGGAGAGGACAGAAAATGCCAACCTATTAAATCTCTTCTCAGGGACTCTAAGTACTGCCGGAAATGCCGTAACACAACCCTGAAAAGAAGGGGAACACCCCGGAGTCCACCGAACAGGTGAGCATCTAACAGGTGAGCATCTGCCCCCTGTGCTTCCTAGTTCAGCTGACCCCTTTGATACATATGCTTCATTCAACTAAAGAGTATCCTCACAAGCAAAAGTAACTTCTTTTGTGTTCCTTCTCTCCTTGCCCCTCTTGTGCTGCTGGTAAAGGTCTGACCGATAAACTCCAGGGCAAATGCCTAATGTGTCACTCCGAAGAGTCTCTCCAAGAGTCTCTCCGAATGCTCAGAAGTGCAGAGAAGAGCGAGCACCCTGATAGGCCTTCCAGAGAAACCACTATTTTAGTAAGTTTCCTCAACAGGCTGGAGGTTTGGGTTGACCTTACTGGGGGAAAAAGTCAACTTGACACCATGTCAATTTCTAAAGGCCCAAGTGCTGTTTATTACCTGTAGGACACAAAGGAGCAGAACAAGAGGGATAAATACCCTGTAGGAGCTGAGTTGTTGGGTTCCACTGGAAACTGCCAACGTGAAACAAGGATCCTCTTTAGCTGTGCTACGATATACAACTAAAGGGCTCCTTTGTCACCCAGAGTTTCCGGGTTACACCGTCTGAAATCACCAGTCACCCCTGTGAACGAGCCTCACCACGTGAATCATCCACCAGCTCTGAGTACTGTCCCACCAGTTTCCTCCAAACGTGTCAGCACCAGTTGTCTTCCTGAGGCACTGGTGTGCATTATTTCCCACGTATGCTGTCGTTACCCTCGGGCCATGAGCAAGCTCGGAGTTACAACTGATGGTCAGCTTCCTCAGCTGCCTTGGCCCTCAGGGGTAACAGTACTTTTTGCTTCTTTCATGAGTCCTGTGTTAGAAGTAGCTCAAATGCCCGCTAAAAAGAGAGGGTAATATACTAGTAGACCTCTTTTTAAAAACCACTTTTGCTGTATCTTGGTTCCCATCCTGTGCCTATTCCCACTTGCTACAAACCAAAAGCACTTATTTGGCAAACGAGGCAACTGAGGCACAGAAGCTCACTTGCTTAAGGTGGTAGCCATTTAGTTGGCTTCTCGACACCCAGGTCAAGCCTTGAATCAAACCAACAAGTCCTATTACCCACACGGCACTGCGGCAGACCCTGAGGCACATAAAACGGAGTAAGTTACGACTACAGCTGAAGAATCTCAGTATCTACGGCTTTCATTGAGGGGCACCCACTCTTCCCCAAAGTGGCATCTGATCTGAGGACCATCAAGGTCACCCTGAAGAAACCTACAACCTGACTGGCACCACAAATGTCCTCGTTTCCCGAGGGGTCTCGGGGCTGGGCATGACCCAGGAACTCCTCGGTTTCCGTGCCGGAACCGTCCCGGGTGAAGGACGGCACCATTGGAAGGGCCTTTCCCCACAGCATTCGGGAGCTGCCAAGCTACATTTCTTCTCTCACTGTTCTTGTGCTTTCTCACGGGATCAACACACGGCAGAGGCACAAAAGGGCCTCTGGTCATCATGCCCAGTTCACCTGGAGTTCTGAAAAAACGGATCACCGGGGACCTGCTGCTGCGCGACCTTGACTAGTCCTCCACCCACTCATTAACTAAACAAATGCCTCTTATCATCACCAGGGGAGGGGTAATTAGTTATCATAAAGCTCTTTAATACAGTGTTGTGTAAGTGCTGAGCAATAAATCTGAGAGAGAGCAAGATTAATGAGAACACGGGGATACATTTACTAGCAAATGGAAACTTCTATGGGGTCTTCCCTCATTCCTGGCCCAGGCTGCTTCTGCCAGCTAAAGGAATACGAGTCTCTAAAATCATTAGCACTTGGCCTGACAGTAATATACATGAGCAATATCCCTCCAGGGAGGAAGAGAGGAAAAGGGATACTTATTCCTGGTAAGCAGCCACACAGACATCTGGATTACTAGTTAGCCAGGTGGGCAATTAACGTGAGTACCTAGTAGGGACAGAGCCAGGCACAACGCACACAATGGTGTGCCTGAGTTCTTGCCTTTGTGGAGTTACAATCTGTAATACAAACTTTGTTTTATTCATAGTGGAACTTGCGAGAATAAAGGCTCAGTAAGATAAAGGCAAGTAGGAATAAAGGTGCCTAATCGCTAAGCAACCACACAAAAGATAGGCTCACTCCCAGGGAGAGGTTGAGTTCACAGAGTTAGGGTACCAGGGCTTCCCAGTCTTTCCCCTGCTTATCACAGGTACTACCCTTACGCATTCTGCTTGTAAAGGCCTTGCCTTGTCTCTAAACCGTGCAGATTACAAAGGGTCACTGCCCCAAGGGAGCAGTCAGCTGAACTGACTAAAAAGGTTAATCAGGCTCCTGAGAATCAAGGGATCTTCCATAACCTTCTAAAAGGCACTGTATGGGTGAGATCGTAAGTTCGTGGGAAAATGGAGCGAAAGCACACAACAGTGACCTGCCTTTTCAACCCTGCTTTTGATTTCTGGAGGGTTAGATTAATTTCCTTAAAAAAAAAAAAAAAAAAAAAAGTCACCTCTCCCACTTAGGACAGCTTAACTGGCTCAGGTGTAGGAGCCTCAAGGGCTGTAACCAGTGCTGCAAACACCTAGCACGCATCTAACACCGCAGGCAGAGGCGGCCTTGAAACGCTGTTTTTAAACCGGTGGGAAATACTTCATCCAGGTTCTCACGGGTCTGCAAAGATTCTCCCGTCCACTGTTCCCCGGGTGCCAGGTATGTGGAAGGAAAGATGTGGTTGGCAGCAAAGGCTCCGAGCGCAGGACGGACCCCAGTTTCACCACTCCGAGGGCTGGTCAGAATGAAAGTTCCAAAGGTCGCCCTTTAATCTCCACGAGACAATCAGAAGGATGTCCTTTGAGCTCAACCCCCAGCACAACAGAGGAGACCAGTTCTGTCTCCCTAAAAGCAGCCAGGAATGAGCAATCCTGCCTTTCCACCCACCCGTCCACCGCCACCCCCCGCCCAGCTTCCTTCGCAAGGGATGCCTAAGTGATCTATTCACAGGACTGCGATCAACTTGTACCCATGACAGTGTCTGCCGTCACCAACCTCCAAATGCTAATTGCTTACATCTGTGAAGAGGGGGGACACCGGTAGAAGGTGAAAACCCTAGTTTTCTTTTTACTCTCCTGCTGCCCTCATCGCTTTCACCTGCCCAGAAGAGCCAACTCCTGGCATTTGTCTCTCCTGCCTCCGGGCTGGCACGCAGTTGTTGGATAAACTGGCCACTGCTTCCAAAGTAGCTCTACCAAATTTGCCCACTCGCCTGAGAGGAGATTTTGTGCACACCCCTATCCCCTGGGGCTGGCCGCTGGGGTCAACTGAGTTGGTTCACCCCTCCCACTGCCGTCTTCGAGGCCCTTCATCCAGGAAAAGTCAGGGGCGAATTGAAGGCCCGGCCCTGCCAGGTTTCAAAAAGATCCCGGAGGACTAAGGCCTAGGGACAAAGGAAAGTGAGGTCGGGGCGGCCTTTCCAGCTCCGGGCAGGCCTGGGGCGGCTCACTCGCCACCTTACACCCTCCCAAGTCGTCCCGATCCCCTCAAACCTCGCCCCCGAAGTCGCGACCTAGCTGAAGAGCGGGACTCGCTCGCGCCCCTTCCGCGAGGCCCCGGCCCGGGCCCCCGCCGCCACCCAGAGCCCCCGCACCTTCTTGGGCGCCTTGGTGACGGTGGCCATGAAGGAGTACTTCTCGGCGTCCTCAATCTCCTTGGCCTGCTTCAGCTCCTCCCCGACCCCGGGCAGCGGCATCGCGTCAGGCATCGACATTCCCCGGCCGGCCGGGCCCGCTGCTGCCCCGCTGCCCCCGCCTCCTTCCCTCTCGAGAGCCCTACCGCCCGCCCGCGCGGCGGCCTCCGACACGCGCTCGCCCACCCTCCCGCCGGGCGCCGCGCCGCGTCTGGTGCCGAGGTGCTGGGACGGGCACCGGGTCGGCTGGACCGTCCGAGGGAGCCGGACAGCGACAGCGGCACCAGTAGCCCCAAAAGCAGCAGCGCGGAGCTCCGACTGGCCCGTACCGCCACCTCCGCCGCACGTACACACGCACGCAAAGTAAGGGCAGACGGTGGTGACGCCACGTCGGGTACTGGCAGCTCCGGGGAGGGGGGAAGGGGCGGGGAGAAAAGGCGCTCGATCCTGACGTCATCACGCTGGACTGAGCCGCCGAAGCCACCCTTTGTGCATCGGAGCTCGCAGGATGAGTCGGAGCCTTTGCGGCGCCAGGTGGCGCTACCAGCCCTGGGAGCGGGTCGTGGTTCCTGCGGGGATGCCCCGAATTGGGGCCGTCTCTGGGCTGCGGGCTTCCCAGCAAGGCCTCGGAAGTGCAAAAGGGGGTGCTTGGCAGCAAAGACCAGAGCCCCCCACACGACTCATCCTGAGGCCAGTCCTAGGAAACATCTGCGGCCCAAGACAGCTCACTCACTCAGTGCCCTTGCCCCAGGGCCTTTGGACCAGAAGCCCCTTCCCAAGGGGCAGTGTTCGCCTCCTTGGCTCTCTGAGGGTGGGCAGACTCAGCAGTGTGGTTTCTGCACAACCCTGTGTGACCTCCTCTACCACCATCTCCCCTTGGGCCTTGCCTTTGACAGATCTTTAGACCGCAGAGCTGATGTTATCTGACCTTTGGGATAGGGCTAATGGGTCAGAGGCTGGAGGTGGGGGGAGAAGTTTCCAGACTGAATGGCTTTCCTGCTTCAGTCCACCCCTCACCCCCAACCTAAACATTAATCTCTACTCTCAATGCAGCGCCCAGGGCGTCCCCGGATCAGCCGCCTGCTTTTACAGGGCCCTACTATGTGCTGCCCCCATGCTCGTCCCTGGACAGTAAAGACAGTGTGATACATTTTATGTTTTGCAAGGCTTAGTCCAGCTGGAGAGGCAAAGCCTATTCTTAACCTAATGTCAGCTGAGGTAGTATGTCCTTTGAAATGCAAATGACATTGGCTCGAACTCCTGTGTCCTGTGGAAAGTCCAATGCCCTCCCCAGCATTTCTGTGAATTACTGGGGGGGAAGGGGGGAAGTGCGGGTGTTGAGGACACTTCCATTTTTGTGGTTATCGCTGGCTCTCGTGTTCTGCCTCATCGAAGTTTTATTCAGTATTCTGGTCTTGTGGCTGTTTCTTTAGTCCCTGCCATCAATTCACAAAGGGAACACAGCCCCGTTCCTTCCATCCCCACCCCGATTCCAAAACAACCACAAAAATAATGCTGTAACTTGTAGCAGAACTTTTAATGAAATTTGTTGGCCACAGGGGAGGGATTACATCACACAGCAAACAATTTAAAGTCACATTTCTGAAATGTTCTGAAAAGTTATTTTGGCTATCCAGTCACCTGGGAATTCTCGCTGGTCACACCACCACACAAAGCTCCTGGGCCCATTGTGCGGATCCAAACTTCCTTCCTCTCCTATGCCCTTTTCATCCCTCTCCTCACCTCTCTTCCTTGATTGACTCTGGGAAGCCAAATTCCTCTCTACTGTGCTGAGAATTCAAATCTTACCAACGTTCTTTTCCTAAATTCCCCCGCAAGCCCACTTTTTTATATACCGAATGCCACGAGTTCTCTCATGGGGTCAACTCTTTTGAGAAAGAAGTGTGGTTTGAAGCGACATTTTCCCCACTGATTTATGTTCCAGATTGGGAAGAGTGTGAAACCCTTGCCTCTGGGGCCCCAGAAGTCTTAGTCAGAGAAGCCCGTGTTCCAACCACTCAGCCCCACTCGGCTGTCCGTTTGAAGCAGCCCGAGGAAGTGCCTGGAAGAATGCCGTGCTTCTGCAGAGCCTGGTCTTAACTGTTAGGATTCTCTCATCTGTCCACTCTATCAAGCCCCTTGATTTCTCTCTCGGTGGTATTCCCGTAGCAGAAGGGACAGAGAGATGAGGGGACCAGAATACCAGGTTCATCCAGCAGTGCCAGACTGGGACCTTTCTCCTCCTCTCCCATCTGGGGCCAGGAGCCACGCCTGCCCACCCAGGACACTTCAGGCGTGTGGCCCGAAGTAGCTTTCATTCTGCGGGTTTGCTGGAACTGTCGTCAGAGGCTGGAGATCAGAGCTGCCTGCTCGGGGAGCACAGGCTGAGCCAGTTGGGGCAGAGGTGAAACTCTACATCCTTTGAATAGGAAACACATGGCTTAAGTTTGCTTATTTAAAAATTAAATAAAAGCATAGGTGTGCCTGTCCTTTGGATTTTATTTTTAATCCCATTATCAGAGAGGGCAGCGTTGAGACAGTGAGGTTCAGCCTCCCTTTTACTCCTGAGCCTGAACTGGAGGTCCAGGTTTTCCCAAACACAAGGCTCCCATATGTGGCTGCTGAGGATGCGGAAGACAGGGCCAGGCCTGCAGGCAGTAGGACCTTTGCAGGTTGAGCCAAGAAGGAGACCAACAGGTCCAACTCCACTTACCTGGCTGGCTGGCCGGCCCACAGGGGACTGGGGAGGCCGACCTAAGAGCACTGGGAGTGCTGCAACTGGAAGGCAGGAGGGGCAGCAGGCCAGGGCCCAAGGCATTCTTGGAAACTAGCCTGCTGCAGAGGACATAGGTGGCTGTCATTCCTCCTACCCTGTGTGGGCTGGAGATCAAAGAGCTCACCTAGCCAGAGAGCGTGACGACATAACATCGGTGAGAACCATTTCATGCTTTCCCCACCACTCCTAGATGACCCGACACAACCCAGCACAGGGGAGTGCCTCTCAAGGATGACAAGCCTGACCTATCTTCAGGCTACCACACCACCTGCCTGACTCAGCACCTCTGCCCTGATTCAGGGGGTGCGTCAGGGCCCACTCCCCTGAGGAGCACAGTCCACACGAGGATCAGAGATGGGGGGCCAGGTGTGAGAAGAGCAGGGACCCAAGGACCGGTGCACCTGTTGAGTGTGGTGGGGGGAGGGGGGGTGGCATGGGAGGGCTCCAAAGGGCCCGGAGACCAGAGGGTCCCTGCTTGAGAAAGAAGTAGCTGGAGGGCAGAGATGATTTGGGAAATGTCACCAGAATGTGGTAGGCTTGGTCTGGTTAATCAAATTCACTCCTTTGTCTACCCCCAAAATTACCCTTCACATTCATCCTTTTTTATTCATAAAATAGGCATCAAATACTGAAGATATGCCAGGAGCAGTGCTGGATATCAGACTGCAGAGACAACTGAAGTAGTGCTGTCTACCTGGGGCGGAGGGTTGGGCAGGGTGGGGCAGGGGGAGGTGGTGGGGGTGGGAAATGAAGTGATGAGCGGAAAGCTAACCTTGACAGATAAGTAGCTGGGCCAGGTAGGGAAGGGATTTTAGGCTGAAGGAATAGCACTTGAGAAAGAGCAGGGTGGCAAACTAGCTCTGCATCTTACGGGAACTGTAAATATTTCAGCTCGGGTGGGGCATAGGGTGTGAAGTAGGGCGGAGTGAGAGCTGAAGCCAGGGTTAGTTCTCCAGAGCCTGGTGAGCCATGATGGATGGTGGTGCCAGCCACCAGGATGGGGGACAGAGGAGGAGGAGCAGGTCGGGGTGGGGTGGGGGGAGCAGCTGCTGAGATAAGGGGTTAGGGTAAGACAAGTTGAGTTTGATCTGTCTGTGGAGTGTGCTGTCCCTGGGTCCCCGGGGAGCCAAGCTTGGTGCCTTCCTGCCATCCTACTTCCTGCAGGCTGCCCACCCCTCCCCCCAGAACAAGATTGTGCTCTCTCTGCACATCCTTCACCTCCTGAAGGCCTGGTCCCACTTCAGTCCTCAGAAATGAAAGGTGCAGAAAGATTGCAGGAGATCTTGCGTGACATCCATGTTCTTTCTGTCCCAGAACCGTCCTGGCGCACAACTCTGGGAGGCACTGTTGACGTTGCAAATCTACCCCACTGGTCCCAAGGGGCTCCCAGCTGCAGCTCCACAGCTCCAGGGCATGCCTGCCTCTCCCTTCCCACAGCACCCGGCTCCCCACGTCCAGCCTCCCAGCCCCCACCCTCTGCAGCTCCAGCTCTTTCCAGAAGTTGGGCCGTCCCCTAGGGACGGAGAAAGACTCCTCCTTCTCTGCTTGTTATGATATTTATTATTTATTTTGCTATGTATTATTGTTTTGAGTATAATCTTTATAGGCAAAAAAAAAAAAAAGCCCCATGAAGATAAAAAAATCTCTTTCCATCTCTCTAAGTCGACTTCTGGTTCTTGCCAATGGGCAGGTGCTCACTTTGCTACACCTGTCATCCGCAGGTCATTGGTGCTCTGCTTTTGATCAAATCACAATATTTCAAAACATATTAGCCCATACCGAGACCATTTACATACTTGTCAGCGTGTCCCAGGTGCTCCCTCCTACTGCCATAGGAGTTTGCTTAATGGTTTTCCTATTGTTTTCCTATTTGAGCTGTTTCCAACTCAGTGCAATATAAATAGAATGTGTGTTGGGGCAGGAACCAGAGGAGGAATGGCTTCCAGGCAAAGAAGACAAGACTGAGTCACAGCACCAGGTCCTGCCAGCGAGAAACAGCAAAGATGTCAATAGTGCGGCCGTGTACGGCCAGGGGGCGGGCAATCTGTGGCTGTAGCAGGGGTGTCCTGCCTTTTGGCATCTCCAGGCCACACTGGAAGAAGAGTTGTCTTGGGCCACACAGTAAATACATTGCAACATGTAATCACACACACACACACACACACACACACACACACAAAATCTCATGTTTTACATACACTTACGATTTTGTGTCGGGCCACATTCATAGCCATCTTGGGCCACATGTGGCCCGTGGGCTGCAAGCTGGACACCCCCTGCTAAGGGGACATGAGGTGCAACCCCCCAGAACCCATGACAGCTGACTCACGGGGAGGCTGCACACCGTGGAGGGAAGCCAGGCCTCTGGGCAGAGGGGGATGTGGCCTCAAGTCTTGATGCTGCCACCAGCTTGGCCCTTGGAAGCCGGGACCTGTCTGGGCCTCTGTTTCCTTGTACAAAGCGGGTGACAGTTTTTCCTCTGGGGCTGGAGATGGTCCCATGCCACGATATAATGACTATAAAAGAGCTTTGAACAAGTTACAAGTATTGTGCAAATGTAACTTCCTAAGACGTGAATCGTGCTAAAAATCTCGTCGTGCGTTTGGAATTCCCTCCGTGCCCTATTTCCCAGAAGGATGAGAAGAAGCGAGAACCCGGCTGGCTGCAGGAGAGGGCTGTCATCGCTGGTGTGGAGCTCATCTGTGCTGGGAATGCACTCCCTTGAAGAGGTGGGCTGGGATTGCCGGAGCCGCAAGCGCCTGCCGCTGCCTGCCCCAGCCCGGCCCCACAGCTGGCCCCTGTGTGTCCAGCACCCCCTCAAAGCATCCTCAAACGCTTTATTCTGGCTTGTGCCAGAAATCCTGATGCATCTTTCTTCAGTTCCCAAAGCTGCAGCTGGGAACAGTTGAGGCTGAGAAGGCATCCAGGAATTACAAACAACGTTCAGGGATATCTGCTCGCGATGATTCTTTGTGTGACCTTGTGTATTTCTCTGTGTCTGTGGGTCTGTGTGTGTGTGTGTGGTGAGGAGTTTACCACCAAAGCTGACTGACTGCAGAAACTGTGAAAGAGACCTTGGCCTTCAGCTTCTGCCAGTCTCTGTCGTCCAGTTATTTATTGAGCGCCAGCTGTGTGTCAGGACCTGGGCTAGCTGCCAGGGAGGCTGCAGTCACCAAGAGGGACACAGTTCCTGTCCTCACGGGGCTTAGTGTCAATAGCAGGACTTTGTCGCAAAATTCGGGTGCCCCAATACCTTCTCAGAGAGGAGTTCTCTCCTTGCTCTCTCCTGTGCCCTACGCTGCAAAGTCCTTCTCAGGAATAAATGGCATGGCATACTCTCCCTGCCCCTGAGACTGTGCCAGACCCCAAGGTGGGGACACCAGTCCATCTTGAGTGCAGATCAACACATCCACCCTTGGAATTGCCCTGAGTCATTCAGAAGTTTCTGGAATACTGTGATCCTGGCAGATACCCTGTCCCTGGACAATAGAAAGTGTGCTGGTGAGGTGGAGACGCCAGTGTGCCGGGATCAGGCACTGCATTGCCTGTCTGCGCTCCTCACCGGCACCAGCCCCTGCCCCCTGCCTGCCACCTGCCCCTAGGGCTGGGACAGGTCCTGGGATTGGTAGAGACGAGAGGTTGGCCGTGCCTATGAGACACTCCACTGAGGGCTAGCAGAAAGGTTTGCCTTGACCAGGAAGACGCGGGGGCTGGGTGGAGTGGGACAGGCAGACACAGCACCTTCCCGGATCTTGGGTGGCCAGGGTCTTGCCCGCTTTGACCCAGAGGCCCTGCCCTGTGTCTCGTTCGTTGGAGCTGTTGGTAGAGCAGAGGCTGCTGCTGGGTGGGAGCCCGTCTTCCTCACCCTCTCTGGTGTGCAGGGCGGGTCCCATTGCGTCACCCTTGGAGCCTCTGTTCCTGGCTTTCCAGCCAGCTGGGCCCCTGGAGGAGGGACTCTCCTTGTTTTTCAACAAACCATTAACCATTTCACCCTCCTAGTCTTTCCTATGGCCAACCTGGGTTCCCAAGGCTGTCCCTCACGTCCGTCTGTCCCGATCTCAGAAACTTCCGTTCTACTCCAAGGCGGCGAGCAGGGCTCCTGGCCGGGTAGCCTTGGGAGGGCTGAAGGCCCCGCCTGACCCAGTGCCAGCCCGGCCTCCTCCCCAGGAAAAGAGTTAACCTCCCTCATCCCCACCCTCAGCATGTGTCCCATTCTGCAGCAGTGAGGGAAGACTCCTCAGCCTGTAGCATGAGCTCATGCCCCTTCCACACTCCAAAGAGAGCCCAGACGAAGGGTCAACACAACACGCTAGACCAAGAGTGACAGTCAGGGACCGGAAGCTTGTGCCTTGGCATCTCCCCACAGCCCATCTGACCATTTCCAACAGACCCACTTGGACCCTTGCCCTCTGTGCAGGGACCTGGGGATGGAATGGGTAGAGCAAGGGTCCCAAAGGGCCCAAGTCTGATGGAAGAGTATCCCAAGTACACAGTGTTTCCTGCTCCTGTAGGGGCTGGGAGAGGAGGGGGTGGGTCAGGCGAGGGGGAGGGGGCTGCAGAGAGGCCTCCAGCCACTGAAGCCTCATTCCTACTAGCCCTTCCATCTCTCAGCCGAAGCCCTGCCTCACCACCCGCCCTGCTCCAGGGCCTGAAATAGCCTGAGACTCCATCCAAGCCCAGGCCCAGGGCCCACTTTTAGCTCCACAAACATTTGGCTGTACCTCCACTCGCAGAATCCTGGCCTGGGTCCTGTGGGGGACGCAGAGATGAATGAGGCCCTGCCTCTGCCTTCAGGGAGCTTGCAAAGTACACCCCATTCGCAGCCATCAAAGGCATCCACCCTGAGGAGAGAGGGTTTAGTGGAATCTTAAAGGACAAGTAGATGTCAACAGGCAGAAAAGAGGGGCATCACTCTAGGGGAACAGCAACAACAAAAACTATGGGGGTGCACATATGTTCTGGAACATTGCCCACAGTCTGATTCGACTGGAGCACTCAGTAAGATATTGACTTGCTTATCGTTTCCATGGATACATCATTTAATCCGCCAGGGAGTTTGTCTAGACTTCCCATCGGCCGAGGGCTCCCAAGGGGCAAAGACCTGCCGGTTCATAGATCCGTCAAGACCAGAGCAGGGAGGCACGGAGAGGTGAAGAAGCTTGCTGGGAGTATAAAGCACATTCGTGATTCAAGTGGGTCATTAGTAATCAGTGACTAAGGACCAGAATCAGGGTCCCCACCCTTATCTGTCTTGGCCCAGGTCAGATCCCTTAATCCGCAGAGCTGACTGGTCCAGCAGAACTTGTCACCCCTAAAAGGCATAGAGGACGTTGGAATGAACAGCCAGTGATCGAGAATGAACACAGAGATTTAGCCATGAGAATGTTCCTCACAGGGTTGCCTATAAGGAAGGAATGGATAGCTCCATGACACTGGATGGGAAAGAAATGCCAACCAATATTCTTTATTTTTCCAAGCTGGTGAGAAGTTTAATACATGTCATTATTAGGGCTTTCTCCCTTGGCTTACTGAATTAAAACAAAACAAAACAAACACCAGAAACCCCCAGATTCATAAACAAAGGGCTAGATCTCGTGGAACTGGGACAGCTGGTCCTTAATCAGTGCAGATGGCCGGAGTGCGGCTGCTCTTTCCTGTCTGTGGGAACTGCTTCCCCAGGCAGGCTGCTGAGCTGCCCACTCACACTGGCCTCTCCCAGCAGCTGACCACCTAGTGGGGTTTTTTTTCCAGCCTCCTACTCACAACCATCTCCATACTAGGTTTTGGCCTCCTGAGAGGTGGGCAGATGTTTGTATTCCAGTGGGATGTCAACCGCTGCCACTGGTGGACACTGGTGATGCCCTGCCCTCTGCTGTGGAGGGAATCCGCCGCCCCACAGGTGAAGTGGCTGCACTGCCCTTTGGAAAATCAGCTCCATCCGCTTTGACCTCCAGGGCTGGAAGCCCTGGCCGCCCTCTGGGAGGATGTGGGAAAAATACTTCACATTCTTTTCTAAAGAATTCACAGCTCAGAAAACCAGATATGGCCGATTTATCAGTCAGGCTATTCTGCCACATTCAATGTCCGATTAACCACCCTGTTCCACCTCCTGTAGCAAAAGGAAAGTTCGGCAGGAGGCAACCGAAAATATGGTAAAGGCGATCCTGGGCAACAAGGCAGGCGACCGGACAGTGACGTGGAAGCTGGCCATGACGGAGCTACCCTCTGAAAAGGCAGCTGTGAATGCAGTGCTACAGTGTGAACCGGTTTGGTTGCAAACATCAAATTATATATCTAGTCAAAAAAAAAGAGCTGAGAAGGTCAACACCAAAATGCTCCACGTCCTCTGGGGGCCAAGGTTACTGGCCATTTTTCTTTACTCATTTGAGCTTGTTTGCATATTCTAAAAACTACAATGAGTGCACATTACCTTTTTGTGGTAAGTGAAGAAAAATTAATGTCCAATGGTGGAAATAATGCATACTCATAAAAGATCTAAGCGACAGATGCAGACGCTCCTTCACGATTGGACAACCCCTATTGTGACAGTTTCCCAGTGAGGCCCAGACAAGGCACCTGCCTCACTGGGGTCTTGTTAAGATGAGGTGAGTTAATATATGAAAGATCTCAGAGCTGTGCCTGGCCCGTCACAAGCACACATGGGTTTGAACTCTTTGAATGTAGTTATTGTTTAATTCCCTATTCTACTTCACAGACATCCCTTTACATTAGGACTATGTCAACTGAATACTTAGAAAACATTTTTAAGTCATTTTTTAAAAGTGAGACAAAATCCACGAATAGCTCACTTTTTGTCCATTTCTCCCCTCAGTTGGAGAGAGGCCGCCTGGTGGGAAATTCCTTCTTCATTTGCTTTCATGCTAATGACCTGGGCTGGCCTTTTCCGTGGGTCTCAGGTGGGCAACATATTCACCTAATATCTGAACAACTGTCGTCCCCCCTTATCCACGGGGAATACGTTCCAAGACCCCCAGGGGAGGCCTGAAACCATGGCTAGTACCAAACCCATAGATACTATGTCTCCCTGTACATGCACACCTTTTCACTTAAAGGCAACACTTTACGGCCTCTCTTTGGTGTATTTGAATTTTAATGTTAATTTGCCATATTCTGAGTCGGCATCACTATGCCCACACTTTGGGGCCATTATTAGGTAAAATAAACATGACCTGAAAGCAAGCACAGAGATACCGTGACCGTGGACCTGATACTGAGAGAGTTACTAAGTGAGCCCGGGGGCGCACCCAGCACAGAGCTGATGGGCCAAGTACTGAGCCCCACGCCGGGCAGGGCAGAGCTGGAGGGCACGAGGCTTTGTCACATTCCTCCGAACTGCAAGCAATTTCAAACTTACAAATGGTTAATTTCTGGAATTTTCCGTTTAGTCCTTGTGGACCACAACTGACCTCAGGTAACAGAAACCATGGAGAGTAAAACCATGGATTAGGAGAGACTACTGTATTTACGTTCTTCTGGGGGAGAAGGAAGCAGAAATGCCCCAGGTCCCCTGGAAATCTCCATAGTCCTGAATTTCACAGAAGCCTGAACTCACCTGGTCAGCAGATTTTGTTCCATCCTAGGCATGGCCGCAAAACGGAAGAAGAAAAGCGATCAGGCTGAGTGCAGCTGTAGAGAAATGTCCATATTCGTTGCATCCATCGCTGAAAATGGGTCGGCAGGGAAGACCAGTTTGATTAACTGTCAGTAAGACAGTGAGATTACAAAAGTCAGTTATCGCCTCAGTCAGCGTCACTGCCATCTGTATTTTGGATTCAGGAGCAAAGCATAAATGAAATTATATCCAATTCACAGCAAATGCCACTGGCTCGGAATCCAGAACGTGTCTTAACTGGGATGTTGGCAGGATTCTTATCATTTCTTAGGTTCTATCTTTTTTAAAGGAAAGGACTGCACCCTGGCTGGTGCGGCTCAGTGGATTGAGTGCTGGCCTGTGAACCAAAAGGTCATGGGTTTGATTCCCAGTTAGGGCACATGCTCTGGGTTGCAGGTCAGGTCCCCAGTGGGGGGCACATGAGTGGCAACCACACATTGATGTTTCTCTACCTCTCTTCCTCCCTCCCTTCCTCTCTCTCTAAAAATAAATAAATAAATAAATAAATACAATCTTAAAAAAAAAATAAGACTACTATACCATACCATTGGGTTTATCCAGGGAGTGTAGGGCTTGTTCAATATTTGAAAACCCATCAACGTAATTCCCATATACATCATTTGAAAAAAAAAGCAATATGATTATAGCAATTGATATATAAAAAACATTTGACAAAATTCAACATCTGTTTATAATTAAAAAAAAAAATAAAAGGCATATGAATTGGAAAGAAAGAAACCTGTCCCTATTTACAGAGAAGCCCAAACAATTCACTTACACACACAAAAATACCCCACCTAGAACCAATAAGTGGGTTTAGCAAGACGGCAGAATGTAAGGTCAACTCTTAACAATCAATCATATTTCTATATACTAGCAATAAAAACTGGAAACCAAAATTCAAATGAAAAATGATATCATTTACAATAGATTAAAAAGGAAATATTTAGATATAAGCCTCCTAAAACATAGGTAGGCTCTATATGCTGAAAAGTACAAAACACTGATGAAAGAAATCTAAATAAAAGGAGAGACATACCATGTTCATGGATTAAATGACTCAATAGGGTACAGATTTGATTCTCTCCAAATTGATAAGTGGAACTCAAGTCAATGCACAACTTTAGCAGATTTTTGGTAGATATACATAACCTGATTCTAAAATTTATACAGAAAGGCAAGGGAACTAGAATAGCTAAAACAACTTTAATTTTACCTTTATGTATTCCTTCTGCATGTTCTCCCCATTTTAAAATGTAGATTCAACTTTTTAATCTATATCATTTTCCTTCTCTCTGAAGAACCTCTTTGAACATTTCTGGCAAGTCAGATCTACTCACAACAAATATCCTCAATTTTTGTTCGTTTAATAAAGTCTTTATTTCTTTTTTACTTTTGGAGGATAATTCCACAAGGTACAGAATTCTAGGTGGACTTTTGTTTTTTCCTCTTTCTCTCTCAACACTTCAAATGTTTTGCACTATTGTCTTCTTGCTTTCATGGTTCCTGAGAAGTCAAATTAATACCTATCTTTTTTTCCCCAAAGATGTTATTTATTTATTTTTAGAGAGAGGGGAAGGGAAGGAGGAAGAGAGGGAGAGAAACATCAATGTGTGGTTGCCTCTTACATGCCCCCCTACTGACCTGCAACCCAAGCATGTGCCCTAGAGTGGGAATTGAACCGGCAACCCTCTGATTCTCAGGTTCACGCTCAATCCACTGAGCGACGCCAGCCAGGGCTAATACCTATCTTTAATCCTTGATAGGTACGGTGTTTTTTCCCTCTGTCTTCTTACAAGATTTTTTGCATCTTTGATTTTTATGTAGTTTGAATATGATATGCTTAGGTGTGGATTTGGGGGCATTTATCCTCCTTGGCATTCTCTGAGCTTCCTGGATCTGTGTTTAGGCATCAGACATTGATTCAGGGGAAGTTCTCAGTCATGACTGCTCCAAATATTCCTTCTGTTCTTTTCTCATTTTCTTCTTTTGGCATTCCATACGTTATGTAAATGTAACCCTTTTTATAGTTGTCCCACATTTCTTGGATATTCTGATCTTTTTTTTTTTTTCAGTATTTTTTCTCTTTGATTTTCAGTTTTGGAAGTTTTTATTGGCATAGGCTCAAGTGCAGAGATTTTCCCTCAGCAATGTTCATCTACAAATGAGCCCATTGAGTGAGTTCTTTATGTCTGTTACTGTGTATTTGACCTATAGCATTTAAAAAATTCTTTCCTAGACCTTCCATCTTTTTTGTTTATATTAGCCATCTGTTTTTGTATGTTGTCTACTTTTGCCATTAGTGTGCTTAGCATATTAATCACAGTTGTTTTAAATTTCTTATCTGATAATTCCCACATTCTCTGCCCTGGATGAGTCTGGTTCTTATGCTTGCTCTGTCTCTTGAAACTGTAACTTTTGCCTTTGGTTTGCCTTGTAATTTTTTGCTGTTGTTGAGCGCCGGACATGGTATATTGGGAAAAGGAGCTCTGGCAAACAGGCCTTTACTGGCATGGTGGTGAGGTGTGGGGGGAGGGGGAGTGCTCTGTAGTCCTATGACCAGGGCTCAGTTTTTCAGTGAGTCTGGGTTGGAGCTTCACAGGCACTTCTTAGTTTATCAAGCTCTGCTAAAACCTCAACAGGTTAGGCTCTGGTAAAATAGTACTAGCTTCTACTGAAAGCAGGCCTTGTTAAGAAGAACAGAATATCCTGGCATATTTTATTTTATTTTATTTTTTAAATTATATTTTATTGATTATGCTATTACAGCTGTCCTATTTTTCTCTCCTCTTTCTCCCCTACCACCCTGCATCCCCTCCCTCAAGGATCCTCTGCCCTTAGTTATGTCCATGGGTTGCACATATTAGTTCTTTGGCCTCTCCACTTCCTATACTGCTCTTAACCTCCCCCTGTCTATTTTGTACCTACCATTTATGCTCCTTATTCCCTGTACCTTTTCCCCCATTCTCACTCTTCCCCCTCCCCGCTGATAACCCTCCATGTGATCTCTACTTCTGTGATTCTGTTCCTGTCTCTGGCATATTTTAACATGGTCCCTTTTCCCCTCCCACCGCTGGAAGTAGAAGGACATTTTCTCTGTGAGAACCTGGTAGAGCTCTTGGGGCTGACATTTACAAAGCTTGGGGATCCCCCTATGACTGACCTCCCCTCACCCCCGGTAGTTTTTAACTTAGACTTGTTCACATGGAGCCCCCCAGCCATCTGTCAATGAGAGTTTAGGTTATCCTGCTCTGGCTCTGGTTCCCACAGAGCTTTCTACTCATAAGTCTCTGCTCTGGTAAGTCACGACTCTGTTTGCCTGTCCGTTCTCCAACTCTGAGGGCAGCAGTGTGCCCTGTGACCTCACCTCTCCGCTGAGTCTGAGAAGAGTTGTTGATTTTTCAGTTTGCTCTGCTTTTTCACTTGTTAAGATAGAGCGACGATTTCCAAGCTCTGTACATATGTTGAGCCGGAAATCAGAAGTCTTTATGCGAATTAAAAAAATAAAGGACTCTTAAAAATGGTTAAAGGTAAATTTGATGTTATGCCTATTTTACCACAATAAACATTTTTAAGTAATTTTTTAAAAGATTTTATTTTATTTCTTTTTAGAGAAGGGTTGGGAGGGAGAAAGAGAGGGAGAGATACATCAATGTGTGGTTGCCTCTTGCATGCCCCTCAGTGGGGACCTGGCCTGCACCCAGGTATGTGCCCTGACTGGGAATTGAACCAGCAGCCCTTTGTCTCCCAGGCTGGTGCTGAATCCACTGAGCTACACCAGCTAGGGCTTAAGTAATTTTTTTTAAAAGAATGAAAAATTATAAGTGGGGAACAAGATGTAAGGAATAAGAGGATTTTTTCCAAATGCCTGCTAGGTATCTCTATCAACATCAACACATCAAATTCAACATATTTTGAATCCCTTTAACTTACTTTGCCTCCTGTGTTCTTTCTTTCCCCCCCAATTCTGTGTTCCTGCTTTTCATGACAGTGCCACCTCTCCGTTGCTCTCCCATGCGCTAACCTCGCACCATCCTGGACCACGCTCTCTCCCAGCCCATCTCTCTGTTGCCATGGCATGTCTATTAGGTGCCCATAAATCAGTTGTACATCCATTTTCTCTTGTCCTTCCTTCCTGTTCCTCCTCCATTCATCACCAAGTGTCAAGACTTTTGCAATTGCTTCCTAACAGCTCCCTCCCGTAAGAACCAGCTTTGGAGTCAGACCAGCCTGAATTTAAATCCTGGCTCTGCCACTTATGGCCATTTAACCTTGAGCATTTAATATTTAATCCCTTTGAACCTCAGGCATCCTTTGTAAAATTGAGGTAATAACAATATTCGACTCACAAGGCGATTGTGAGGATTGGAAAACACCATGTGCCGGGCCCTGAGTCTGAAATGCACTCTATTACTTTTATTGAATGAGACAGTGTATTGATTTATATAGGGCTTGGCACAGTCCTGGGGCACAGTGAGTTCTCAATCAGGGCTGTCTGCTTTACACGATTATGCTTCCAGCCCAGTCTAGGCACTACTGTCAAATCAGTGTTCCTAATGGGCAGCTTTGATTAGATCTGTCTCTTGCTCAAAATCTTTCTTGACTCCTTCTTGCTGTAGAAACAAGCCTAAACCCCTTTTCCAAGAATTCAATGACTTCTTGATGGTTTCCTGTTATCTTCCAGATTTTATCTACTGAATTCCACTACTCATTGGAGCCCATACATACCTCTGGTTTTCCTTCCTCTTTAGCTTTGTTTAAACTATTCTCTCTCCCTGGAATGCCCTCCCTCTTCCCCTTTTGCTCAGTAAATATTTGCTGAGTAAACAGATGGAGTCCGTTGGAAAAGCTCCCCCAGAGGAGCCAGCTCTTATTCCTGCCATATACCATCCTGTGGTGGGGACACACAGGGCAGGGCAGGTTCATGTTTAGCAGGACTCTCGGTGGGGGAGACATATACAAATGGAAAGGTTTTAAAGAAGCCACCCCAGCTCCATAAGCCCCTCAGTCCCTCTGGAATGCTAATGCCAAGAGGCGATACAGCTCAACTTCTGTTCCATGAACTTCTCCGATTGGGGGATATTTACCGAGCACCTGCCAAGTACTCTGCAACTTCCTGGGGACTGTGGGGGGTCTGAGCACGTGTAAGACCATATGGCTGGAGGAGAGGAGGCTTGTGCAACAATGGCGAACAGTGCGTGGGAAGTCAGAATCCGGATGCAAGTTCTGTGATGTCAAAGAGAAGTCTTCGGCCAGGACGAGCCTGAGCCCTGGAGAGGGGTCAAAGAGGCTGCAGCCAGATGAAGCTACGGCAGCCGTGCCTGGAGCAGTCCCCACGTCTTGCCTGCTCTGAGAACGTGTGGTATGCTAAGGCAAACATCTGCTGTGTGCCGGGGAAATGCAAACCAAAGATATTCTATGGTCCTGTCGGACGCCGGGCAGCTTTCCGAAAAACACGGGTAACCTGCTGCTGTGCATGGGAGGCGTGCAGGTGCAGCCTGTATTTCCCCAGAACCAGCTCCCCACACCCAGTGTGGTCCATGTGGTCCAGCCCACGATCAGTTGTTTAAAATCCTAAGACATTTTTAACGACAGTCAGAGTGATAAGCACACGTTGGTAGAAAGGTACGTATAGCCTTGCGACTTTTTACTCAAGAACTTAGCCCAGCTTAGCTCGCTGTCTAGGTCCTTGACCAGCCTTGAAAGTAGGCTCTGTTCTCAGAAGACCCTCAGATCCTGGCCTAGCCAGATAGGTTACGAGTTAAGCCAGGAGATTAACGTGCTTTGAAATCAGGTGGCTTTGGGTTGAACTCAGCTCAGCCACTCACTAGCTCTCTGACCTTGAGGCTCAGAGAAGCGCTCTGAGGAGGCTCCGTTTCTTTATTCCGACAATTGGGGTGATCCCACTGAGGTTAAGGTTTGTGGTAAGGATTTCATGGAATGAGTGTGTGGAGTTCCTGACAAAGTAGGTATGCAGTCTGTGGTGGCTATCATCACCCGAGCAATTCCCAGAGGTCCCTTTCCCCACCACACTATTCCATGCCCAAACTATCTCTTCCAAAGCTACCTGAATGCTAAGTTTAGCAGCTTCCTCTGTATTTCCCCTACACATGATAATAATATTAATAATAATAACGGCAGCAACAGGACTGCTACTGTAGAGGGCCTAACTCCATGATATGCCCTGTGGTAGAACTTGCCAAACTTTATATTTACGAAATTTTCTCCAGAGTTGCTCTCATCTCCCTGCCCTCCAGGACCGCAGTGGCTTGCTCAATGGCTTTCTCTGGCTCCTGCCCAAGTTGCTTTGTCCCCAGCATCCCTGCCTAGCTTGTCTTCTATCAGGATGAAGACAGCACTAGGACCACAGCTGCCTTGGTGCCTGATCTGGAAGGTGTGACTCTCCCTTCTTTGGGGCTCAGGTGAAGCACCGTGAACCTGAGGTGAACCACGGGACACGGGCTCCAGCTTCCCCAGCAGCTGTGCTGGGCAATGAACACCCTGTGGGGCAAACATTGATCTATGAGAGAGGGCATATGGGAGGAAATCAACAGATAAAACCCCCTCCTCCCCGTCCCTGCCACCCTCCCGAACCTGTGGCCCGCTCCATCACATACCACCTTGTCTTTGCTCTCCCTTCTTGATGGCCTCCCTTCCATGTCCCCCTTCACTCTTGCGGCCCTGACAGTGTACTCCCCCAGGTGAGCACGAGCACGGGAGTTTTGTCTCAGCCTCTGCATCCTGGGGAATCTGAGCCAAGACCAACAACCATCGTCTAGAGACATTGGCAGCTCTACAAGCAGCTATCAATAACCCTTGACAAGTGCAAAAACATGGTCGATTTCACTCTCAGTAAGAGAAATACAAAATAAAATTACAATGATATATACTCTTTCACCCATCAAATTGAAGAGTCTGATAATAGGCTGTGTCAGCAAGTCAGCCATAGACGGTGGAAAAACAGGCACTGTCACTGCCGGTGGGGATATGTGTTGATATAACCTCTATGAAAGGTCATTTAGCGATAGCTTTAAAAATTAAGAATTGCGCCCTGGCTGGTGTGGCTCATTGCATTGAGTGCTGGCCTGTGAACCAAAGGGTCACTGGTTCGATTCTCAGTCAGAGCACATGCCTGGGTTGCAGGCCAGATCCCCATTTGGGGATACACGAGAGGTAACCACACATGGATGTTTCTCTCCCTCTCTTTCTCCCTCCCTCCCCACTCCCTAAAAATAAAGAAATAAAATCTTTTTAAAAAGATTGCCCATACTCTTCAGCCCAGTGATTTAAGCTCATTGTTGTTTTCTTTAGGAAAAAGTTAGAACTAATCTGTTGTCCAATCCCTCATCCCCTTTGCTGTCCATCTCTCCATCTGGCCCCCCACGACTACTGAACTACCTTCTATCATTAGAGGTTAGGGTGGGCTTTCTACACACAGAACCGTGCAGTATGTACCCTTATAGCTGACTTCTCACGCTGTATAATGAGTTTGAGATTCATTCATGTTGTTATCAACAATTGCTCCCTCCTGAATAGCGTTCTATTGTATGGTTATACCACGTTTTGTTTATCCAGCCAACTGCTGTGTTTTTTTAAAATCCTCACCCAAGGATGCTTACTGATTTTAGAGGGAGAGGAAGGGAGAGACAGGGAGCGAGCGAGCATAAGAGAAAGAGAGGGAGAGAAACACTGATGGGAGGGAGAAACATCAATCAAGTTGCCTTGTGTACACGCCCTGACGGAGAACCGAACCCACAATCCCACCGACTTTGGGTATATGGGACGATGCTCCAACCAACTAGGCTACCTGGCCAGGGCTATCTGGCCAACTGCTGGTGAACATTCGGGCTGTTTACAACTTGGGCTAGGCATAAAATGCCGTTGGTAACCTTTGTGTACAAGTTTTTCGATGGAAATATATGTTTTCATTTCTTTTGAGTACAGAAATGAGAGGCTAGATTGTACAGTAAGAGCATGTTTACTTAAGAAACGCCAGTTTCCCAAAGCGATCGGGCAGTGTTGTTCCACTGCCACCAGCAGGGCTGAGAGCTCCAGTTGTTCTACACCCTTGTCTACATCTGGGTGTTGTCGGTCTTTTAAATTGTATGATGAGTGTGTGTATACTGGTGTATTCCTTACTCTAAAAGCTGCATTTCAGATTTAAATAAATAAATACAGCGTCTGCCCCACCGCCCACCAACACCCTAAATAATGTGATAATAAGTGAGGTGGGCGTTGGAATTTTGAGAAGGGGGGTTTATTCGTTTTCTAGTGCTATGTAACAAATTATCACAAACTTTAACAGCTTAAAACAACAGGCGTTTATCATCTTGCGGTGTCCATGGGTTGGGAGTCCAGGCGAGGCTCTGATGGGCCTTCTGCTCAGGGTCCCACAAGACTGCTCTCCAGGTGTCAGCCGGGTCTGTGCTTGTTCAAGGAGCTCTGACTCCTCTTCCCACTCACCTAGCTGTTGGCAGAATTCCGGTCCTGTGACTGTAGGACCAAAGTCCTTGTTTCCTCACTGGCTGTCATCCAGGGCCTGCTCTCAGCAGCTAGAGGTCACCCACTTTTTCTGGCACATGGCCCTTTTACAGGCTCTCACCCCACGGCTGCTTCCTTCTTCAGGGCTGGCAGGGGGGGTCTCTCCCTCTGGTCCACCAAGACTGCCCTAAATAACATACCGTAATCCCAGGAGTGTCTGTCCCATCACCTTTGCCATTTTCTGTTCGTTGGGTATAGGTCACAGATTCTGCCCACACTCCAGGGAGAGGGTCACGCGAGGACATGACCCACAGACATCCTGTCGTGTGTTTGGCCCAGGGGGTATGCTGTGTCAAACCTGGGCAGCGGTTCTCAAACCTGAGCGTGCGTAAGAGTCACCTCGGGGTCCTGTTAAGATTACATGAAGATTCCTGGGACCTATCTCCAGAGTCTGACTCAGCAAGTCTGGAGGGGGCCCAGGAGACTGTTTTGTTAGTGAGCAATTGCTCGGCTATGTCTGAGGCAGGTGGTCCCCAGGTCACATCCACAGAGACTCTGTCGTGAAATAATAGCATGGCCTGGAGAGGGGCACGCTTGGATATGGGCCTTTGCCAGTAAGCAATTAAGACTGACCAATTCCATCTTCTCTTCCCGAAAACCCAAGGGGAGGTGGATACTACCTATCAGCAGAACCCTACAAAGACAAAGACCAACCACAGCCAGGGACAAAGACACCTACAAAGCAGTGCTGGCGGTGTGGCTTGGTTGGTTGGAGCGTCATCCTGAACACCGAAAGTTTGTGGGTTCGACTCCCAGTCAGGGCACATGCGTGAGGCAGCCAGTCAGTGTTCCTCTCTCACATCAATGTTCCTCTCTCTCTCTCCCCCCTCCTCTTTCCTCTCTCTCTCAAAAGAAATGAAAAAAAAAAAGTCCTCAGGTGAGTATTTAAAAAAAGTCTTAAGACAAAATAACTCACTAGGACCCTGCTGCAGGCAGAGCTGATGAATCACAATAAAACCACGGGTAACATCATGCTTAATAAAGTTTAAATTATGGTTCTACCACTTACTAGATGTGAAACATCGAAAAGCCTCTTGAACTCCCTGAGCCTCAAATCTTTAAAATGAGGATGATAAGACCCATTTCCCAGCTTTGTTACCACATATCAATGATACTCTGTAGGCAAAAATCAAAACAACCCCCCCCCCACACACAAAACAAAGCCTGCATTCAGATATTTGCTAAATCCTACCTAAAAAACTCCACCCTCAAACAAGATTCTAGACTGTCACAATATTACCACAAATGTTGGTGCTTCTGTTTCTTCACAGGGACAAGTTAAAGAAAACAGGAACTTTTTTTAAAAATGATGCAATAAAGATAAAGATAAGGAGCAATGAGAGAGCATACTAGTTTATCATTTACATTACATGTCAAGGAGATAAACTTCCCTATGAGAGGAAAATAAATGTAAAGATTGGATTATAAAATAGATATAACTAGTCATTGCCTGTAAGAAAAACAATGAAATTCAAGACTTTAAAAAGCCTACAATGAGCCCTGGCTGGTGTGGCTTAGTGGATTGAATGTGGGCTGTGAAACAAAGGGTCGCCAGTTTGATTCCCAGTCAGGGCACAGGCCTGGGTTGTGGGCCAGGTCCCCAGTAGGGGGCACGCAAGAGGTAACCACACATTGATATTTCTCTCCCTCTCTTTCTCCTTCTCTACCCCTTTCTCTAAAAATGAATAAATAAAAATCTTTTTTAAAAAAGTCTACAATGATGGGACTATTCTGAGGTCTCTCATGAATGTGGTGAAAACACAATGCCAAATTAGGTAGATTTTAAGGTTACAAATGTTAAGGATAAGAACATACATTGAACAATGAAGGCCTACTAATTCTCAAGTGTGAGGTTCTAAATAATGTAACAATAAAGACATGCCAAAAGCTGGTACAAATGAAAGAGGAAAACAAGAATATAATTGCAACTGGATTCTTGAGCATGTTGTTAACTAGTTCATTTTCATTTTAAGAAGAAAACAAGGAAAAAATAAAATCATGAATGAACTAGAAAAGCAATTGTAAAGCATATAATCATATTTTTAATAGTTATGGAAACGACAGTAAAAAAGTTTACTATTTATTTCTCCTTAAAGCTTTGAAATAAGATGTGGAAATTTATGTATATATAGTTTTAATCCTCACCTAAGGATATGTTTACTTATTGATTTTTAGAAAGAAGGAAAAGGAAAGAGAGAGAGAAACATCAATCTGTTGCCTCCCATACACACGCCCATCCGGGAACTGAGTCGGCAACCCAGGTGATGTGCCCTGATTGGAGATTGAACCCACAACCTTCTGGTATACAGGACGACACTCAAACCAACAGAGCCACCCAGCCAGGGCAGGAGATTTTTATTTTTTGATGAAAAGAGCCATGTATTCCCTCTGAAGAGTCAATGTCACACTTGCTGGAGACGTCAGAGTTCCTCGCCTTGAAAGCAGGACCAGAACGTCCACCCAGGGCTGTTCTTTTCAACACGATATTGGAAATGCTGGTAATAGCTATTGGGGAAGAACATTAAAATATAGAGATATCCCTGGCTGGTATAGCCCAGTGGATTGAGCATGGGCTGAGAAGCAAAAGGTGGCCAGTTTGATTCCCAGTCAGGGCACATGCCTGGGTTGCAGGCCAGGTCCCCAGTAGGGGGGCGCATGAAAGGCAACCACACATGGATGTTTCTCTCCCTCTCTTAACTCCTTCCCTTCCCCTGTCTCTAAAAATAAATAAATAATATCTTTTGTTTAAAGAAAATACTAAATTAAAAAAAAACAGAGAGAGATAAAAAATGCTTGTAGTTGACATAATCATTTACCTGAAAGTTCCAAGAAAAGCAGCCCCTAAATTACTAGAAATAATAAATGAATTCAGCCAAGATGTAGCCAAAAGAAACCCACATAGAACAATTGCATTTCTATCTGTCAGTGAAACGGAGCTGCATATTAATAAAAACATAAAATAAAAATAGAGAAAGATTCCATTTATAACCACAAACCAAAAATAAATTTGCTTGAGGATTTCCTTTGAACCACGAGATTTATTCCAAGACTAGGACTAAACCATAACAGGACGAGTAAAGGGGAAGGTGAACAAATGGAGAGACAGACCAGATCATTATCGAAAAAACAAAACCTGATTAATGTGACAGAGCTTTCAAAGTGAAGAGCCGTGATGCAATAGTAGCTTAAGGCCTTCCAGAATAATTACAGAAGCTGAAAAGTCAATATCAATGTAATGGAATAATAGGAAAGATAAGGACTCTCTCACAAGATTTCAAATGCCTTACAGAAAGCACATGTATCGAAACTGTAGGTCCACAAACAGGAAAAAAGGTGCCGGCGGGACATCTGTATTTGGTGGAGCATCTTCAGCTTTAAAACAGGACCAATTCCAAACTGCAAACTGTTCCTCCTACAGTCTGATGCATCTCAGTTAATGGCAAATCCACCCTTCCAGTGCTGTGGCCAAAGTATGTGGAGTCCTCCCAAAGTCAAAAATAGATCCAGGGTAGACCGCTTCTCTCCGGCTCACCTCCGTGGCCCCGACCGAGAAATCACCACGGCCTCTGGGGCTGCACCACTGTCGGGTGGGAGGGCTCACAGAAGGGGGGGGGGGGCTCTGCTGCGTTTCTCCTGCTTTCTCAGCACCACAGCCGGGACGCAACAGGCCCTTTCCTCCCAACGACCTTGACATTCCTTTACGATTATTGTTCTCTCGGGGGGATTCTTCTTCCCCCCCAGGTATTTGCATACTTGTGCCCTCCCCTCCTTCAGGTCTTTGCTCAAATGTCATCTCCTTAAGTGCCAAAGTTGGAAATTTCCACTTTTCACCCCTACGTCAGGTTCCCGATCATTCTGTCTTAACTACTTGTTATTTTTTTATCCATCTATCATCCGCTCTTAACATTTGTCTATCTTCCTCCTCTCCAACAGGATGCTTGTTTTATTCACAGCTGTATCCTTAGCACCTAGAACAATGCCTGGCACATCGTAGGTGCTCCATAAATATTTGTCGCATGAATGAAACAAAAGAGAAATTCCTGTAGCACATGTGTCCTACTTCATACACGTAATTTACAACAAAGGAAGAACAATGCAACGCAGAGAAATTTCAGCGCTAACTGGTTGTTTGGGCAATGGGGTCACAGAAGGAAGTTAATTACTCTAAGGTAATATATCACATGCTATGGGCTAATAAACTGCAGATGGATTACAGTAAAAACATACACCAGTGTTTTTAAGAATGGGGAAAAAATAACATGGCTTTCTCATGTTTGAAGATGTGACGGGTGTCTGACTACTTTTTTCTTTTCTTTTTTATTGAATCTATTGGAGCGACATTGGTTAATAAAATTATCTAGGTTTCAGGTGTACACATCTATGATACATCATTTGTATATTGTGTTGTGTGTTCCCCACCCCCAGTCAAGTCTCCTTCCTTCTCATTTATTCCCCTTTATCCTCTTCCACCCCTCACCCCCCTCCCCATCCTCTGCTAATCACCACACCGCTGTCTGTGTCTGTGAGATTTTGTTTTGTTTTTGCTTGACGTCTGATTATCAAAGCAATGAAAAATATTGTTAAGGACAAGATATGAAGATATAAAGATTACTCTAAAATGTATGGCAAATACCTATAAAACAAGACTATAAAAATAAAACCTATGTGAAAAATAGAACTGTTAGGAGTTTACTTTAAAATAGGAAAGAATTGATACAAACATATAGTTTGTGTCTAGATTCCAAAGGAGACGAATAGTTTATTTCCAAATAAAAAGAACAAACATCCCATGGAAAAATAGACAACCTTCAAGGCAATAAAGAAAAATATATGTAAACAACGTTAAGCTCTCATTCTAGAACTCTTAAACTAGGAAAAGCCAATAAAAATGATAAATTCCACATGAACAGAACTGTGGGTGACAGAAATACGTCGCTGGTGACACTACGCACCTGTGCCATTCCTTAGACAAACAATCGTAGGTATCAAAAGCTATAAAAATGTTTATATCTTCTGGACTATTTATTGCACTTGAGGAAACTTATCTTTAAGAAACTGAATAAACCAGAAATTAAGCAAACAAAAAGGAATCTGTTTTATATTGTGCAATGAAGGGAAAAATTGGAAACAACCGAAGTACCGAACGATAGAATGTCCAAGCAAACTTTCTTATAATAACATTGGACAATTCAAATGGACAATGTGGGGAGTTTTTAATGTGTGAATGTCAGCGCCACAGAGCTACCATCCGAGACACTGAATGCAAAGGGTGATCCCTCTGTCATCTAGCCGAGGGCACCGTTGGGGTCAGAAACCTAATCTTTGGGACAGTGTACCAAGTAGGTTGTTTGTACCAGGTGAAGAACCACCTTCCACAGGGTTATGCCAACTCTTCAGACTGAAAGGTCCAGGAAGCTTCCCGGAGAGGCTTGTAAGTTAGGATTTAACTTCGCTCTCGGGTGCTATGAACTTGGCCTCATGGACACAGTAAGTGTAAGGCAGGAGCGTGGCTGGACAGGGAGGACCAAAAAGTTCAGAGGCCGAGCCCTGACCTCAGGCCTCTCCCTATGAGGCAAGATGCCTGAAAGCCCCAGAAGAGCACAGGTCAAGGTGGAGTTCACCTCACAGTCCAGGCAATGAGGAAGATGAGGTGTTTGGCTGGACAGAGTGCTTGGATATGAGTTCTGACCCCACTGCTTATTAGCTGAGTGACCTTGGGCAAGTCACTGAAACTCAGAGGGGGTAGGTTTCCCCTGGGAAAGATGTAGGATGACAAGGACACCTACCTCAGTTGGCGTGAGGATCAGGTGCGACAAAGCCGGCAAAACTCCTGCCTTGGAACTCTCGCCATTATTGTGCACTCGGGGTGACTTGCACAGAGTGAAATGCCTACAAGTACAGCTTAGAGAATCAGAAAGGGCTGGGTCACTTCGGAGCATCAGGAATTTATAGCCAAGAGTTACTGAACCAAGTGAGATTTCACCCAGACTCATTTTGGGGGGTTGATGATGTGAATTTGGGAGGAGGAAGAGGGCAAGCGTTCAGGGAGATGCTGGGCTGGCTTGCCAAGGTTGGACTTCCTGAGCCTTGGGCCAGGTGGGCTGCCAAAGGCCTCAAAGTCAGCCTCAAGCAACTCCCCTTCAATGACTTCTTGCAACAGAGAGCTGGTCCTAAATATGCTCCAAAAGGGACCCCTGGGGACTAGTCACGGCTGCCTCCCAGGCCCTGCTGTGGCAGACAGATCCAAGAACACACCCAAGAATTGAGGAAGTGGATAGTGCTTTCTTTTTTTTTTTTCCATTCCTGATAGCCTGTTGATTGGTGGAGAGTGGGTCGTGTCAAAATTAAATCCTGATGCTTGTGCATGCGTGCGTTTTCCCTGGGAACAATTACAGTGGTTGGGCAGGCAAGTGGAGACACTGAGTGAAGTGGTGGAGGAGGGAGAGATGTCTCCAGGGTACTTTTAGGAAGCTTTGCTATGTAATGCGCTATGTGACTTCTCTAGGTTTCCAAGAGAATTTTGCTAAAGACTGACTCATCTTTCAAGACTGTTTTGAAGTCAGATTTAGATTTCTTTGGAATATTGTCCTGTGATGGTCTTTTAGGCAGAAGCAATCCATAGAGATGGGATTATTTATTCATATAATTATTCATTAAGCACTCACTGTATGTGAGACACCACGTTAGGAGCTGAAAAATAGAGATAAATCAGGTACAGTTCTTGCTCTCATGTTGCTGAGAGTGTGCTAGAGAGACAGGAAAATCCATGATTAAAATGTAAAATTTGCCCTGACCAGTATGGCTCAGTGGGTTGGGCATCATTCCACAAAGCAAAAGGTTGCTGGTTCGATTCCCGGTCAGGGCACACACCTGGGTTGCAGGTTTGGTCCTGGGTCAGGGCACCTACACGTAGCAACTGATCAAAGTTTCTCACATCAATGTTTCTCTCCCTCCCTCTCTCTCTCCTTTCCTTCCCCTCTCTATAAAAATAAATTTTAAAAATCTTTGTAAAAAATGTAAATCTTAAGTGTCATGATAACCGGGGTAGGCTAGAGAATGCCTCCTGAAGACACCCAGCTCCTACTCCCGGTGAATGTTACCTTATCCAGGTGGACCTGGAATCACAGACGTCCGCAGAAGAGAGGCAGAGGGGGATCTGACTGCAGAAGAAAAGAAGGTGACATGTGGATGGAAGCACAGCTTAGAGGGATGCACTTTGAAGGCAGAGGAAGGGGCCATGAGCCAAGGCACAGAAGTGGCCTGTAGAAGCTGCAAAGGGCAAAGATAGGGGGATTCTCCCCCAGAGCCTCCAGAAGGAAGCAGCTCTGTTAACACTTGAACTTTAGCCCAGTGGGACTGACTTTTGACTTTTGACCTCCAGAACTGTAAGAGAATCAGTTCATATTGTTTTAAGCTGCTATGTCTGTGCTAACTTGGCACAGCCGCGATGGGAAATGAGTGTGATCCGCTCAGTGGAAGAAGGGTTACTGAATGGGAGGGACACACTGGCTATTTATTGTCGGCACAGTGAGGACAGGCGTCAGAAGGGAGTTCACAGAGGGGTTGCCACCGACTCTGCCACGCTGGGAAGGACTGCTCAAGCCATCTTACCTAGCACTCTGAGGTGTGGAGAGTGAAGGCGCCGTCCAAGGACCTACCCATTCATTCACTAGGCAAACATTTATGGAGTGTCTGCTCGGAGCTGGGGCCCGTGTTGAGTGTGATGGGCACTGAAGATGAGCTCAGCAGAGCTCTTCCCGCAAGGGGCACAGGTCCGGCAGGGAAAAGAACTGGGCATAGGAGCCCTGGGGGTTCATTCCATCAGCTCGGTGACTGAACGTCTTCGGGTCTGGCTCCCTTTGTGTAAGTCATGAGCAGAGCTAGTCCACAGATCGAGTGATGAAACACGTGGAAAACTGAAAGACGGGCTGAATCCCAGTCTTTCTTCTTCTTCTTTTTAAGATTGTATTTATTTATTTTTAGAGAGAGGGGAAGGGAGGGAGAAAGAGAGGGAGAGAAACGTCAATGTGTGGTTGCCTTTGCGCGCCCCCTACTGGGGACCTGACCAGCAATCCAGGCATGTGCTCTGACTGGGAATTGAACCCGTGACCCTTTGGTTTGCAGGCTGGCGCTCAGTCCACTGAGCCACACCAGCGAGGGCCAGTCTTTCTTCTTAACCTGCAGCTGTTGCTGGGCTGTCCTGTTTACCACTACCAGCACCTTTGAGAGACTCCTGGGTCCTCATGGTGTCCAGCGTCGAACCCAGACTGTGTGGGTCAGAAATGAAAGGGCACCAGTCAGGCCTCACCTCATCATCGGGGCTGTCTCAGCAACAGGCGTGCCTTTATTAGTCCTTTTTCTCTTTTCTTTAAAAAATTCTGCTCAAGTAAAAAAAAAAAAAAAACTTTAATGGAAAGTCACTCCTTGTCAAATCACGCGAAAAATGAAGAGAATAGTTTCTGGGCGAGAGCATGTAACGTGGTGAGCCAAAGAGTCGATGCCGTTCAAGTATGTTCTCTTTGGACCACTGCTGATAGCTCTGTATCCAGTTACACTGCGCTGAAAAAATAGTGAAGAATGTTTGCATTGGAACCAAAGTCCCAGCTCAAGCTCTGGCTCCCGGTGCAAATGAAGGGGCAATCACTGGTCGAGAAGTGATACTCGGCATCTCTTTCTGTCTTGTTCCCTGTGGCTCCATAGAGGTGAGCGGAGTGCCTCTCTGACCATCCCTGAGCCGCGCGGTGGGCAGGCTCTGTAGATGGAGTTCAAATCCAGTATAGGGGTGTCAGTCAGATGTGGTTCCTCTCCCTCAGTATTTTAAATCAAAGGGTTGTGACTTTTTCAAGGAAGGTTCTAAGGCCCATTTCAAACCTCTCCTCTGACCTTTAGCTAGAACATCTGTCTCCGTCTCTCTGTGTTTCTGTCACTCCTTGTCTCTCTTTCTCTCTCTGTCTCTTTTTCTGTCTCTCTGTCTCCCTCCCTCCTCCCCTTTCCTCCAAGTGTGGCCTTTATTCTGTGTCTCCCGGGACGGTTCAGATTTCAACTATTTTGCACCACGGTTCCTACATTACAATTTGCTAGAAATGCAAATATTTTGACAACCAAGCAACAGCTTCTGAAATACTTTGGTAGCCCCCGCCCTCAAATGCTAAAACAGCAAACACTTGCATCGTACTCTTTTCTGGGACAATTTGATACAAGTACTATTGTCATCCCTGATTTACAGGGGAAGAAACTGAGGCACAGAGAAATTAAAAGACTCGCTCAAGGTCACGTTGGTCAGATCTCGTGGACCAGTTTCCAGCTCAGAAAATTTGGACCCAGTAGTCACCCGTCCTGTCTCTCCACTCCTCCCTGGCCTGGTCGGAAAGCTTTGTATGTCTACATTTCATTCTCCTCAGGGACAGAAACCTTATAGTCACTTGCCATTGAACGCTTCGCCATACCTACTGCGTACATATCGGAAGCTTGGTAAATAATTGTGGATTATTTCGCTCAGAAAAACATAGCAGATAAAAGAATAAAAGGTTATCTATGCAGAATTATAAGGATCTGGGAAAGGGCTCCTGATTATGATATTGAGTATAAATTGATGTAAAACTGTATGTACGTTATGATGTAACTATAGGGAAGTATAAATGTACTATTCAGTACTGGAAGGAAATACAACAGAATGTTAACTGTGGGTATCGTGAAAGGGTGTGGGTAAGAGAGTGATTTTTGTTTTTTTATTTATACTTCTTTTGTATTTTCCCATTTACCTGTCATCAGCTTGTGCTAACTTGATAAAGAGAAAAATAAAAGTCTAAAAATATATCATCCACTCACAGGGCGCCAGAACAACACGGAAGAGACGGGTTGATTGGAGGGTCATCCTAGTAATTTGTGGTCTCCCTGGGAGTTGAGCTGCATGAGTGGAATTTGGGCTGTGGTGTGATTGTGGCTCGCAAACTCTGTGTGTGTGTGTGTGTTTGTGTGTGTGTGTGAGAGAGAGAGAGAGAGAGAGAGACATCTGCGCCACAATCTGATTGTACACATATAAGGACAGTTTAAATAATCACTTGTGAATGAGGAAACAAAAGATCTCATTCTCTCTCTTTTTAGCAGAGTTGAAATGGCCCAGAGACTTGAAACCCGTCCCAGAGGATTAGCGCCAGAGCTGGACAAGGGCCTCAGAGTCCCTGAAATCTAATCTTGTCATGTAGATCCGTGTCTGATGCCTGTTTTGTTCGGGGCATCGATCTGGGGCACCCTAGACCCGGGGAAGTGGAAGGTTGAAATCATAAAGAGAACTCTCACTTTTTGCTTCATTTGTCTCAAACTGCCAGCCTGGCCCTGCTGTCCTGGCTGAGGGACCCTCCAGCGCGCCTCAGACTGTGGGTTGCTGCGCTGGGCTAGCCCTGCTCGTCCTTGCAATTGTCCCCAGTGGTCCGCCCTGCTGGGCAGATTGTGTCTCTGTGGCTGTCTGTGTGAGGTCTTGGGATATTTGGAGGAGGGCACAGGGCAGCAGCCCTGGGCTTTCTGAAGACCCAAGCCCACCCACCAACCAGGCCCACTAAGCCAAAGGGTCCTCTCTTCTGGCCTTTCTGATAAACCATTCTCTACTCCTGCTGGGTAGGCCCATGGGGCCAGCAGACTGGTCTCTGTAACCAAAGTCAGCATTCAGACACACCAGACAGCCAGTGACCAACCGGCCACTGGCCAGTAATTTGTCCAACTGGTCAAACTGCCATGTATGTTTAGATATCGCCTCAGAAGGTGGCATTTTGTGGTCCTGTGGGTGACTTCAGGAATATCACAGCGCAGCTTACAGAAGTTTCACAGAGTATTTTAAATTATTTTTTCTGATTACAAAAGTAATATGAACATATTATTAAAACTTGAAAAATACAAAAAGAATAAAGAAAGCAAACAAATCTCCCACTCTAACCCTTAGCAAAAGTCTCTATTAGCATAATTGTTTTTTTTCTTGCAATTAGTGGTATTTCTCATCTATTTCCTCTGTATAGATATATGGCATTCCATAGGTATTTTTTATTCCTGCTTTTTTCTTCTTTTTTTTTTAAAGATTTTATTTATTTATTTTTAGAGAGAGGGGAAGGGAAGAAAGAGAAGGAGAGAAACATCATGTGGTTGCATCTTGTGCACCCACTACTGGGGGCCTGGCCAGCAACCCAGGCATGTGCCCTAGACTGGGAATCGAACTGGCGACCCCTTGGTTCACAGGCCTGTGCTCAATCCAGTGAGCCATACCAGCCAGGGCTATTCCTGCTTTTTTCTTAACGTTATATGATAAGCATACCCCTTATCACTCAATATGTTTTGAAAACTATGACTATTTAATCACTGCATAAAATTCCGTGGTAACAATGAACTACCATTATGTAACGTTTCCCTTAGACTTTTAAACTGTTTCTAAGGGTATTTTTTTTTAAAGATTTTATTTATCTATTTTTTAGAGAGGGGACAGGAAGGAGAGAAACATCAGTGTGTGGTTGCCTCTCGCATGCCCCGCACTGGGAACCTGGCCCATAACCCAGGCATGTGCCCTGACTGGGAATCGAAGGGCAACCCTTTGGTTGGCAGGCCCACGCTCAATCAATCCACTGAGCCACACCAGCCAGGGCTGTTTCCAAGTTTTACAGATAAAAATGTGACGAGGACAAAGGAGACGGTCAGTCCTATATACTTCCTGATCCAAGTACACGTCAGCACCTGTGGAGTATGCTTGTCAAAACATTGAACCTGAATCTGATCAAGTCTTCAGATTTAACTTCCCATTTATAAGAACAGAGGACACATCAGTGACACAACAGCACTGCAGTCAGAAAAACCCAGATTCCGAGAAACTGCAGCACAAATGAACCATTTTTTTTTTTTTTTTTTTTAAGCAGATAAACTACTTGGGGTAGGGGGAAGGGCAATGAGAGGGGAGGGGTTTTCTAGATGAAAAGAGGCTTAAGGAGTGTGTCTACCAGTTGTAAGGTACGCATAATGTTCGGGTCTGTATTCAAACAGACTCCAAGAGATATGTAAGAGACAGAGAAACTGGAACACTAACATAGGTATTTGATAATCCTAAGGAAGTACTGATTTTTCAGAAATGGTAATAGCACCTGTGGTTAAGTTTAAAAACAAATCCTGACCTGTTCCATACAGGTATTGAACATTTCCCATTTGAAAGGATACATTTGGGATTTGCTTCAAAATAACGGGAGGCGGGTAGGGGTCGAGATTCACCCTCCCTGTAGGAGCGGAGTGATGAGCACACGGAGCCTCCTTTCACTACCTCCTTACTTTGGTCTACGAGTACGTTTGACAGTGTATGTTTTTTAAGAAGATTTTAAAGATATTTTAAAATTTAGAAAAGGAACATTTACCAAAAGGACAAGGAAGCCAGCATCTTGGGGGCCAAGTGCTGAGCTGAACTGCGGAGGAACTTAGCCTTGTGCTTGAATAAGACCTCATTTTAACGCCACCTTTTACACTCGGGCTATTTACCTGACCTGAGCCTCAGAGCCCTCACTTCCAGAACTGATATCTTAGAGCTTCACAGGGTTGTGAGGTGGAAACATTTGAGAAGGCACTTGGAAAACTAAGGAATGTTGGTATTTTATCTTAAGGGTTGGGTGGTGCAGGAGGACAGGGGCCCCTCTCCCCTCCTCAGGGAGTCTGGGGCTCCCCAGAGTGTTTCCCTGACAGCTGGGGAGTGAGACTTTCGAAGAAAGCTACTCAAGCGTACCATTTTAATGATCTCGTCGTTTCTTTTATTATATGTTTTCTCAATGGATGCCCTGGGGATTACCATTAGCATCTTAAATTATAACAGTCAGTTGACATTAACATCAATTTAATTTTGATGGCATAGGAACTCTTTCCTGGGCTCTGTCCTAACAGGGACACCCCACTCAGCCTCAGGTGCCTGCAGGCAGCAGACTCATCAGCGTGGGCTTTTCTGTGGCCCCGCCCCTGCAGCCCCTCACCCCCACCCCGGGGGCGAGCCTCTCTGTGGTTCGGTCCCTTTGCCATGGGGATTTCCAGGCTGGTGTGGCCCATCTTGCTCCCTCAGCAGTCCCAGCATCCAGAGCCATAAGGCCTGGCCATCCCCCTCTTCCCAGAAACTGGAGCGGAAAGCCAAGGGACAAAAGTGCTGCCGTGGCAGAGGGCACTTCACCAGAGTGGGGAAACGTGAGCTCTCTCCCCAGGGCTGCCCAGCAGCGGGCTGGGCCTCGGGGCTGCCTGGTCACTGCCCACACTCCAGTGACCTCCGCACCTTGTTTCAGGGGTCGTCAGACACCCATCCCAAGCCCAGACACCCAGCAACCCCTTCCTTACCCTGGCCGGCAGTCTGCATGAGGTTAACCTCAGGCTTCTTCCTGGTCGCCTCTGATTCACTTCTCTGTCTCTGGCCGGATAATGGTTTGGGGTTTGGCCACGCCTTCTGCTTGCATCCTCGAAACCAGACCTCCCGACCCTGCCTGCTAACAGCACTCACTCACTGGGCACACTCCAGGTCCACCTTTCCCTCCAGTCTCCTACCTGCCCCCTTCCTCCAGCCAGAAATCACTGAAGTATTTGAATCCTTACCCCAGCAGGAAGCACTCAGCGCAGCCACCTGCCCCTAAGAACAGCCAGGCCCTGGCAGCATCCTGGGTCCCTGGTGCCTGCCTGGAACAGGGCTGTGCTCGGGATGGGCACCGTGAGACCCGCTGGTGGAGCCAGAATGCACTTGATTTGGGGGCAGAACTTTGGAGTCCGCAGGTGTCTCCCTTCACTTAAACCTCAGACCAGGTGTACCTGGCTTGTGTTCTTAAAGCAGTTCTACAGATGAGAAACCCGCAGTTCAGAGAGGTGAAATGCTTGCTCAGGTTCCCACAGCTAAGCAGTAAGAGATCCATGCCAGCTACCAGAGTCCTCATGCTCTGAATCCAAAGTGACTATTGTTCTAAGACAGGATGCTTCTCAAGCAGATGGGAAGCCCAGGAGGAGTGTGCTGATCCTGGGGCTCCAGAAAGGGAGGTGAGGGGGAGGGTTTATTTGGTTTGGGGGTCATTGTTTGTTTTTGCCAATCCTTGCTGGAAGGCCTTGAACTACCCATTCCCTCCACAGCCCAGTGGTCGGTCAGGGTTCTACCCTAGCCCCATCTCCTTCAGAAATTGGGAATCCCTCCTGCTGAAAATACCTTCTCTGCTTGGGTAATGAAAAGTACTTATTCAATATACATGCCATCAGCTAATACCAGTAAGGCCCTAGAAAAGGCCACCAATTAAACCTGGTCATAATTGGCATGACCACACCCCCTTTTGTGCATTCAGACCTGTATCAATCTTTTGACACATTCACTGAGCACCTGCCCTGTGCCAGATACTCTTAGATACTGAAATGCAAGCAGGCATGCAGTGCGGTTCCTGCCACAGCTCAGTCTGGGGGGACAGAGGGGCAGACAAACAGGCTCTGTGGTCTGGCTAGGAAGGCTTCTTAGAGGAGGTGACTTTTAAGATGGGCCTTGGAGGAAAAGATAATGAGTAAGTTTCTTTTCTGAGAGGACTTTGATAAGAAGGGGAGAGCTTAGCTGGGACAGGGTGGTGGCAGGGGATCAGGGGTACAAGGAGGGGTGACAGAGACATCTGGAAACTTAGATGCTGGCGAAGTTTGCTTGGTGCCAGTCTCTGTCCTATAACCTTGGTCCCCTAAGTGCAGGGACCCAGTGTCTTGGGCAGCACTGTCCAACAGGGGTTCCTTCACGATGCAAATGTTCTCTTTCTGTGCCGTTGAACCTGTGAAATGTGGCCAGTGTGGCTGAGGAACAGAATGTTGACCTCTATTTCATTTTAATTCAACGTAACCGCCCCCCCACATCGCTTTCCGTGCTTTGCACCCCAGATCACATTTGAATCACTTGGGTGTCTTTAAAAACTCCCGATGCCTGATGTCAGAGCCTCACCCTGAAGTCCTGGTTTTGTTCATCGGGGTGGGCGTGGGTATCAGTGTCTTCTGAAACAACCCAAGTGGTTCCCGCATGAGCTGGCGTGGAGAACGAGCGATCCAAACCTCGGTCCACCACACTCTCAGGGATGCGGAGGCCCCTCGTGTCACAGCTTGGCCCAGGGGGCATGTTTGGGCTTCAGTCGCTCTGCTTCCCACCAGCCTCCCTCTGACAACCCCCGACCAAGCCACCCTCGGTCTCCTCTCCACTGCCAGCAGGATCTCACGGCCTGCTGGCCCGTTCCGTTTCCCATCCTCACCCACTTCCCAGCCCAGACACACTGCCCATTCACCTGGGCCATGCCAGGACCTGGCCAGCCCCCTGTCCCCTGGACAGCAGGGGTCAGAGGTCAGGAGCCTGGTCCTTGCAGCCCCTGGCCCTTGGACAGAGCCCAACCAGCCATTTTCCCAGGCTGGGCTAGGCTGGGCTGCAGCAAGGAGCTGGTGGCCAGGCTGAGCTCCCTGGTTTCTGGAGCAGATTCGCAGACCAGGGTGCTTGGGAGGCACCAGTGCGGAGGTTTCGGTTAAAGGCTGGAACGCGGGGAGAAGCTTTCTTCCCCAAGCACCTCGGAAAAAGCCTCTGAGCTGAGGCCCACCCACCCCATCTTTGCTGCCCACGCCCCAAAATCAACGTTCCCCATAACTCACGTGTGGCAGCTCGTGCGCTTCTTTTATTATTAAATATATAAGCAGCTTCCTATTTTTTAAATAGATATTTAAATGACTTTATATAAAATAATTCACCACTTCCAAGTATAAAAACAAAATCTCACAGTGTGTGAGCCAATGTTCCCTCTCAGCTTTCTCAGAGAAAAAGAAGGGTCTCCTGTGCAGGTGGCCAGGGTGGGGGCCACCCAGAGGTGGTTGGGGCCCTCCCGTTCCTATGTCAAGAAAGCAAATCCAACCCATCGCAGAAGCTCTCTGCTTCCTTGACTTATAAAATACTATAGGTTTAAGGGGTGGGGATGGAGGAGGAATGCCTTTTTTCTGTTTTTTTTTTTTTCCCTTCCACTTTTAAATACATACGTTCTAGCATCAAATATAGAGTCTGACTAGAAGGAGGAGCCCATGGGGAAGTTCTCTGCCTCCTTACCTCGGCTGGCAGTAGCGGGCAGGTTATGGGGCCAGGCAAGGCAGGATCTCTAAGTGAGGGCCCAGGGCAGCAGGAGAGGAGGGACACAGCAGCACAAAGGAACCAAGGGCCATTGACAACCCTGTCACCTGCTGCTCAGCTCTAGAGCCACAGCCATGGGCTGGCCTAGGAAGCCAAAGCCCTCAAGGCAGACTTGAAGCAGGTACCCTGGCCCTCCCCCACCCTGGCTTGCCTGGTCAGAGAGATGGTGGTCGTGGGTGGGTGGCTAGGGTGAGAGCTGGAGGTATCACTGCTTACCAGGCTCCTAACAGGGACAACCCACCCAGGCGTAGGTACCTGCGGGCCATGGCCTTGCAGCTGTGGCTGTGGCTGTGGCAGAGACCATGGATGCAGACACCTCCCCCCAACCTCAGGGGCTATACCCATAATTTCAAAGACCCTCCCTGTGCCTGTTTCTGCCCTCCCCACCTTTTTCTCCCTCCCACTAGTCACTTCCCTTTGGGGAACATCAAAGTGCAAAATGCAGAAACCTGGGCCAACAATACAGCCTGGAGACCTGCTCTGGCTGGCAGCTCAGGCAGCTCTCCCGCCCCGATCCACCCCAGGGAGTCACAGGCCAGATCAGCAGAAGGTCAGGGCTCCAGGGCTCCCTCGGTCAATGGGCGAGGCCAGCTCGGGCACTCAGTGCAGAAGCTGGGGAGAGGCTGGAGGGACGGGAGGATGGACGGATGTTCGTTCACGGGATGGACGGGCGGGCCATACAGCAGGCACGTTCAGTCTTCACAGTGCAATGGCTTCCTTCCGGAGGGGGGCCTCTGTGCGGCCCCCCGGAGGAGCCCTGGCAGGTGCCAGAAGGGCGGCAGGGCAGGGGCCAGACCTCGTCTTCACCTTGGCATCTCGAGCCAGGCAGGTACTGAGGGCACCAGCAGAGGACACTTGGGCGAGCAGAACCCAGCAGGCCTTCTCTTGCCATCTTCTGGGCTGCATGCCTTTCCGGGAAACCCGGCCACCGCCGGCCCGCCCTGCGAATCGCATGCCTCTCTCTCTGGGACAAGTCCCTGCTTGTTGGGGTAGGGATCCATCCCTTGGCACCAAACAGGTCCTCTGGGCATGAGGGCTCTTCCATTCCTCAGCGCCCACCCTATTGTCCACATCCAGGGGCCTCTGGGGCCTTGGCCCAGGGACCGGCTTGGCAGGGGGGTGGGAAAAGAGAGCAGAGGGTGCTAGGCTGGGCTCGCCAGCCCCCCCTCAAAAGTGGGTGGGAGCCTCCAGGGCCCACGATAAATATCAGCAGCGCAGGGTGCATCCCCCGGCCCTCTCTGAGTCAGTCCAGAGTCTGTGGGTCGAGGGCGGAGGGACCCCGGCCTGGCTGCTCTGGCCTCATTGGGCAGGCGAGAGTTCTCATGGCAGGCTGTGTTCCTGGGAGAATGGCCGGGGAGGGCGGCGGGCGCCCCACTACGGTCTCCTGCCATGGAGAGACTGTGCTGTGCACCCAGCTGTAGGGAGAGAAAGAAAGGCTCGTCAGCTGAGTGGGAATGGAGGGAGGGGTCGCTGAGGACACGGCGGGGGAGTCGCAGCGTTCCTGTGGGCTGTCGGCAGTGCTGCAGGCAGGACTTCCTTCCGTCCTCTCCCTTGTCTTCCCAGCCACCCCAGCCACCGCAAGGACCAGGCGGCTTTCTCTGGCAGGAGTCCCAGCCACGGGCCAGACTGCCCTCACCTCCCACCGCCTCCTGGGGAAAAGGGACCACAGAGGGAGGCAACGAGGCCTGGTGGAGGTCTGAGCAGGGGTGAAGGGGGCGCTGCTCAAGCGAAGGGGTCTGACAGGGAAAGCAGGGGGCACCTGAGTGTCCTGAGACCCCTCCTCAGGCAAGACCAGCTCGCTGGCTGTGGTCCATTGAGCCCAGGTGGAACCCTGCTGACTCTAGCAAAGAAGAGAGTTCTCAGTCCTGCCTCCGTGTCAGTCATCACAGAGGGTCATCATGCACAACCGTTGGGACAGCCGAGCAGAGGTAACTGAAGAGGAAGACCTAGAAGTAGCCCGGGACAAGGAAACTCCCTCCCTATCACTTGGCCTGCTTCTTCCGGATGGGAGTCAGGGCCTGCTCTCTCCCCACCCCACCCCACCCCACCCTCATCCTTGTCCCCTTGCCCAGCATCCTCAGAACGCTTTGTTCCCAGACCAGAAATCCCCTGGACTCCATCCAACAGTTTGACTTTGGCCCCTGCGTGGAGCTGCCCTCCCTGACTGTCCACAGGCCCTCCTGGCCGAGCCCATGATGGGCAAGGGGAAAAATGGGACCGCAGCCTCTGGCTCCCAGCCCATTCCCATGCTCTGGAGTGAAAGGAGAGGGGAGCCATAAACTGGACATGAGCCATGCTGGGTACAGCTAGGCCACAGGGAAGGGCCCCGTCTCCTGATTCCCTGGACTGGAGGGGCTGGCGTCACATCTTCTTTCCCAGGGTCCCTCTCCCATCTCTTGTCAGAGCGGCAGTCAGTGTGGGGCCGGCCCTAAACCTCTGAGTCTCCTAGTGCCTGGCCCGGAGCCCACCTTAGGGCTGTACCCACCAATCCAAGGCGGGCATCTGAATGCAGCCCCTTTCCTGGCTTCCCTCTCTGAGTGAAACCTGGAGGGGAGGAAGGCCTGGGAGTACACAGGCAGGGAAAGGAGTGTGAGACTGCACAGGGCAGATGGCCAAGACCCAGGGGGGCGGGCTGGCCACCCGTCAGAGGGCAGTACAGCACTGAGCCACAGAGTCCCAAGGGACTCCAGTCTACCCTCTGCCTGGCAGTCCTGATGGGTCTGGGTCATCCCCAGAGCCCTGCCTGTGTCCTGCCTGACCCACTCTCCCTACCCACAAGGTTGACCCCAGGATTCCAGCTGCAGTTTTGCTCTCTTCTAAATGGGCTCCCCAGGCTTGGAACATTTGTCAGATCCCCTCTCTGCTAGGAGTGGCCCAGACCTGTCACCCTATACTTGGGAAGGCCCTAAGGCGCTGGCTTGCATTTGGCACCGATTGTGACTAAAAAGTTGAATGGGTCACCCCAACTCATCAGCCAGCCAGCCAGCCAGTCAGCAAGTCAGGCACTCAGCCTGCTAGTCAGTGAGCCAATCACCTCCCCAGTCAACAACTAACCAGTTAAGACAGTTAATAGCTAGTCCATTGGTCAGTCAGAGCCGCCCAACCAGCATGCTGCAGTAATCAGTCAGTCAGCGTCCATTAGTTAGGTGGCTAACCGGTCAGCCAGAAGGCTGATCAGTTAGAGACAGCTGGCCAGAGTCAATCGGTCAGTCAGCCCTGAAGCCAGTTGGTCAACATTTATTGAGTTCTTGGCAAGTGCAGAGAAGCCCTCTTTGTTTTAGAACCCGGGATGGAAAAGAAATGCAAAAACAGCGGGAGACACAGTCCCTGCCCTCAAGGGGCTTACAGCCTTCTCCGGAGTGCAGAATGTACACATACACGCGAAACAGGAATTTAAATGTATAAAAACAACATCTGAGTCTGTGCATATCGATACAGTATTAACTAAATACAAGAGAACAGAGGGGTATGAACAAGAGGGGCTACCAGAGGGTGATGGAGATATCAGGAAGACTTCCTGGGGCTAATTGTGGGTGGAGGGGAGGGCAGGGACGAGGGTGGGGCCACCTGGCCCAGGAGCAGGAGGAACCAGGGTCACATCTTTATCAACAACGTGGGTAAGGATGACAGAAGGCGGCGCCAGCGTGCAGCAGACACACTTGGAAGGGCCCAGAAGACAGAATTAGGATGGAAACAACTTCCGAAGGCACGGAGGGTGGGCAGACCCCAACGGGGTGGTTTTGATAAGGATGAATAGAAACCCCTGTGCTTTGGTTAAAACAAGTACAGGATAGAGGTCTGGCTTGACAGAGGCTTATGGGGGAGGGGGGTGACTGGGGGTTTAAAAGGTCACATGCTCAATATATGACAACGGTATGATGCAATTGTTAAAAAAAGGAAGAAAAAAGAAAAACCCCTAATGCAATCTTAATCTGTACGAATAGCAGAACACCGTCCAGATCAAGGAAGGCAACAGTCTCACTGTACTCTGAGCTGGTCAGACAACGTCTGGAGCACTGTGTCCAGGGCTGGGCGCCACATTTTCAGAGGGACATTGACAAACGAGTGTGTCCAAAGGAGGGCGACCGGGATGGTGAGGGGTCTGAAAACCACATCATATAAGGAATGTTTGAGGGACTTGGCCACACTTAGCTTAGAGAATTCTTAAAGGGGACGTGGATAACTGACTTAAGATATCGGAAGGCTCTCATGAGAATAGGAGGGAAGACCGGGGTGGGGGTGGCTGGGAAGCCAGTTAAGCCTCAGGAGAGGAAGGACTTCCTCATGGTGCTATTGGCTGATGGCAGAAAGCTGGCCTGGCTGTGGGAGTGTGGGATCGGAAGCTGGGTGAGTCCCGGTCAGGGAGGCAGAGAGGGGAGGCCCCTTTGGGGTGGCATGCTAGGCCACATGACCTCTGAGAGCCTTTCCGAGGCTAAGGTTCTACAGCTCCATGAATCTGAGCGCTGGGGAGGTAGGGGTGATCTTGGCTGGCGAGACAGGCCAGACCAGGGTGCAAGCAGGGAAGAGAGTGGCAAGAGGCACGCGGGCAGCAGCTGCTGATGGAGCTTGGGAGCCAGGCTGAGAAGGGTGGCTGGAAGCGGCTGGCGATGCAGAGCTACTGACATTCTCCAGGAGGGCAAAGACCTTACACAACAGGATTTGGGTGGCTGTGGCGTGTGGATGGAAGCCTGAGGCAGAAATAAGGACCCCGTGCAGAAAGGATAGTGCCTGGCCTCAGACGGGCGGAGGGAATGGAGGGGTCCCAAGGACCCAGAAAGAGAGCGTCGGCCAGCCCTGGTGACGAAGACGGAGCAGGAGAGGGGGGCGTGAGTCGAGTGTGTGGGCCTCCAGGGAGCTGGTGGTATCACCAAGTTAGGGTGACTGGAAAAGGATATAGCTCATTTTCAGGGGTAGAGAGAGATCCAAAGTGAGAGTCTTACCTTAGAATTCCTTCTACACCGGAATTTCCACATGTCTGTCCTCATCCTGGGTCAGGGGGCTGCGGGCAGAGCACAGGGCTGGCATCAGACTCCAGCACAGGCCCGGCAGTGAGGAAACCCGAAAGTTTGCCCCCCAACCCCCCCGCACGTGGGCTCTCACCCTCTCAGGTTTAGAAGACCCAAGATCTAACCCTAAGAAGAAATCAGGAAAGATCCCAGATAAGTAGGAAAGAAGAGACGCCCTTCTCCCTCTCCACCCTCCAATCCTGTTTCGAGCTCCACAGCCTCTGAGCAAGTGGAGGAAAGTCTCCCCCGAATCTAGAGGGGAAAGAGATGCCAAGGCAGGCCCCACTGCCTGCAGAGCCTCACCTGCCCTCTGGTCGCTCCATGGAACAGTCCACTGTCTGAGGCTCTCGATGGCTCTGGGGACAGAAGAGAGCAGGCTCACTGAGGAGCTGGAGGAAAGCAGAGGGGAGCATGGCCCCATCCCCAGGCAGGGCTATCTGGGGAGTCCGTGAGAGAGTTACCAAAGTCTCCCCCAGCTGCCCAGAAGTGAGGATCAGCCACAGGGCCAGGGGAGCTCCCTGAGGCCCCCCAGCTAGCGACGCCCCTGCAGGCTATCTCCTATCCTGAGGTCCCCTGGCCCCAGGGAACACCCAGCCCTGGCCTACACAGCGTCACTTCCCTCTCGCCTGGGTTCCCAGCCTGCTTCTGGCCCAGGAAGATTCCTTCTCACTCCCTGCTGCCCCGGCCCTCCCGGTTGGCCTTGCAGCCTGAGCCCTCCCTACCTTGAAGAAACCCTCCATTTTGACCCCCCGCCCCCCAACCCCCTTTGCTCAGCCAGCCTCCTGTGTCTGTGCATCTGGAGAACCTAGGCCAAGCCCCAGCCAGCCTGCCACCAGCTGGACCCGCTCCTCCACCCGGCTGTGCCACTGTGCCCACGAGATGCCTGTCTCTGTCACCAGGCTCCTCTTACCCGCCGTCTCCACCTGTAGAACAGCAGGCCGCCCACGGCCAGCAGGGCCAGGATAGCGCCGCCGCTGGATGCCAGCTGGCGGATGAGAGACTCAGGGGGCTTGGACGTGAAGGGCTGTTCATGGCCTGCGTCAGTCAAAGGAACGGAGTTAAAATGGGCGTGGGCCAGGGCCACCCCCTCACGAGCTCTTCCTCCTTCCTGCCCTGCAGGGCTCCGCCGTGCCCTGGTGCTCCGCTTGCCCTGCAGCTCCCCGAGGGGCAGCACACTGCCCCAGGTATGGCTGCTGGGAAGCCTTGGCTGAGCAGAGAGGGTGGAGGGATGGCTGAGGCCTTTCAGGGGCAGTGACTGGGTCCTGGCAGAGCCTGGCTCCTGGCGGTCTCTGGGTGGCAGAGTGGGACGGTCTGTCTTCTCAGGTGTGTGACTCCGGGCCTGGCCAGTGGGTCTCACAGGGCCCAATTGGGGCAAGAAGGTGCCAGTTCCATCCGCTGGTGGCCGGCCCTTGGCTGACCCGGAGAATGGAGATGCCAAAATGATGTCACTGGGTCTGGTGCTCTCTGCCTGGACATGGCCTCCTCCCAGCCCAGAGGAGGAAGGTTCTGGCCCTTGGCGTCCAAGACCCTCACTAGCTTCTCCAGAGGCCTCTTCTAGGGTCCAGTCAGTACTCAGCACAAAATCAAGAACATCCTCTGTCCCAGGGATGGGGGCCCCAGCAGGGGGTTGGGGCTGAGGTGAACCTCCTGTGGGGCCTCCCTCGACGCCTGGGGTCTCTGGTGACTCAAAGCTCTGGCAGGTGCTCCTGGGTGGTCGCTGCTTGGCACTGCCCAGGTCCACTGTGCGAGGGGGCTGCTCACTGGGCAAGAGGGAACTGTCCTCTGTCCCCTCAGCCTCAGCCCAGGTCAAGTCAGCCAAAGGGACACTGGAGGGGGCAAGGGGCTGCTGAGGGGAGACAGAGGCCAGGTCACTGCTAGGGGTGGCTTTGGGGTACAGGCAGTTGCAATCAGGCTGGGTCGCCACATCTGAAAGAACCACAGAGAGGGAGAGAGAAAGACAGGGTGGAGATAGAGTCACCAGCTTCTAGCACAGCTTTCCCAGAGGCACTAGAGAGGGGTGAGGGTCTGGGAGGCCCCACGTCCCCCAACTCAGCCCTAGGGCTGAGGACAGGACAGCACCGGAGCCAATGCTCGTGTCACTGGCAGCAGGCAGGGAAGGGGCAAACGGCAGGACGTTCGGGCAGGCAGGAAGGAGCAGGGTTCAGAGGCACAGACAGGGTCAGCGAAGACCAGAGCACAGCCCTTTCTGGAGTTCCAGCCGGCCAGATGCCAAGCCAGGGGTGAGCCGCGGCCGGCCAGGAGGTTGAACAGTGGCCTCAAGAACTAACACAAGACACCCGCAAGCCCCAAAGACACTGCACCGGCTAGAAGCAGCAAGGTGGTGTCATGCACAGCAAGGGCCACACTGCCATAGCCATGGGCGGGGACAGGCTAGGGCTGGAATGTGGCAAGGCTGGAGGCCTCGGGATGGAAACAAGGAGACTGGACTGGGCCACTGGCAGGTGGCAGGGCTGCAGTGCCTGCCTCGGGGAGCAAGGTTGCGCGGAGGAGGGCACACGTGACACAGGACGCAGAGACGAGGACACGCAGGGAATACGTGTGCAGCCGGTGCCAGCACTGGGAGAGTTTGAATGATGTTCAGACTTCAAATCCAGCCTGTCCCTTGAGGGGACACTCAAGGCATCCTGAGGACTTCTGGAGCCAGGGCATCCTGGTGGTCTGCAGCAGGGGTCCCGGAGCAGGGCCCTGACCCCACATGGAGCCTCTGCGCTCTCCACGGAACCCCCCGCATGGTCGGCCAGCCTGCAGAGCCGGTGGGGAAAGCTGCCATGGCCTGCGGGGCTCTCCAAGAGGGCCCCCTTTTCCACTCCCTAATTTCACAGCCACCAGCACGGTCCTTCTTGATGCCTTGACATGCAGACATATGTAGGTGTACATGCACACACATGTCAGAAGAGACATGTGCTTAAGACCACCCAGAGGTACACAAAGCCATACATGTACACAGAACAAGCACGTCTACACACACAGGAGCACGAGTAGCAGCCAGGCTGCCTCCCAGGGGTCCCTCTGGCCCCATGTCCCACCTCCCAATCCCTGCCCTGGTCCGCACGCCCTCCCCCGGCTTCACACTTGCTGGCCCGTTGGCACTTACCTTGGCTGGAGCATTCAGCAAAACTTTCATTGCAATCCTTGTTGAAAACATCCTGGTTGTCTTTAAGGAGATTCTTTGTTTCACTAAAGACATACTTGATCTTCTCCAGCAACCAGAGGGGCGACTCAGAGAAATTTTGGACACAGGCCTAGAAGGAGAGCAGGTTCCCCCCTGGGTGAGGATGACCACTGACCCCAGTCTCCAGCTTGTCTGTCAAACTCCCTGGGCTTTTGTCACATCTGCCTCTTTTTTCTCTTTGATTTTCTCCCTCCCCTCGCCCCTGGTTTGCAGCGGAATCAGTCCCGAGGCCGGGAGGTACACCATCTATTCAGAGATGTGTCAGGCATATGGTAATTACCTGGGAATCATGCAATGAACGAGAGAGGTGGTCCCTGGCTAAGCTGGACATTGAGTCCCGCAAGGCACAGGCGCTAAACCCATTGTTACAGGTGTGGCAAGTCCTGTGAAGGAGCACTGAATGGTCCGAGAGTGTAGAAAAAGGGCTGGGGGGTGAGGGAGGGAACGTCCCTAAGAAGGGACTAAAAGATGAGCAAAAGTTAACCAGGAAAGGAGGCGGAGCTGGAGGGAACTGTCCAGGCAGTGGGAACAGACTGTGCAAAGGTCCTGAGGCAGAAAAGAGCCTGAACTATCGAAAAAGTATAAGAAGGCTAGAGTGGCTATGGTACTGCCCTCGGAGGAGAGGGGCGAGAGATGCAACCGAAAGAGGTCAGCAAGGGCCGGTCCTGCAGCTCCTTGTTGGCCATGCCAAGGACGGTTAGCCTTAGCCACAGAGCAAAGAGGACACATGTGAGGGGTTACTAGGGAGGGGTGAGTGGTGCTGTGGTGTGGAGAAGGGCCTGGAGCGGGTCCTGGGGCTGCTCGTGCTTCTGTGTCAGTGTCTTGGAAGGAGATCCAAAGCACCCCTCGCTCCCCCTGTCTCTTCTACTCGGAGGACACAGGCTCCCCACACCCACCAGAGCCCCGAGAAACCACACACACACTCCTTCCCTCCCAACTCTTGGGCAGCTCCTTCTCAGTGTCCCGACCAGGCTCCTCTCCTGCACTTGACTTCTGAATGAATGCTGGCTCCATCCTGGGCCTGCCTCGGGTGTCACACACGCCAGACAGTGCCATGCACACCCGTGGCCTCATCTATGGCCTCCTTGCCGATGACTTCCAGACACCAGGCTTTCCTTTAAACTGAGCTGCACAGGTAAGAACTCGACGGGGCTGTGGAGCGGTGGGCATCGCCATGTGCCCATGGCCCGTGCATAGTAGGCCCTTCACCGGTGTTTACCAGGCAGACGACAAAAGGGGTGGGGATGAGAAGACCTGGGCTCCGTCCTATCACTCACCAGCTCGGGGACACTGCCCGAATGGACTACCCAGGTTAGGCCCTTTTCCTCATCTGTAGAGGCAAAGTGACAGTCCCTGCCAGCCTCCCCCAGGGCTGTTTGTAAGAAAAGCTACGCTGGCTCCCTTGCCTTTCTTCATGGGGACAACAGGGGCGGTCGGACAAAGGCCCCAGGGGCCCACCGATGTCCACGGAGGCTGTGTCTTCCCCCCTCAGGAGCTCCAAATGCCTCCCCAGCCAAGCCCGCTGGGGACTAGCTCCTCCGGCCCTCCCGGGCCACAGGCGTTCATGTGTCCCGTAGCATGGGCACCTCGTTGAAATGCCAGTCCCTGGGCCCACTCACAGACCCAGTGAATCAGACCCTCGAAGGGTGCACACTAAGAATCTGCAACTTAAATAAGCTCCCCAAGTGATTCTTAAGAACATTAACATTGGAAAATCACAGATTTAACATCTCCTTAAAACAGGCTTCTCCCTCAGTCCCGTGCTCCCTCTGGCGACCTCTCTGACTGTGTTCCTTGGAGCTGAGTGCCTCCAGTGTCATCTCCAGCTCCTTTCTTTCTGTTCACCCTAAGACGGCACCAGCCACCAACCCTGGCCTCCAGGTTCTGCCCGGGACTGGGGCCTCCTGCTGGTATCCCCGCCTCCAGGCTCCTCTGCACAGCGACCAGAACGTTCTCACAGGCAAATTAGGTCAGGTCACCCGCCTGCCAGCCCGACTCTTCACCAGGGCTGCCCCTTACTCTCTACATCAAATCTCACATCGTTAAGACCCAGGGGATCCGGCTGGGGCGGGGGGCCCTCTCCTCTCCACCCTGCCCATCCACACTGCCTGCTGCCTAGCCTCTGGATTCTGAACGAGCCTGCTCCTGCTCACCTCAGGGCTCTGACCAGCCTCATTGCTTCCCGATTCGCCCATCACTGGGCCTCGAATGATCATTTTCTTACTCAGAAACCTTCCCTGTCTCTTCCTCCTCACCCCTTTTGAATCGGGGTCCTGCTTCTCCCTCCCAGATGGGGCTCCTTCAGGGCTCCCACCCTTCCCTCCTTCCCTCCCTGATCTCCTCTTCTGCAGGAAGCTGCTGCCACTGCTGCTGCACCCCCTATTCGACCTGTTTTGTTAACTGTCCCTCCACCTCCAACGTAAGCTCCATAAACGTGGCAACTTTTGCCTCTGTTTGGTTTCCTTGTGTCTGGACCAGTGCCTGGAACAGAGTGGGTGCTCGCTAACTGTTTGTGGAAGGAAGGGTCCTCGTGGTTGTGATTCTGTTTGCTTGCGCTATGGTGTGTTTCGTGGCTGCCAATCTCTTTTCACGACCAGCCCCGTGAGGTGTGCAACCAGGCAGCTCTTGTCCAAGAAGACACTAGTCAGGGCTAGTGCTGCGCCTGCTGCCCCGACAACTGTGGCGGAGGTGAGTGGAACGAAGACAGGAAGGACAGAACGAGTGACAGTGTGACGCGGGGTGAGGAAGCGCATGCACTCTGGGCATGTGGGCCGGGAGGGGACCACCTGAGCCACCCAGCGCCCTGACTCAGGGCCCTGGGCTCCAGGCCCCTCCTACCTTGTCCTGCTCTCCATCGTTGACCTTGGGGAAGCAGTAGTTCAGCCTCACGGAGAGTTCCTGGAGGTTGGCGAGGGCGTTAGCATTGGAGGTGTTGTCTTTGAAGCTTATGGTGTCCTCCAGGATGTCTTGCACCAAGAGAAATGCCTTCCTAATGTAACACACGGGGTCTTTCTGGAAAAGGGGAACCTGGAGTTGATGGTCTGGCTGATGAGGCTGGAGCCCCTAGCTGTGTGCCCCATGCCCCCCCCTCCTCCAGCAGAAGGAAGATTGCAGCCTGCCTGACCCTGAGCTCGATCCTGACCCTGGTCCCAACCCCGGACACGCTCTCGGTTGGCCTTTCTTTCTCTCTCTCTGGGATCTGGCACTGCGGGGGGCGGGGGGAGTAGAGGGAAGGAAATGTGGGTTCTGATTAGAGAGCTTCGGATTTTTGGAAGAAGTCCAGGGAGGGTAGATTCTGGGGAACTTCTCTCTCTCTCTCTCCGCCTCTCTTTTGGTTTGCTTCCACAGAAAGTCCTTTTCTACATGCTTCCTTCTTACCCTGCAGGCCACAGAAGTCACAGGAACACCTCAGGGTTTTGTCTCCCTGCAGGGTGACAGTCACCTCAACAGAGACTCTGCTTTAGCTCTATATTCCTAGTCCCGGATGAAGGACATAGAGAGGGTATTCTTTGGACTGGGAGGTGGTGTCCAGATTTAATAGGTGCGTGCGTGGGTTAGGTGTGTGGGAATGAGCTCTGGCACCTTGGCGATTTTGGGTGAGGCACAGAGATGAATAAACCTGGAGTAAGGGCTGGGGCAGGGGGCACTGGAAAGGCACTGTGGGCACCAGGAAGAGCTGTGCAAAGGCTCGGGCAGGAAGGAGCAGGGAACAGGGGGAGTGCAGGGGGCTGTGGGGTGGAGACTGGCATTTATAAACCCCAGGCTAAGCAACCTAGGCTGTCTTCTGGAGGGGTGGTGGGGTGGGGGGCGGGGGAGCCCTGACAGGTTGAGGGGAAGGAAGAGGAAGTAGGTTAGGGTTCTGAGAGCTCCCCTTAGTGGCGGGACAAGGGGTGCACTGGCAGCAGTGAGGGCATTTGAGCAGCTCTTCAAATTGTCCAAACAGCTGATTGGGAAGCCACCCTGGCTGCACTTGGTGTCTGCTTAGGGGTCGGGTAGGAGGAAGAGAGAAAGGGCTGGACCGACCCCCTGGCGGCTGGTCTGTCTTCTGGATGGAGGTGACATCCTTAAGCAAAGCATGTGACCCAGAAGTATGGGTTTGCCTCAGGCCCTAGAGACAGCCTGCCTGCGTTCAGACCTCCCCTGCTTACTAGCTGTGTCCTCTTGATCTCTCTGGGGACACAAACCGGACAAGTGTACCACACAGTGGGCCCATCAAGACTGAATTAGGAATGTGCCTGGGACACAGCATGATCTTGACATGTGCCAGGAGAAGGGAGCAGCCGGGAACTCGAGCCCCTCACCTTGCCCAGCCCTGGACCCTGGCACTCCAGGCTGAGCACCCAGGGATCCTCACAGCTCGCTGCGCCCAGCTCCAGGATTTCTCCAGCCATCACGCTCCCACATGTACCCACCCTGAGAAGAGCATCCCAGCTGGGCCTCGAAAAGAGCCCTAACTCACCATGTTCTGATCTACAAACATAAAGGAGATTTTGCACGAGGTCTCCATCTGACTGTCAATCTGCAAGAGAGAGCAGGCCAGGGGTGGCAGGGGGTCCACAGCTTAACTGAGCTTGCCTCACAATGGGGACTAGAGTTTCTGAGTGGACTGGGGTTTGGTCCTCACCCACCTTCCCCCGACCACACCTGGAAAGACAAACGGGGGGAGGCCTGTGCCTCCCACATGCCCAAGGGAGGGCTGCAGAGGGACAAGAAGTCTCTTCCTCTTACTTCCCACTCCATGGAATCTGACACATGACAGCTTGTTCTAGGGAAGAACTATCTAACAGAGAATATAGGACATAACCTCCTAGAGAGAGAGTGAGCTTCTTGTCAAGGCAGGAATGCAAGCAGAGGCTAGACAAATTCTGAGGATCCAGGATCTGTAGGGGCTGGAGTTAAATGCCCTGGTTGGCCTCCAGGGCAGTGGTTCTGTGATACGAAGCCTCAGGGAGGGGCTCCTGGTCCCCCTTAGCTTTCTGTGGCAGCTGCATGCAGGAGGAAACATGCAGGGTGGGGGAGGTGGGGGGATTAAGTGAGGCAGGAGGCCCAGCCTACGGGCTCTAAGCTCAGGGCCCTGGAGCTGGCCTTCGCCAGTGGCGCCCCACCCTGCCTGGCTAGCTGGCCAGAGAGATGGTCAATTCTCCCCTGAGCAAGACAGCAGCCATGACAGCAACCTGATTCTGCTTGGCTGAGTCACGTTCGGAACTGTTGGTGACTCTGCTGGCCCAGTCAGAATGAGGCACAGGCCTCTTCATGGCCAGGGGGAGCGGCCATCCTGGCCCTAGGGCTGGGGCAAGAGCCAGGGCTGTGAGGGCGGAGGGCTGGGAGTTAGGCACGAGCCCCCACTCCAAGTCTGGCTGAGGGCCTGCTGCCAGGCTGGTGTCACATTTGGGAATCCTGGAGCTAGAGGCAACATCTGGGCACAGCAGGCAGACTGGGCTGGCCCCTCAGAGGAAGCATCCCACTGAGGGGCAGGCAGCAGGCTCCACAAGGCTCTTCAGAGGCCCGGCAAGTGTTCCCCCAGGCAACCAGCTGGCAGCCCACCGTGTCCCCTGCTTGCAGGGGAGTCAGAGGGAGCTTAGGGTCCGTGGTCGGAGGCCTTGACCTTGAGAAGGTCGGTGAGGGGGAGCATCAGTGTAGACAGGTCCCACACAGCCCTACTTCTCTGCTTGCCACCCCTCTTTTTGTCCCTGCTTGTTGGCTCCTGCCTCAGTGTCCTTGGAGCAGAGAAAGCAGGGTGGGCGGGGCCACACACTCACCAGCTGCTGCAGGAGCTGCAGGTGTCCATCGCCGATCATTTGGCTACAGTGCTTCGACTGCTCCTTGGTCATACTGCTGCTCACCAGGAGACAGACCAGCAGTAGCAGGGGGACCAGCCATGTCTGTGAGAGAGACAGACTCGTTTCTCCCCAGCCCTTACTCTCTCCGGGCACCCCCACGCCCTCACCTCTGCAGGGCTGCTGGCCCTGCCCCTCGCCCCAGGATGTGGCATTCCCCAAATCCAGTTTTCTCCAGGTTGCCTAACAGCCTCGGCACAAACTTGCTCTCCCTCGATGACAACCCAAACGTCACCTTCTCCAAGAAACCTTCCCAGATTAACCCAGACCAAGTCTTACTCCACACGGGCCTGTAATGAGGGCTTAGGTGGCAGGGTTCCCAGTCTAAATTCCAGTCACACAGGAAACTCCTTGACTGTCGGATCTGCTTCTACCCATTTCTCTGTTCTTGCAACATCGAACACTGAGCCGGGCATCTTCTGAGCTGCCCATTCCTCTCAAGTTCATGCTCATGCCCTGGCTTCCAGACTTGAAGTCAGAGACATTTCCCTTGGGCCCAGTCTTTCCTTCCACCTGCTTCCACACAGGTCTGGCTCTGCTACCAGAAAAGTCAGGAGCCCACCCTCAGTTTCACTGGGCACCTATCCCATGCTAGAGACCTTTGGAGCCCTGGGCATGTGAGGGTGCATCAAAATTAGTCAGAGGCAACAGCAGCGCCAGCGCGAGGCCATCCGGCTGGCACCTGCCTGTTGGAGCGCCATCCGGCTGTGCATCCAGCCGGCCAGCTATTAACCAGGGCCAGGATGATTTTTGAGATCTCCTCCTCTTCAGCACCCAACTGGCCCAGTAGCTGCTGACTCCCAGCATGGTAGGACTGGCTCCTGACACCCTGTCTGTCCCCTTCCTTCCTCTCTCCCTCTTCCTCACTCCTCAGCCCTCTCCCTGGCCCTAAGTCTCCCCCTTCTCTAGCCAGAGGTAGAGAAAAACCCTTGGGCTTTTCTGTCCCCAGCTGGAGGTCGCCTCCTGACCGACGATGCCCTGAGATTCAGGGAAATGTTGTCAGGGTGGGGTGAGGGCTAGCACCTTCCTGGGCTCCAGGCTCTGCCTCAGTAATCCAGATGAGACAAAAACGGCAAGTGAACAGCGCGTTGGAAAAACACAAGAAGGCTAGGAAACAGCCCACTACGGCATGCTGATTTACATATAATTAAAAGCTCAAATGTTTGCCAGCTCTTACCAAGGAGAACAGGTAGGTTCTGGCTGGGCTACCAGGGAGGCTGCAGGGAGGCAGAGCCTCAGTGAGGCCTGGAAAGATGGGGAGGGATTGATGGCAGGGAGGGAAGGAATGACCTGAAAAGAAGAGGCACAGCAGGCCCAGTCCCACTGCACACAGGGGTGCCGTGAGTGTCCTGGACTGACTTGGGGGAGGGAGAGTGTGGAAGAGGGAGGAGAGTCATGGTGTGGGGGTCGGGGGGGACCTTGGGCTCTGCTGGACAGTAGCTCTGGGAAGGAGTGACTGTCCAGATCCTCAGGAAACTGGGCCATGCAGGTGTGTCGGCCCCAGGTCGGCTGCCACTGAGGCTCTGAGGTCCCAGTGTAAGTGGTCCAGAGGAGCAGGCCCAGGGGATGCTCAGGAAGGCATCCCTGTCACAGGCACTTCAAGGGGAGGGCAATACTTAACCTCCAAGGCTACCTAGCTTTGGGTGCTTTTTCTGGCATCGCAGGGAGGAGAGTGCAGCCACCACGGGGGAAGCTGACTTTGAAGATGGCCAAAGGGGGCCATCCCTGCTCCAGGAGCCCAATTTTGCCTCAGCGGGAGATCTGGGCGGGCACCCAAGGGTTAACGCTCTAGCTCTCGTCTGGCTAGGCTGCCTCTTCTCCCTCTTCCTTCCTCCCTCCCACCCACCAGCTCAGCCTCTGGGGCAGCCGGGAAGGAACCTCTGCAGAGGACTCAGAGATGCCAGGACACCTCCTCCATCCTCACGGTTTCCCATCCTGTTCCATCTCCCCTGTGGACCATCCCTGGGGAGACCTTGGCATAAGTGCCCCCTCGGGCTGCCCTGTCTAAAGCCAGCCCCCTTTACTTTCCTTCTCATGCCTCATGGTCTCACCTCCGGCGCCTTGTCTTGGTCTTGCAGCCTGTTACCTCGCCCTCCCAGGTTCTGCCTCAGCCCTATCTGCCCTGGCGCCGTTGGGCTCTTTGTCCCGTGTGGGTCTGCTCTGCCCTCCCTCTTACCCCACCTGCAACCTGCTCCCTGACCTTCCAAACAGGTCACTGCTTCCCTTCTCCCGGGTTTCTCCTCCAGAAGCAAACCCACTGGGAGGCCACTGACGGTTCCTTAACAGTGCCACCCTATACTTTCTAGGAGCTATGGCAGCTGCTGCCCGCGGTGAGGGCTGGACCGTCCCCATTCAGTCCTGAGCAGTCCCTGTCCAAGGCTCCCCAACACCAAACTCGTCTCCCACCTTCCTCTACCGCCGCCGAGCCCAGGGTCTCCCCCAAAGAACTGCACCTGAGTTTGCAAAAAAGAGTCAGAGCCATCCCCAGACAACTCTGGGATCTGGTCCCTCCAAAACAGACTTGATTCAGCCACCCAAGTCCCCCTCAGCTCCGTTTGTGAGCTGGAACAAGTAGCGGCTTGCCCAGCTCCTTCCTTCTGCCAGCAGTTCCTGGGCACAATTCTACAAGCTGATGACCCCTGAACTTTCTCCATCCAGAAGCGCACACTCCCTAGCAGAACCTGGAAGCATATGCGGGGTCGATGAGGAAGGTGCCCACTGGGGAAGGCACCACATTCAACGCACTGCCACTCAGCCAGTCCCTCGGCAGTGGTCCGTCAGAAGGGAAAGAGGTAGGGCCCTCCGGTTGACACGGAGCCCCTGCCCGTGGCTGCGAACCCCTCTCTCCGACCAGCGGGTAGCTCAGTGTACCCCTCCGTGCAGTAGGATGAGCTGCCTTCCCTTTCCCGGGCAAGCGCCGCAGCCCCAGCAGCAGCGGCAGGGCCGCAGCGGGTCTCAGCCCGAGCGCCCCCGGAGCCGCGGGGTAGCCTGCACGCAAAGATGGGAAAGCGACAGAAGCCCGCCGGAGAGCCTCTGCAGCCGGCGCGCGCAGGCATTCGGGTCCGAGGGGCCGCGTGGTCGCCGAGCACCAAACCCTGCCCTGCGCTGCGACCGCCTCTTACCGTGGTAGGGCAGCGCCCGGCGGCGCCCCGCGCGGTCATACGGGCAGCTGGGTCCCGGCCGGGCGCGTCGGCCGCCCTCGCTCGCTTGCTCGCTAGCTAGCCGCTGCCGAGTCTGCGCCCCGCCGAGGGCCGCGCCGCTGTCGCGGGAGTGCAGAGAGCCGGCCACGGCGCGGAGAGCAACAGGCAAACTTTCACTTTCCCCAGCCGGCTCCGCCAGCTCCTCGGCACAGCCTTTTTAAGCGACTTAGGCATGTGGTTTATGGGAAATTACGTTGGACGGGCGCCAGGCACACGCGCGCGCGCGGGCGCGCGCGCAAACACACACATACAAGCTCGCAACACACACACACTCCAGAGGCCCACTGAGCCGCCTCCCCGCCCCCACCCTCGGGCTGGGCTTCCCCGCCTGTCTTCCAGTCGCCTGGTCTTCTGTGTTCAACTTGGGAAACCAATGCGTCCTCCTCCGCCTCGCGCCCTTCCTCGCTCTCGCTGCGGACTTTCCTTCCGCGCTCTCCAAGTGGATCCGCTGTTGTCTTTCTAACATTCCCCTCGAGGGACTTTCCCTCTAGGCCTGAAAATTCCCAAATCTGAGCAGGAAATGGTCTGAGAGCTGGGCAAACACTGAAGACTGGGGCCTCCCCGGCTGTGCACGACGCAGCACCTGGTGAAGCTTGAGTCAGCAGGGCTGCAGGCAGCTAAAAGCCCCCAAGCAGCCCGCCCAGCTTCTTGTGTCCAATTCTGGGGGCAGGGTCCAGGCTGGGAGGCCAGCTCCCTGGCCAGGAGGGGAGGGACTGTGTCCTGGAACAGGGAGCTGGGAGGCTCTGCCGTATGCCAGGAGACACTCCAGGCACTTGACCTGCTGGTGATGTAAGTGCTGGCTGGTACCTTGCTGTCTCCTGACAGCCAAAACCTGGGGCGATTGGCACCTGGGCTCTAGATTTCCCTTGGTGCTTTTGGAAACGCATTTACTGAGAAGATTAATCCCATTTTGTCTCTGCACAGAATGACTCTAAATGGAGCCTCACAGGATGAGTCTATTAATTACAATGCCATTGTGAGGCCCCCGCACCCACCTCCTGGGAAAGATATGCTATGTGGCCTGGTCGCACAGAGGCATCTCTAGTCACTCGCGCGGCCTCAAGCAAGAATTCTACACCTTCACACCCTTTCTCATTACTGCTCCCTCTAGCCCTAACCCACCTGCCTTCAGGGCAAACTCCCAAACCTCCAAGGCTGAAATCACACCACACCCTCTGCCCGCAAAGCTTTAACTCCCCAGGCCAATCGATGGCTCCTTTTCCTGTATTCCCACTGAACTTGGGTCCTTCGTCCCTGGGGGCTCTGAGAAATTGTCATTCGTTGATTGATTCATTCTCCTCATTACTCTAAAACATATTTAAAGTGGTACTGACACATATATTCTGCCCCCACTCCGGACCGAGACTTCTTCCAGGCTGATCCATGTTCACTTACCTCCCAATCAACAGAGCCCAGCACCCAATGGGCACCCAGTTAATAGTGATTGCGTGGAAGGAGGCCATCAGAGAATCATTCATTCCTTTGGCAAATGTACAGCATGTGACAACTATGTGTGTGGCAGGCACTGTGCTGGGCCTGGGGCTATGATAGTGGACGTGCCAACATGGTCCCTGTTTTCATGGGCTTGGGAGCAGTCAGAGCTGAGGAGTGTGGGACAGCAACAGCGTGCTCAGAGCCTTGAGGAAGGAAGGAGAGAGAGAGAGGGAACCCAGCCAGAGGAAGGAGGTTGAGGGTTTACTTCCCCTAGGCACGTCTGTCAAATGGTCCCCTTACGATAACAATTTAAGATAACATGGGACACCACAGTTCCTAGGACTGATAAGTGGCTCCAGGAATGACCGTTGCGGGAGGAAATAAACCTCTTCACTTGCTGGAAAGGAGTTAAATTTTACCTGCTTCCTCCTTGACCAGCCCAACCCTGCCCCAGACTCAGTGAGGGGCAGGCAGCGTGCCTCTGGAAGACAGCCATCCCCCTGTTCGGACAAGGCTGGGGCCCCCATTCCACCTCAGCTGAAATTCTTTACATACCCAGGTTTGAACCCTGCCTCCACCCTGCCTCCACAAGCTGTTTGACCTTGACACTTCTGTCATTTGCCATATGACTTTGGGCAAGCGTCTCTGGGCCCAGTATCTTGTTCATCTATGAAATGGAGAAGTTAACTTATCTTTCTCACCAAAGCTCAGGAATGAATGGGGGTGATGCCTGGGAAGGGTTTAGCACAGAACCTAAAGGTAGTGAGTGTTTTTCTTCTTAGTATTATCTGCCCACTCACATGGGTCTCTTTTTTTTTTTTAAGATAAGAAGATAATTTTTTTTAAAGAATTTATTTATTTATATTTAGGGAGGGGAAGGGAAGGAGAAAGAGAGAGAAAGAGAAGCATCCATGTGTTGGTGGCCTCTCAGGCGCCCCTTACTGGGGACCTGGCTTGCAACCCAGGTATGTGCCCTGACTGGGAATCGAACTGGTGACCCTTTGGTTCACAGACTACTCATTCTGAGCTACACCAGCCAGGGCCCACTCACATGGGTCTTAAGCAGTGACACAACATGGTGCCGTGAATTGGGGAGGCCCGAGGTCAGATTTTAGTCCCAGTTCTGCCGCTGGCTGGCTGTGCAACTTTAGAAAAAGTCCTTCATCTCTCTGGGCCCCTCTTTCTTTATCTGTAAGACAGCAGTGACAAGTTTTATTTTCTCAGAGTGGTGGTGAGGTCAAACGGATGACATAGGGGGTCTCCAGGCAACGGACAGCAGGGAAGAAGCACTCGGTTCTGGAAGAACACTGTGGAACTGGAGGCTGTGGGTCACTGCAGCTGCAGAGATGACAGGGCCCTGGACAGCTCTGACCGCTCAGTGGGACTAGCAGCTGTCTCATCTCCGTTACTGTCAGAGGCAAGGCTGTGAATCTGTTTGACCTCAGGCCAGCTTTACCACCAAGCAAGGGGACACTGAGGCTGGAAAGGCTGATGGTATGCCTCCTGGGGCTCCCCTGGGCAACATTTTCTGTGCTGAGCGGATAGTCCTAACCCCTGCCCCTGGCTGGCTAGCTGGGAGACCTTGGGCAGGCGGGCCCGGCTGATCGCAGGGCCAAGCCAGCAGGATGGTGCCGTCTGCACGTGGCTCCGTAGCTATTCACACCCAAGCAAGCCTGCGTGTGCCCATCCGTGGGGAGGGAGTGTTGGAACTAGAGGCTTTTCCTCCCCACATTGCCTCTGGAGGGTGAATGGAGGCCCCGGCAGGTGAAGCTCCCTCCTCCAGAGTTATGCATGACTTGGCACAGTTCGGGGTCAAGCTTGGCGTGAACCAGTCTGGTTCTCCCTGGTCAGATGAGCTGCCGTTCTCTCTGCTGACTATTGGTGGAGTCACGTCCGGAGCTAGGTCTCAGAGGAGATACGGAGGGATTTGGAACGATCTGAGATTTGGAGTTTTGGTGAATTCCTAATGTAGCATCATCCAGAAGGCAGTGCTCAGCTGACCTGGCGGGGGCGGGGGACGGGACGGGACAGACGGGAGTACCGGAAGGCTCTGCCTGTTAGGTTCAGAGGAATGAACTGAGGATGGGAGGAGAGAGGGACTGAAAAGAGAGAGAATGGAGACGGATGGCAGGAAGTGGGAGGAAAGCCTCACTGGCTGGCTGTCGAGCTGTCATTTCCTTGAAATTACTTGACGGCCCATTTCCCCTTGCCATCTTTCCAGGGAGTTGAGTCCTGTCACAGGGGGGTTGTTTCTTTTCTTGTTCCCCGAACCCCTCCTTCTCTCTCTCCCTCCCCTTCCCTCTCTCTCTCTTTCTCCTTGCCTTCCTCCCTTCTTACCTCTCTCTCCTTCCCCTGGTCTCTCTCTCTCTTCCACGAGAGCAGCCCATGGCTCCTTCGGCAGCGCACTGGGGTGGGTAGCAGCAGCCGCAGAAGCCTGGGGCTGCAGAGGACACTGCCGTGTTCCTGTCCCAGTGCCCCTGTGCAGCTGCTGCAGAGAGGGCCAGGACACAAGGAGACCCCTGACTCACGCACCCCCAACCTGCCCACCTTGGCCTTTGGCCCTGCAGGCTGCACTGTTTAGTCATGACTTTCCCCTTTGTAAGGGGCGGGGGGTGGGGGGCATGCAGAGCATGAAAGGTGGTAAAGCAGCTGTAAGGGAGGGACCCCGGGACTGGCTTTCTTACTAATTAAATGGGAATGGTGGCTCCCAGCCAGCTGGCTTCCCAGGGCTGTGGTGAAGACCTTATGTTTGGAAAACCACCAGTTGATGCGGAGACTACCCTTCCCCTGGCTGGGGGTGAGCCAGCTGTGCCCCTTGTCTACCTAGTGCTGCAGAAACACCTGTGCTGGCTTCAGAGCCATGTCACTAGGAGCCTGGGCGGCTGTGTGTCTCTGAGGCCCAGCTCTGTCCTCTGTCCAGAGCTTTCTGCCATTCTTAGGCTGGGCACCGTCCCGGGACTGGGGCAGACTAGTCTCTCTCAGGTGGCTCCCATGAACCTTCGGAGCTGATCAGTGAACCAAAAAATTAAGATGGAATTTATCCACAGTGAACTTGGCTCCCTGAGTGCCCTGCCCAACTGCTAGAGTCACGACCCCTCGCCTGAGGATCCTTCTAGAATGAATGTTTGTTTCAACCCTCATCGGAAAAAGAGAATCACAAACAGGATGTTGTGTCTGCTGGTATCTCAGCAGGCCTACTTCCTATCTTTGGCCTGGTGTGACTTCAGAGCAAAGGAGAAGAATTACCTGGAAACAGGAAGTAAGGGCCTGTGCCGTCGGTATTCATCACGCATGCAATAAGCACAGAGTGTGTGTGTCCTGGTCTGTAGAATTACACATCATCCCGCTCACAGACCACCAGGGAGACAGACATGGCAGGCTCAGTCCAACATCAGCTGGGGAATGTCAGGAGTACCCCTGGGCCCGAGTGTCCCAGCTTCTGGAAGTCACTGAAGAGAGCCATTCACTGGGTGCAGGGAAGAGCCTGGGGGTTGGAAAGGTTCAGGCCCCAGATGCACCTGGGGGACAGACTTTTTTCTATGTCACGTGGTTTAAGGTTATTCTTGGCCTGGGTTCTCTCTGTTGGTTCACTCGGTTGCCAACTGAGACCAAGGAAAAAGGTTTCCTCACGTGAGTGCCAGGCTGGGTGGGATGGGAAAGAGGCTTTCCAGGGTTGCCCTATGTGAGGGAAGGGGAGGCCCGAGAGGCACCCCCTCTGAAGCCGCACTAAGCCGCTAGCCAGGGGCCCAGCCCAGCCCCGGGCCCCACAGCCAGGTAGCAAACCTCCTTTCTGTTGGCTGGTGCGGGACACGTCTCCCCAGGGAGGAGGAAGAGTCCGCAGTGGACTGTGGGGAGGCCGAGTCAGCTCAGTAACCACATTCCTTGGATGACATCCTGTCTCTGCTTCCCACTAGGTCTGTGACTCTGGGGGAATTACTTTACCTTCCTGTGTCTCAGCTTCCTCATCGGTAAAATAAGGTTAATAATGGCATCTTCCCCACAGGCCTTCTACAAAGGTGACTTGTTATGTGTGAAATACTTAGAACCATGCTGGAACACTCTAGGTGCTCCACGAGCGGTGGCACCATCATTGGTAAGGAGCCAGAGTGGCACCTGCTGTCTGGCAGGCTGAACCCAAAGGAGGCTGTGGATGGGCGTGGCTGTGCGAATGTGCCTCCCAGGCAGTGCCCCAGGCTTGGAACAGTGGGGGCAGGGTTGGGGGGCACACGGCCAAGGCTCGTGCCACCTCAGGAAAGTTCTTTTCCTGTTGTAAGCCTTCCCCAAGGATCCTGTGGGGCGTCAGGAGGGTGGGAAGGGTGGGGCAGGCAGGCTTTATCCTGGAGCCAGAGGGACGGACAGGCCCGTGCTCACACCAGGGCAGAGCCCAGAGATGCTGACAGAGGCAGGAATGAATGTGCAAAGCACTGTCCCTAGGAAGCATCTTCCCTCCCCGCTAACCACAACTGGCCCATATAACTGCCACAACAAACTGACCAGTCCATTCGTTAGAAAGCCTCCCGGAGGGAGCCCACTCACATTCCAATTCCAGCTCCCGTAATGCTGGGCGGCCTGCCGGTTGAGGGGGCAGGTGTTGGGCAGCTGCCTGCCTTCAGGCCTGGAGGGTCCTTGCCCCCTGTTTCCAGGAACAGGAGTCTGGGGCAGAGTGCTGGCCGGGATGCAAGGGCTCTCTGGGGCTCTTAGTTGAGAATTCTGTTCCCAGAATTCGGTTCCTTCCATGAGACTGTAGAGCCCAGCTTTGTGCTAGAAGCTGGGAGAGGCCAGAACTAGATGATGTGGCAGAAGGAACCCGGGACTGGCTTCACCTCAAATCCTGGTCACACTATTTACCGACAGGGACTTTTGGCAACTTGCTGGAACTCTCTGAGTCTCGGTTTCCTCATCTGTAATATGGGGACTATGGTGGTTTCACAACATCAGTGATAGGATCACATTAGAAATTTCCTGGAAAATGCTCTGTTCCCCGGAAGACGCCTGCCAATGTTGGCGATCCCTAGTCAAGGACTTTGTGTTTGGAATCAGAAGGCTCTGTTCGGATCCCAGATTGGCTGGTTTCTAGCTGTGAGAGTGAGGGCCACACAGGAACCTCTTTGGAGCCTCAGGCTCCTCCGCTGTGAGGTGGAAATAACACTACCTGTCTTAGAGAGTCCGTGAAATGCCAGGACAGGGTGCAGCCCTCGCGGCAGAGTGGGCACCCAGGGAGTGCTAGCTGCAATTACCCACAGGGGTGGTCGTTGACAGTGTGGCCAGGGGGAACCAGAAAGGCATCTTCATGAACCAGGTTCATGTGCATCTTTTGTTCCCCTCAGCTGCAGCTCCCTGTGCGGTAACCACTCCATAAATATTGGCTGCTTGATTGAAGATGATTGATCGTGGACTCTCGTGACAATGAGAAAAAGCGGGAAACACCAAGCCTCCCTAGGCCAGGCCCTGGGCCTGCTCTACCAGAGGCGGCCCGTCTGCCCTGGACCCCTTCTCCCTCCCTTCACGCTGCCTTAGGTCAGATATTTGTTCCCTGAGAGCTCAAAAAACACTATTTCACTAAAGTGTGCTTTCACTTATGCAAGAAGACTGTCATGCCAAAGTTATTTTATTATGAAGAGAGCAGAAACCCATAGGAAAAATATTTTTAGAACACAACAATAGAAATCATATTTCAGTTCATTCTTGAATTTAAAAAATAAGATCACGGACTACACATGTCATTTATTAAGCCAACTTCAAATAGGGGTCCTCTGGGAACTGAGTCTTGGGGGATCCTGGAAGGTGGGCTCACGTCACCTTGGACACGGTGTGCTCCTAGGGAGTTTCACCCTTTTTTACAGGTGGGAGCCAGGACTCAGAGGAAATTGGTGCTGAGCTTCTGAAATCACTAGCATTTCTCTGGACATTCACTAACTGGTTCATTTAACAAGCATCAAACACTTCCCCATCGTCTGGCCCTAGGCATCCGTGCTAAAGTCATCAAGGGAGCCCTCAGGCTTGTAAATGCACTGCTCCTACTGAGCAATAGTGCATGGGGTAGGAAGAGTCAGGGAGGCTTCCAGGAAGAGGAGACTCTTGAGCTGCATTGAGAGCAGAAATACACCAGGTGCAGAAATGGGGAAGCGATGATCTAGTGGCTGGAACAGTAGCGGGCCCTATGGAATTATTCTGGAGTGACTGGAGCTGGGAAGGATGAGGAGAAGTGGGAGAAAGGCCCTGGCCGGGTGGCTCAGATGGTTAGAGCATCGTCTGCCTACGCCAAGGTTGAGGGTTCAATCCCCCATCAGGGCACAGACAAGAAGAAACCAGTGAACGCATCAATAAGTGGAACAACTGCCGTCCCTCTCAAATCAATAAATAAAAATAAAAAAATAAAAAAAAGAAGTGGGAGAGAGATCAGACCAGCCTCCTTCCTCAGGTGCCTGTAGGACGTAGGCCTGATATTTGACTTCACCTTGAGGAGTCACTGAGGAAGATGGGGGTTGTCAAATCTGATTCATACATTCACGAGTGTTTTCTGAGCTTAGGGCGCTATCCTTAGGTTCTGAGGGGCCCGTGGAGAGGCACATGTGGTACTTGCATGGACTTTCGTCCTCAGGAAATGCATCTAGTCAGGGGACTGGGGGCAGAGGGGAACATGCCAGAGACTTAACCACATTTAACAGCTAAAAGGAAGGAGCCCAGAGAGAAGGAAGCTAAACAGATGGAGAGACAGAGGCCCCTGAAGGCGCAGGGCCCTAGGAGTGGGCAGGGCTAAGATCAAGGATTCAAGGAAAGCCTTATGGGGTCAGCAGAAGGGATGTTTCCCCTCTGAGGTCAGAGAGGTGGATTTGGTAGGGGCAATTAAGCACTGTTGGGTGAAGCTCAGGCGGTCGGTGGTGGGTCCAGGAGCAGGACAAGGGGGGAGGAGGGGCCAGGAGAAGTTCACTGCTTCATTCAGCAAACCAGCTGAACGATCACGGAGGGCTGCCAGAGGATAGGGAGGGACCAGACCCACCATTCCCACCCTAGGATCTCTTTCTGCCTGGCCTGCTGCCCCGCCCCACCCCACCCAAGTCCTCAGGATGAAATCTGTCTTTTAAGGCCATCTGAAATGTCCTCTCCTCAAGAAGTCTGTCCACTGCTTTCTCCTTCCTCTGGACCCCTTGTCTCTGTCTCTCCCACATGTGTGTCTCCCCTTTTCTAGTTTTCATTTAACTAAACTATGAGATTCTTGAGGACAAAGGCAAGAATCTTCCCCAGGGACCCAAAAATGCTAGTGCTCCGTCCAACATTGTCGAAGGGGTGACTTAATAAATGAATGAGTGAATGAACAAATTTCTGATAGGTCGTTTCCCACCTTCCCTGGCCAGTTCCTGGTCGAGCTCCTCCCTTCCACCCTACTGTGGTCTGTCCCAGGTTTGGCTGCTGGGTCACATGTGTATCACAGCCCTCTGCACTTGGGTGAGTTCATGGGCTCTGGCAGGAAGCCAGAGCTGCCCTGTTTGAACTCACTGTCGGTGAGCCCAGGTGTGGGCAGCACCTGAGGGGCCCAGGGAAGGCTCACCAAATGCTCCAGAGACCTGCATGATCACTGGGGTGATGGAGCCTCCCCTAGGCCTTCCTCCTCATGGTGTCTCCTCTCTCTGCTCTGGCCCACCTGTCCCTGCAGGGAGATCTTATCAGAAGGTACCCACAGCTGCCATGTGGCTCGTCGTGCTCAAGGTCTCCACGCATGCCCTTGTCTGATAGAAGGCCTTCCTCAGGTGGGACCCACCCCCTGCTTCAGCCTGTCTTCTGTCATCCACCGCAGGACCCACAGAAATCGGATACCCATCCACTCAATAAATCTTTATTCAGTGTTTTCTATGGCTTGGCTCAACGCTGGGAGCTCACAGTCCAGCAGGGCTGCTGGGGTGGGGAGGCAAGTAAGCAGCTGACTACAGAGCAACCTTGTGAGTGGCAAGAAGCCCAGGTTGGTGTGGGAGCCCCAGGAGAGAGTGGGGGGTGGTCAGGTAGGGCTTGCAGGGAAAGGCGGGGAGAGCCATGGGGAGAAGAGCAGGGGTGGGGGGGAGGGGAGGGCGGCCTCAGCAGAGAGGGCAGCAAAGGCAGAGGGGGCAGAGGTTTCTGGTGGCCTAGCGTGGGGGACAGGAGGTCTGACCGGAAGGGGGCGGGAGAGGCCAGTATGGGCGGAGCCCCAGAACTGTCAGCACCTCATCCCTACCCATGGAGATCAGCTCCCGCCCTCAAGAATTTCCTTTTTTAAGGTTTTATTTATTTATTTATTTTTAGAGAGCTGGGAAGGGAGGGAGAGAGAGAGAAGGAGAGAAACATCGACTGCTTGCCTTTCACATGCACTGCAACTGGGGATTGAACCCGAGACTCAGGCACATGTCCTGACCTGGGGGAATCGAACTGGCAGCCTTTCACGTTGTAGACGGCACCCACAAACTGAGCCACACCGGTTGGAGCCAGAATCCCTCTTTCACCAGCCCGAGTGGTTTCTTCCTTCTCAGAACCCGATGCCCTTTGTGTCCCTTTGATGGCCTGTTGTCATGTCCTCTCTTATTTCTGCCTTACAGCTGTACCTTTCCTACCACCGCCACCCATTGGGAACTCCTCCAGAGCAGGGCGTGTCATTTTGATACGTTCCGCAAATATTCAGAAAGGTCCTACTGTGCGCCAGCTTTGGGGTCCTGGGAATGCAGCCAAGACCAAGAGAGACAAACGGAATTGAATGCCTGAGTCCCAACCCAGACCACCTCTGTCTCGGTATCAGGCTCGCCAGTGAGTCATCAGGAGGTTGCTTGATAAGCAAGGAATCGTCCCCAGAGAGGACAGTTGTCTGGTGCCACTTGCTGTGTGGCTTTTGGCAAATCTATAACCCTTGACAGGGATAACGGTAACCCCGAAAGACCTTGCCCTGAGCTCAGGAGATAACAAACTTACCGCTACATGTGCTCGGGAAGCCGTAAAGCAGCCCCAGAGGCCAGAAGTTTGGGGGCGGGGGGTGGGGAGGTCCCAGACTGTTGTCCTACTGCTCCCCGCCGGAGTGCATCTTCCGGAAGGTAGCCAGTCTGGACCAAGCCCACCAGCTCCACTGGGCTCCCTGCCCCTCCCCTGCTCGCTTTCCCCTCCACCCGCCCTTTCTTGTCTTTGCATTTCTAACCAGCAAGGAAAAGCCGGCAGCACTGGGCCACGTGTGTGCAGCTGTATCTTCTGCGGTGTGTCCTCTGATTCGAGACTATCTGCTTCTTGGTTTCTTTAACCTCAGGGCTGAACTGCATCCAAATGCCAGCCCCAGAAGAGTGAGATTCGTGCACAAGTCCAAATGGTGGAGCCCCTAGGGCCCAGGGAATATTTTGTGGAACTAAAAAAAGAAAAGTAGCACATGCCGCCTCAGATCACCCTCACCTGTGCCAGGTTAGTGACTGTTCCGGCCTTGACTGTCACGGAGATGAGGGTCAGCTGGGGTCGGAGGTGTAAGGTGGGGACCTCAAGTCCTAAGTGGGGAAGGTATTACACCCCGTTTTCTGGTTGAGGGAAGGGGGTCTTTATTTATGTTTAGGGGTGCCGAGGGGCAGGGGGCACTCCTCTGCGGAGGACAAAATTGGGGAACTCTGGATCTCAGAGTGGAACCAAGACTCGAACCAATGGCCAAGGGTCCTGAGGCCTCATTGGTCTCCCAGCTGCCTGTCCTAAGTACCTGTCTTCCATTTTCCTTGCCCTTTGTACAGGCTACCTATCCCGACAAAGTCAAAGCCCTCTGGGTCCTCCCTCTCCCTCCCTGACCCTTCCTGGAAAGGTAATGGAATGCGGCAGCTAGCTGGGAACCTGGGCCTTGGGGTAAGTCTGTCTGGTTTGAAATCCAACCTCTGCACTCACTAACTGGGTAACCCGGGACAAGTGCTCATGCCTCAGTTTCCCTATTTGCAAAGCGGCGATAAGAATAGCCCTGACCTCATTGGTAGCCTTGGTAAGCCTTAAATGAGTTAACGCAGGGGTCGGCAGACCTTCTCTGTAAAGAGCCAGAGAGTAACCAGTTTGGGTCTGCTGACCACCGTGACCTTGTCGCAAGGCTCCGCACTGCGGCCGTGTCGTCAGAGCGGCCGTAAACCGCTCAGGGTGGGGCAAAGTAGGCTCACAGTGGTTCCCAGGGACAATAATACAGTAACGAAGAAATAATAAGTCAAGAATAAACTCTGTGTGTCACGTACTCAGAACTGGAGCCCTCATTTGGCCCCGCCCTGTACATAGCACCGCCCCACGTGCAGGCAATAAAGCTATTTATAAAAATAGGCTGGAGCCAGGTCTGCCCTGAGGCCAGTAGTTAGCTGACCCCAATGTACTTGAAAAGACATGTTTGGCGTATAATTATCACTCAATAAGTGTTAGCAATTGTTATGAATTTATGAATGTACTAAATATTTGAGCACCTTCTCTATGCCAAGCACTGCTCTAGGTGTGAGCAACAGTGGTGAGCAACCCAGACAAGGTCCCCGAGCTGGTGGCCCTTACCTTATAAACGGAGGGACAGGGTAAACAAGGAGACAAGTAACAGAGGATGGCAGGTGGTGGTCAAGGCCGTTGTGAGGATGAAATAGGGGCCGTGACTGTGATGGCAGCGGCCCTACATTAAAGGCGCGGTCCCTCTGCACAGAGTCCTCGCTTACCAGTCGAGCCTGACCAATCCCAGAGGCTGTGATGTTTAGGCTCAGACAAGTGGGACAAGGAGCCAACTCTGTGGCAACTGGGAGAAGAGAATTCCAGGCCAAGCAACACATCAGCTCTGGCTCCCGCTTCTGCCTGGAGCCCAGTTCTGAACCAGCAGAGTCCGCAGTGCTGGGAGCACCAGAGGAAGGGAGAGAGGAGGGTTGGGGGGGAGGGGGCAAAGGAAAAATCTTGGGGTGCTGCGGTGACTGGGCGCGTCTTCTCACCCTTTTGATCCTCAGCCCCTCTCCCAAGCTTGAGTTCTTCTCTCAAGGTCCAGCTGCCCCTCAGCTTCTCTGCTCCCACTGCCAGGCTCAGAGCCCTCACCTCGGGGCCTGGCACCCCTTTCTGCTCTTCTCGTCTGCCTCTGGGGCCTGGTGTGCTGAAGCCAGCTACCTCTGTAGCCAGAGGACCCCCTCCTGCCACTCAGCAGGTGAGCAGGAGGGTCTGGATTCTGATTCCTGCTGTGCAGGGAGTGGGGGTGGGGGGCGGGGGATGGAGTTCTGGCTCGGGGGAGGGGGGGCTGCACAGGAGCCCACCAGTGGCACAGACCCCACAACTGGAAGAGTACTTGGAAGTCCTGTCCCCTGGTTCATGGTTGCCAAGCTCTCTGGTTGAGAAAACACCTGTGAGCACAGGGATTCGAGACCCAAGTCCCCCGTCTTCCCTACCTCCACACCTGAAGTACAGCTCACTCACTCCCTCAACGTCTTTATGGAGGTCTGATTTATGTACCCCAAACCAGACATATTTAATGCATACAATTTGCTGAGCTTGGACACATGGATATACCCGTGAAGCCATCCCCACAGTCGAGCTAGTGGATGTATCCATCACCTCCAGAAGCTTCCCTGGGCCCCTTTGTGCTTTGTCTAGCTTTGCTTTGTTTTTGCAGTATGAACGTTTACCATGAAACGGATGCTCTGAGCAAAACTGGAAGGTGCACGACGCAGCGTTGTGAGCAGCAGGCCCCGCATGCGTGCTCTCCCGTTGGACACGCTGGCTCACCGAGTTCTGCGGCTGGCCTGGCCCAGGAACTAGACCACCCTGGGTGGGGTCACCCTTGTTTAGAACAAATTCTGAACCCCAACCACTCCTGGAGTTGGAGCCAGCCTGCCGCGGTGACGGCTACAGTGGGCAAACGCTTGCCAGCTTCTGTGTCAGGGGGACAGGTTTCCTGACCTGGTCCCAGCCCCAGCTTACACCTTCCGGGGTCCAGTAGCCTTCTGTCCCCTCCTTCATGTCTTGCTTCTTTAAGAAGCTTTGCCAGAGTTGGTCCCAACTCTGACGTCCTCACTGGCTCCAGCAAGCCCCTCAGAAGGCATGCCTCAGTGCTCACTGCTCCAAGGCCCTCACACCTCCCCAGCTAGCTGTGACAGCGTTTGCCTGACTCACTGACAACTGGTTCTGTCAAGCTGGCTGTCATGTGGCACACTGGGTCCCAAGCGAGTAGGTGGGCAGCATGGGTCGGGACAAGGGTGTCTTGCACCCTTTCAGGGGGCCTCCCTCTCTCTCTTTGTTGTCCTGCATCGTTGTCTCGGTGCCCAGGAAGCCAAAGTGCTCAGGAAGGGACAGTCTGACCTCTCTTCCTGTCAACAATGACTTTCTGCTTGGAGCTGACCCCTCTGGCGTGAGTCACCAGCAAGGGCAATAACTGCCCCCCTTCCCCACACCTCGAAGAGGAAGCGCAGATATGAGAGTGTTTCTTCCACAGCCCAGGGCAGCCAGACGCCTCAGCTGGAGGGGTGTCTTCCAGCTGGGGAAGGGGCTCAGAACAGGCTCCCTGGCCCCCCAAGGTGGGACTGCTGTCCACATCCTCCTCGCTCCCCTAGACCCCTACGGTGTGACTTGCAGGCCACCCCAGACTGATGTCTGCAAACACGTCCTTAAACACGGCTTTGACCATGTCATCATTTGTTCAGAATCTCTGGAGGTTCCTCGCTGCCTCTAGAGTAAAATCCAAATGCCTTAGCTGGGCCCCAACATCCGTTTTTTTTTTAAAGATTTTATTTATTTATTGTTAGAGAGAGGGGAAGGGAGGGAGAAAGAGAGAGAAAGAAACATCAATGTGGGGTTGCCTCTCGCATGCCCCCAACTAGGGACCTGGCCTGCAACCCAGGCATGTGCCCGGACTGGGAACCCAACCGGTGACTCTCTGGATCGCAGGCTGGCACTCAGTCCGCTGAGCCACACCAGCCAGGGCCCAACCTCCATTTTTGAACTCCATCACCCTTCATGCCCTGGGCTCCGGTCAGGGTCGCCTCGTTCGCTCCCGAATGTGACAGTGCCTATGCCCACATCTCTGCCCTTGCTGTGCCCCTTCTCTGTCACTCCCTATGCCGGAACTCCTTTTCCTTCCCAGAGGCCTCCATACTTGGAACCCCATTTCCATTCTCCCATCACCCACCTGTCCATTCAAAAAATATTTGTTGAAGCCCTGGCTGGTGTGGCTCAGTGGATTTGACTGCTGGCCTGTGAACCAAAGGGTTGCTGGTTCGATTCCCAGTCAGGGCACATGCCTGGGTTGAAGGCCATGTCCCCAGTAGGGGCACAGGAGAGGCAACCACACAAAAAATACTTGTTGACCACTTTCTATATGCCAAGCCCTGTGACAAGAGCTGAGGTCTCTACCACCAGCGAGCGGGACAGAGTAAGCACTCCTGGATGTGCAGGCTTGTGGACAGTGCAGAGACACTGAACAGACCCTTGCCGTGTGGCAAGGCAAGCTCAGGGTTGAGAAGATCACAGAGGGCTTGTAGGAGGAGGTGACTGCGCCTTTCTCAAGGAGTGGGTAGGAGTTAGGTGGGCAAGGGAAACAGAAGGGATGTTGGGACCAGAGGAAGCAGGACATGGGGATGCCTGAGCAAGACACGGTGCGTTCTAGGAACTGAAAGTTGGTCACAAAGTCTGGATTGAGGGCGTGGGGGGAGCGGTGAGAGAAGAGGCTGGGAGTCACCCAGCAGCACTGCGTACTTTACACTTCACCCCGACGGCCTGAGAAACTGACAAAAGGGTGACGAAAGGGTCTGAGGCCAGAGCCTCACAGTGAGCAGACTACGCCCTAGATGGTCCAGAATGACTGGAGTGTGGGCCACAGATTGGAAGAGGGCGAGCAGCAGGCCCGGGGGCCCATGGAGAGGCAGTGTATGCCCTGGCCAGTGTGGTTCAGTTAGTTGGAACATCGTCCCGTGGCTAAGGGGCTGTGGGTTCAATTCCCAGTCAGGGTCAGGGCACATACCTAGGTTGCAGGTTCGATCCCTGGTCCGGGTATGTAAGGGAGGCAACCAATCAATGTTTTCCCTCGCATCTCTGTTTCTCTGTCTCCCTTCCTCTCTCCCTTTCTCTCTCTCTAAAAAGCAATGGGAAAATGTTCTCAGGTGGGAAATTTTTTTTAAAAAAAGGTGATTGATGTAGTTTGGGCAGGAGGCAGTGCTGGCTTGAACCAAGGGATGGCAGGAAGCTGAGGCAAAGAGGGGTCCAGAGCTCTTTCCAACTAACAGGACTTGGCAAGTGCTCAGGCCCAGAGGTGGAAGGCAGAGGAGTCCAGCATGGCTCCCAGGTTTCTGGTTAAGTGAGTGGTAGGTGTGGCCATTTTACTGAGGGGGCAGGTATGTGGACAGGGGGTTGATGAGGGAAAACTTGGATGTGTTCATTGTGAGTCCCCTAGAGGGACATTCGAGGACACACAAGTGCCCAAGAGGATGGACAAGGCTAGATCTCTGGAGAGAGGCCTGTGATGGGTGGATAGACTTGGGGCCCCAGCTCCATGTGGTCATTGAACTGGGAGAGAATGAGACCGCTTCTTCCATGAAGCCCACCCTGCTCCTTCCGGCTCCCTGCATCCAGCCCTAGCCCTCCATATGACATGCTGTCTTGTGCTTTTTAGCTTTTCTCTAAGTATGTATCATCTTTGCTCAGAGAATTACCAGAGGTCAGCCATGTCCTCCTGCCTGGGATGAGAGCCTGACCCCGACAGAGAGGAGGCAACTAGAAGAAACATCTGTAAAGAAGGTTTAGTGGGACTTGCAATGCCTGAGTGTGGGGGGCGAGGGAGAAAGGGGAGCTGCAACCATTCCCAGCTTACCAGCACGGGGATAGTTCAGATGCGAGGACAAGGGGAGGAGCAGGTTTGGGGAGGAAGAAAACGGGTTAAGTTTTGGACCCACCGAGTTTGCCACGATGTCGGCAGAACCTGGAGCTGGAGGAGCCCAGTAGGTCACAGGACACTGGAGTCTGAGGCCAAGAGAAGAGTCTGGGGTTATACACGAGGCAGCCTCCCCCACCACCCCTTCCAGCTAATGCAGCCACATCAGCCCTTCTTTACAAGCTCGCGTCTCACTCGGGGCCTTTGCACGTGCTCTGTCCTCGGCCCAAGACTCTCTCTCCTAAGACATTCACATGGCTGTGTGCCCTCAAATAATTCAGGCTTTTATCTGGAGTAGCTCCTGACCCCATCACTCAATCCGCTCACTTCGCTTCCATTTGCATCACAGCATTTATCCCTCCCCAACATTCTACCAGAAAGTTGTTTACTTGCTTTTCTGCTCCCGCCAAGGGCATGTGACTTCCTTTGGGCATTTGTGTTTATGCAAGAGCGCCAGGTAGCAGGGGCGGTGCTGGGCTGCGCAGGGGGCGGAGAGTCCCGGCAGGAGGAGGGGCCACAGAAAGCTCAGAGAGGAGTAGGCCCCTGGAGGCGGTTCCTGTGCAGGGTGGGCACAGGCTCGGGCAGGCTGGGGAGTGAACCCGGAGACTGGAGGAGGGAAGACAGGAGAGGAGCAGATACTGAGTGCTGGGCTCTGGGAGGATAACTGGGGG